>SJYT01048146.1:148717-161793 GCA_006410635.1 Cephalophus harveyi | reverse complement strand
TTGGAACCAGTCTGTTGTTCCATGTCCAGTTCTAACTGTTGCTTCCTGACCTGCATACAGATTTCTCAAGAGGCAGGTTAGGTGGTCTGGTATTCCCATCTCTTTCAGAATTTTCCACAGTTTATTGTGATCCACATAGTCAAAGGCTTTGGCATAGTCAACTCATTACAAGCTAACAATGTTGAGAAGTTTCCTTCAGCTAAAAAGTAATATCTATCAAACATTTAAAGCAAATAGCAAATTTAATGTTGAAACATTAGAAGTAATCCCATTAAAGACAGAAGCAAATAAGAATGTCCACAATCGTCACTGCTATTCAACATAAAGCTGGGGTCCCTAGACAGTGCATTAAGAAAAGCATAAGACATTTAAGTATTAAAAAGGAAAAAACTGGTAGAATGATTTACCTAAAAAATCCAGGAGGATACACTGAGAAAAGTTGTAGAACTATTAAGAGTTCAAGAAATTGGATAGACAGAGATTCATATACAAAAACTAATCAACTGTAGTTACAGCTGTCTAGACACCAAAAAACTTATTTAAAAAAAAATCATCATAGTAAAAAAAAGCTTTCAAATAACCATGGAAAAAAAAAAAACAAATAAATTCACGATGTGAAGAGAATAATTTTCGCTGAAAGATGGTAAAGAAAAATGGATTAAGTAGTGATGGCATATTCCCAGATAGGAAGAGTCAATGCTACGAACTGTTATTTCTCCCCAATTTAATCTGTAAATTCAATTCATCCAAAGAGTTCAGACTGAGGTCTTCAAGTTCCATTTCTTATTGGCTAATTGCAGATCTAGGGTAGGAGGTATCCAGGATGAGCCTGGAACATTGTGTCATCTTCTAATGTGTCTTACCTATCTTTTGCTGTGAAATAAACCACCCCCGAATCCAGTGGCAGAAGCTTTGTCTTGCTCTTCCCCTTCCTTTTTTTCAAACTCATACATTAGTAGTGTGGGCCAGGATCAGAAGGCAGTGTGTCTACACTCGGTGTCAGCTGGGGCGGCCTGAAGGCTGGGAGCTGGAATCACAAGACGGAGAATTCGCTCACATGCCTGGCACTTGACGCCAGCTGTCAGACAGCTGACACCCCCAGAACACCCACATGCGGAAGCCTTTCCCCATAGCCTGGGTTTTTGCACTTGGTGATGACTGGGTTCTAAAAGGAGCATTGAGGGGAGGGACGCTGGGAGGGGAAGGGGATAAACCCCACCACCACCATCACTGGTCACCCTCACACCTACAGTCAGGCCAGTATTCTTGACTCTCTTCCAAGGGCCCATAGGACCTGTGTGTGTTCCACAGCTTCCTGCTGTGAACTCCAGAACAAGTCACTTACATGCTAGCGACACACTTTGCTCATTTGTAAAATAAAGTATGCCCAGGATTAGGCTGCAACATTCGTGTTCTATGTAGTGTGTGCGTGTTACTTGCTCAGTCGTGTCCGACTCTTTGTGACCCCATGGGGTGCAGCCCACCAGGCTCCTCCGTCCATGTGATTTTCCAGGCAAGAATACTGGAGTGGGTTGCCATTTCCTTCTCCATTCTATGTAGTATTGCTTGATTTTTTATGTTGTTACTTTATTCATGTATTATGAAATTGAGTCTTGCTATATGATCCAGTAATTGTGCCCCTAGATATTTATCCAAATGAGTTGAAAATTTATGTCCATGCAAAAAACAGCACACAGATATTGACAGCAGCTTTATTCATAATTGCCAGAATTTGGAAGCCACCAAGATGTCGTCCAGGAGGTGAGTGGATACACAAATTAATGCATCCAGACAATGGAATATTATTCAGAGAAAAAGAGAAATGAGCCATCCAGTTATGAAAAGACAGAGAAGAACCTGAAATGCATGTTACTCAGTGAAGTCAGTATGAAAAGGCCATGTGCTATGTGATTTCAACTGTATGACATTCTGGAAAAGGCCAACCTATAGAGACAGTAATAAGATCAGGGGTTACCAGAGGTTGGGTGGTGGGGAGGGATGAACAGGCAGAGCGGAGGGGATTTTTACGGCAGTGGAATTACCTTCTGGGATATTATAATGGCGTGTACATGACCATATACATTCGTCAGAACTCACAGAATGTACAAGGCCAAGAGTGACTCCTAATGCAAACTGCAGACTTTGGTAACAATCTTGTATCAATATTGGTTCACTGGTTGTAACAGACACACACCCCCTAATGCAAGGTGTTAATAATGGGGAAACTGGGGGTGGATGACTAGGATATGGGAACTCTCTGTACTTTCTCCTCAATTTTCCTGTAAACTTAAACCTGCTCTTAAAAAAAATCTATTAATTATAAAAAAAGGAAGGAAGGAGGGCAGGAAAGAAGGAAGAAAGGCAAAGGAAGCGGGCCCTTCACACAGGGCCTGCTGCGTGGTGGGCTCTTAGCTGATGGGAGTTGATGCCTCTTCCCCTTCCCACCCTCCTGGATCAGCCTTGACTATGTGCTCGTGGGTGAGAGAGAGGTCAAGCATCCCTGTGTGACCATCCTTGGGTGACAGTCACTGTCCTAGCTTGGCATCACCTCCTGCCACTCACATCCCCCATGGCCCTGAGCACTAAGGGGACAGCGGTAACTCACCAGGGCATGGCTGGCTTTGGCCCTCTTCCACTTGCTGCTCTGCCCAGCAAAACTGTGCTCCTGGAAGCCCTCCTTGCTCCCCTCTGTCCTCAGTCCTGGGCCCCCATGGCTCACCCCATCATAAGACCCTAAGACTGCATCCCTGGCTCCCTCTCCTACCAGCCAAGAGCTGTGCCAGGACCTGGCTCAGAATAGGTGCTCGGGGCCATTTGAGAGCCCTGGGCAGGAATGCGGAAGCCCAGCCTGGAGGGGCACAGTTCAGCAGGGTTCTCAGAATCTCTTGGGCCGCCTCTCCACTTCCATCCCAGGCAAGGTTTATTCCCTCCATGAAGAAGCCCAGGCGAGGATACTCGGTGGCATTTTTTTGAAGCAAAATTTTAACAAAAACACCCATCAGAAGGGAGATGGTTAAAAATCAGCGTAGAGCCAAACCAGGGAATCCCCACACAAGAATGAGTCTGGTTATAGATACTGACATTTCTAAGACGTATTAAGTCAAAACGGTGAGTTGCAGATGTTAGTATAAGTACTACTTACATACGTAAATGCAAAGGAATAGGTCTGAATGAACCCCTCCCTTCTTGTATTGCTAGAATTCATTTGAATTTTTTAAGTCTATTGATTGTTACAATATTGTTCTACTTTTTTTTTTTTTAATTTTTGGGGTTTTTTTGGCCGACAGACATGCGAGATCCTAGCTCCCTAGACTGGGGATGGAACCTGCATCCACTGCATTGGAAAGCAAAGTCTTAACCACTGGATCTCCAGGGTTAAATTACTCAGTTAAGGTCACGCAGCTAAAGTAGTGCTAAGAATCTGTCAGAGGAAATTGCAGTTTTTAGCTGGGAGGAAGTGGCAGTGGGGAGAGGTGGGGGTTGGGAGAATGAGCTTGGCCTGCCTCTTCCTGGCTCCCCAGCCCTCCACTACTCCATTGAAGAGCAGCATCAGTGCCCCTTCCCCACCTGGGGCTGAGTCAGAGACAGCCAGACACACAGGGAGGGAGGAGAGGGACTGGTGAGGGCCAGGGGCAAGTGGCCCCACCCTAGGAAGTGGCTCAGGATGAATCCGCACCAGGCGGCACCTGGGCAGGCATGGCTGGCATGGGCACACCTGCCTGCTGGAGAACTTCCTGTCCAAGCCTCCGACAAAGGCTGCTCCCTCCCAGGTGGCCCAGAACTGAGTCAAGAGCCACAGCAGGGTTCAGTGCATGACCTCAGCGGCAGCGCCCACTTCACACAGTGACTTGGGCTATTTACAGAAACCAAGTGGAATGATGCCCACCACTGATTTTCAGAATCACCCACTTCCCTCTCCCCCATCCATCACACCGCAGCCTATCTACTTCCTCCTAGTTTTCCATCCTGCCCCTTCCCTCTCTTCAATGTCACCCTCTCCAGACAGGCCGGCCCTCTCTCTCTGTTGTCTTTCCCTGTGTCCCAAGCAGCAGTCTCCTTCCCTTCACCCTGCCCTTCCATGCAGGGGTCAGAGGATCTTTCTAACACGTGACCCCACTGAGTCCCTCCTCTGCTCGGTGGCTCCTCTGGCCTAAGCGTGACTGGGGAAACTTTTCCAGCTCTGATCTCTGACCCAACTCTCCAGGGGGCCTGTGCTCTGGCCAGTCCAGACTCCTTCCAGGTCCAGAACACTCTAAACCTCTTTCTTGCTTCCCTGCCTGTTCTTTGTTGGGTATCCCCACTTGGAACCAGGTTGGGAAAGTCCTCTCTCTATCAAAATTGCTGGAACTTGTGGAATTGCTGGAATATTACTTTACCTGGCCAAGGGAAAAAAAAATTGGAGAGACGTCTTCTGCAGATTTTGGAGATGTGATTCAGTTAAGCTTTTTGAGATGGGAGCTTATCCTGGATCATACACGTGGGCCCTAAAGGCAATCAGACACTTGTATCCTTGTTGTTAAGTCACTAAGTTGTGTCCGATTCTTTGCTACCCTGTGAAGAGCAGCACACCAGGCTTTCCTGTCATTCACTAGCTCCCAACGTTTGTGCAAACCATCTCATCCTCTGCTGCCTTTTCTCTTGCCTTCAGTCTTTCCCAGCACCAGGATCTTTTCCAGTGAGTCGGCCAAAGTATTGGGAGTTTCAGCTTCAGCATCAGCCCTTCCGATGAATGTTCAGGGTTGATTTCCTTTAGGATGTAAGAAGGAAGCAGAAGGCAATTTTATTATACTGAGATGCAAGGGAGACTATAAATTAGAGATAGACGGGTAGTGAGCTAGGCGTTAGGATGGTACCGGAGAAGCAGGGTGTCAAGTCCAATATACTTGTAATATCCCAGTCACCCGTTGTTCTGTTTCAGTAAAAACAGAACACACGCAGTCACACAGTCCTTACTCTCTATGAGAACAAGCACACCAGTTGCTTAGAAGAAACAAAAATGTCCCAAGGTTTTTATTCTTCGTGTCTCCCAAAGGACTCAAGCCCAGCCCCACAGCAGGTGTGGGCAAAGAGTTACACGCTGAGCCTCCGTGGAGGTCAGGGTCGTGCCTTCCACCTCCTGAGAACACCGTCCAGGAGCAGTTCCCTTGAGAGGCAGAGGGGGCCGACAGACTTCAGACTGAAAGCACCACCTCACTCTAAAATGGTTGTTCTCGTCTAGACTTCTTCTAGGGAAGGATGTTAGGTGACTCAAGACACATCCAGAGTTTAACTCACAGTCCAGGCCTGGGAAACTGGCCGGGTTGCCATCTATAGGGATGTATTGGTGCTTCCTCAGAACCACTCCTTTCTCCATCCTCCCCAGACACACACGTGTCCTCCCTTGGATGGTGTGCATAAGACTGAACTGATCAGTATATTGTTAGGATTGGATTCCTGGTGAGAGATAGAAAATATAGAGTAGCAGTGTCTGAAGCAAAGCAGAAGTCTCTCTCTCCATCATGAGTATGTCTGGGTGGGCAGTCCAGGGCTGGTGCGGTGATTCATGGGTCATAGGTCCACCCAGGCTCGTTCCTTCTAACCTGTTCCTCTGCCACTCATGCTTTGGTTTCCAAGTTCACTCATCGTCCAAGATAACTGCTCCAGCTGCAGCCATCATATCTGCATTCCAGCTGAAAGGAAAGAAGAAGGGAAGAAGGGCATGCCTCCTCCCTTTGACACGTCCCTGAAGGTGCACAGCCTCTGTTCAGTCTAATCAGCGAAACACTAATCACTTGGCTACACATAGTCGTAAGAGATCATGGGACGGGTGGTCTTTATTACACGAGGCCGTAAGCCCGAATGAAATTTAGTTTTTTTTTTTTTTTTTTTTTTAAGGGAAAAGCAGAGTAAAACAGCTGTGGGGAGCAAATAGTACCATCTGCCCAAACAGTCAGCAACAAAAGGGCTCAGCAAAATGTTTCATAACAAGAGAGCCATTCAAAATCAAAGTGACAATGAGATATCATTTTACCTGCATCAGACTGGCACAATACAAAGGGTCTAATGAATGTCAAGTCACAGAATGTAGAGAAATGGGAACTTTCATAATTGCCGCTGGAAGTGTAAATTGCTGTAAGCCCTGAGGAGAGCTTTGGAGATTTGTTTAGAAAAATTGCTTAGAGCAATTCCTAAGAAAGTCAAAGATACTTATACCTACTGCCCAGGATCTCTATCTATTTATCCTTCTAGAGAAAACCCCACATGCACTTACAGAGAAAAATACAAGAATTGACTGCTGCACTGTAATATGGAAAAACTGAAAACAACCTCATGTCCAGGGATAAATAAATTGTGGCATATGCATGAATTACAATACAGCAATTAAGATAATGACACAGAGCCACATGTATCAGCACAGATAAATCTCAAAATATAAATTGAGAAGATCCAGTTAAATCTACAAGCTTTTGTTTCATTAAAAAGAAGAGGAAAAAAGACATCATGTGAAGATTTGATAAACTAAGTGTTCATTATTCTTTTTTCAAGATTAAGTTGAAGGATTTTTTTTGCATCCTTTTTTTACTGTAAAATATACATAACAAAATTTACCATTTTAACCCTTTTTCTTTGCCAAGAAGGGTGCAGGATTTTCAGTTCCCTGAAAAGGGGTGGGACCTGGGCCCCCTGCAGTGGAAGCAGGGAGTCTTAACCACTGGACTGCCAGGGAAGCCCCCCATTTTAACCTTCTCAAGGGTACAGTTCAGTGGCATTAAGTACGTTCACATTGTTGTGCAACCATCAACAACTATAGAACCTCTTTCATCTTCCCAGAATGAAACTCTGTATCCATCAAGCAATAATGCCTTGGACTTCCCTGGTGGTCCAGTAGTTAGGACTCAGCACTTCCACTGCAGGGGCTATAGGTTCCATTCCTAGTTGGGGAACTGAGATCCCATGTGCCACAAGGTGTCACCAAAAACAACAATAATGTCTCGTTCTCGCCTCTCTCCAACCCCTAGGAACCACCACTCTACTTTCTGTCTCTAAGAATTTGACTACTCTCGGAACTCCATACACATGGAATCATACAGTATTTGTCTTTTGGTGACTGTCTTATTTAACTGAGCCGAACATCTTCCAGGTTCATCCACATTGTTGCCTGTAACAGAAATTCCTTCCTTTTAGGGCTGAATAGTACTCCTCTCTCGCTCTCTCTCTCTCTCTCTCTACATATATATATATACACTTCCTTTTAGTTATCCATTCATCTATCAGTGGACACTTGTGTTGCTTCCACCTTTTGATTACTGGGAATAATGCTGCCATGAACGTGGGTGTACAAATATCTGTTCTAGTCCCTGCTTTTACTTCTTATGGATATATATCTAGAAGTGGAAATGCTAGATTATATGGTAATTCTATTTTTAAGGAACATTTTTGAGGAACATTCTTTTTTATTATTTGTTTCAAATGCTTCACAATAAAATGATTAATGGTCTTTTTAAATGCTTCATGATAGGAAGACGCTACTATGAAAAATGTTTTATCATCTTGAAAAATGCCCTTACACACATCTGAGATGCTTTAAGGAGTCAAAATATTTAGTGGATATGGCATTGATTTCCCCAAATCCAAGCCCTTGGAAGGTTAATCTACCCCACGCTGGTACGGAAGCTCGCCTTGCAGTGCTGGCTTCACGAAGGCATGGGGCTCACTTCAGGCCAGTGAGATGGGACAAGAAGCTATGTGTCCCAGGGGTGAGGGGGATGAGGTTAATTCAGAAAACTAGTTCCTTATTCCTAAGAAAAGCATCAGGAGAAGGCGGCCTTGTTTCTGGGCATGGCTGTGTTAGCTCTGATGGCTAGAAACAATGCTGCCATCTTGCCTCCATACAGAGCGGGGAGATGGCAGAGCCAAAGGGCAGGAGAGGCTTAAATTTCCATATTGTGGAGTTTTTAGTTGTGGAGTGGATAATACAGGTATGCTGCTGCTGCTAAGTCACGTCAGTCGTGTGTGACTCTGCGCGACCCCATAGACGGAAGCCCACCAGGCTCCTCTGTCCCTGGGATTCTCCAGTCAAGAACACTGGAGTGGGTTGCCATTTCCTTCCCTAATGCATGAAAGTGAAGTCGCTCAGTCGTGTCCGACTTTTAGTGACCCCATGGACTGTAGCCTACGAGGCTCCTCTGTTCATGGGATTTCCCAGGCAAGAGTACTGGAGTGGGGTGCCATTGCCTTCTCCGAATAGGTACATGCAATAAATGCCCTAATATTCAGGTTACTTGAGGGGAAGCTATTAGTTGAGGTTTTCAACCTCAACTCCACTGATTCAGTAAATAAATACTAATTTAAGAAATTCAGTTCAGTTCAGTCGCTCAGTCATGTTCGACTCTTTGAGACCCCATGGACTGGAGCACACCAAGCCTCCCTGTCCATCGCCAACTCCTGGAGTTTACTCAAACTCATGTCCTTGATGAGTCAGTGATGAGAACTTGAGTTGGTGATACCATCCAACCATCTCATCTTCTGTCGTCCCCTTCTCCTCCTGCCTTCAATCTTTCCCAGCATCAGGGTCTTTTCCAATGAGTCAGTTCTTTCCATCAGGTGGCCAAAGTATTGGAGTTTCAGCTTCAGCATTAGTCCTTCCAATGAATATTCAGGACTGATTTCCTTTAGAAGGGACTGATTGGACCTCCTTGCAGTCCAAGGGACTCTCAAGAGTCTTATCCAATACCACAGTTCAAAATTTTGAACCACAGTTCAAAATTCTTCAGCACTCAGCTTTCTTACAGTCCAAGTCTCACATCCATACATGACTACTGGAAAAACCATAGCTTTGACTAGATGGATCTTTGTTGACAAACTAATGTCTCTGCTTTTTAATACACTGGCTAGGTTGGTCATAACTTTTCTTTCAAGGAAGCAAGTGTCTTAATTTCATGGCTGCAGTCCCCATCTGCAGTGATTTAGGAGCCCCCCAAAATAAAGTCTGTCACTGTTTCCACTGTTTCCCCATCTATTTGCCATGAAGTGATGGGACCAGATGCCATGATCATAGTTTTCTGAATGTTGAGTTTTAAGCCAGCTTTTTCACTCTCCTCTTTTACTTTCATCAAGAGGCTCATTAGTTCTTCGCTTTCCGCCGTAAGGGTGGTGTCATCTGCATATCTGAAGTTATTGATATTTCTCCCAGGAATCTTGATTCCAGTTTGTGCTTCATCCAACCCAGCATTTCTCATGATGTACTGTGCATATAAGTTAAATAAACAGGGTGACAATATACAGCCTTGATGTATTCCTTTCCTATTTGGAACCAGTCTCTTGTTCCATGTCCACTTCTAACTGTTGCTTCCTGATCTGCATACAGATTTCTCAAGTCAGTTTAAGAAATTAGATGTTATATATATATATAATCTAATTATAAACACTTTAAGAATACAGAGCAAACTTAAAATTTCTCCTTCACTTTCCCCATCAAAATTTCCTCCCCTAGACCTTTATTATATATATATATAATCTATGCTTAAATACGTTTTTATTTTTATTTTTTATGAAAATTTTGGCCACACTACATGTAGACCGCTCTTCTAATCACTCTTTTTATCTAAAAGTAAGTTTTGAAAAATATTCCAGGCCAGGAGTTTTCCATCTTCTTAATTTTAAAAAGTGTTGTATAATATTTCATGGTGTGGGAATACCCACATTTATTCTACTTTTCCTTTATCAATGAACATTTACACACATCTCTTTGGGCACAGAAACACATGAAGAGTGAATTCACTGAAGGAGAATTCCTGAGTTAACGGATAGGTGCATTTAAAGTTCTAGTTGTGGTGAGTGGGGGCTACTCCTTGTTGCGGTGCTCAAGCTTCACTGAGGTGGCTTCTCTTGTGGTGAAGCACAGACTCTAGGCGCCCGAGCTTCAGTAGCTGCAACATGCAGGTTCAGTAGTTGTGGCCCGTGGGTTTAGTTGCCGCGTGACATGTGAAATCTTCCTGGACCAGCGATCAAACCCCATGTCCCCTGCATTGGCTGGCACATTCTGATCCACTGTATCACCAGGGAAATCTGCATTTTAAGTTTTGATAGATATCAACTTGTCCAGAGAATACTTGTGCCAATGGAGGTGCCTAATGCATAAACCTAATGCATAACCCTGTGCCCAGGGTCTCCACCCGCTCCCCTCTATCCACCCTAGTCTGCTGCTGATCTCTTTCTACCAGCTCTCCCTCAGCTGCCACCTCCCCCTCGGTGGCAACAGCATGCATTTCTCCAGAACGAAGCCCCATGTGTTCCTGGGAAGAAGGAAAGAAACGAGGGTAGAAATGAGAAATGAAAGAAATCAGAGAGAAACGAGGGGAGGAGACACTGGCCCTGCCTTCCAGGAACTTTCTTTCTCTTATGGGAAAAGGAAGCAACATCCAAGGTGGTTAATGATTCAACAGCTGCTGCTGCTGCTGCTAAGTCGCTTCAGTCGTGTCCGACTCTGTGCGACCCCACAGATGGCAGCCCATTGGGCTCCGCCATCCCTGGGATTCTCCAGGCAAGAACACTGGAGTGGGTTGCCATTTCCTTCTCCAATGCATGAAAGTGAAAAGTGAAAGTGAAGTCGCTCAGTCGTGTCTGACTCAGCGACCCCATGGACTGCAGCCTACCAGGCTCCTCCGTCCATGGGAGTTTCCAGGCAAGAGTACTGGAGTGGGATGCCATTGCCTTCTCCGAATGATTCAACAGGGATGCTATTAAAAATATTTAACAACCTGTATTAGGAACAGAGGGACAGAAGCCTTGCCTTAGTGCCTCCAGCGGGGGAGGCTAGAGGCCCTCTGCTCAGCCAGACGTTTAACCCTTTAGTTGTCAGATCCATGAAGGTCTGGGAGGATCCCAAGGAAGGGGCTGATGAGAGTTCAGATAGCATGGCCATAGCAGTGCAAATGGGCTGACACCCCTGTGACGTTCCTAGAGGCCGTAGGGTATCTTGAGAGGCACAGGTCCTGGGTAATATGGGACTCCAAGAGAGCTTCTGGGAGGAAGAGATTTTCTTGCAGAATTTGGGTTGGGAGGAGAAGCAAGACGCCCAGGAGTCAGCAAGGTCAAGGCAAGCCCTGATGCTCTAGTCCCCTTCTCTGTGTAAGTGTTGTCCTTGAGGCCTCTCCTTTTCGTAATCTGCCCAAAGAGATACACATTGATCTGGGGTCAAATTTACTCAGTTTGAAAGAAACAGTGGACCGGTCATTTTTATAATCTAAAGACACCATCAATTGTTCCCTGACCCCCGTTTTCTTTATGTTGTGCAGCAGACAAAGGCAAGATTCCACACTGATCTACTTTTCCTCCATATTGGGTTGAAAAGGCTAGGAAGCTGACCTCAGACCCTGAGCCAGCTCCTGATGAACACACTCGCGGGTCTTTCACTGAAAGGGCCTTCTACCCCACCAGGACCCTGTGAGGTCCTTGGAGGAGCCTTGTCTCGTGTCCTGCTGTTGGATGATCCCTGAAACCAGGGCCCTACAGACCCTGCATCTGGCACCAAGGACCTGGATGAGGATCTGCCATCCCTCACAGACAGACCTGGGGCCACTGAGACTCCCAAAGAGAGAGCTGCCTGAGGTCAAACAGGTATACAGAAGCAGAGGCGAAACCAGGGCTGAGTGCTGTTTGGGGGGGCATGACTTAAATGGCAACCCACTCCAGTACTCTTGCCTGGAAAATTCCATGGATAGAGGAGCATGGGGTCGCCAAGAGTCAGAGACGACTGAGCGGCTTCACTACTTCTCAGTGTCTGATGGAGGAGAGGCTAAGATGGAGATGCGGGAGGCTGCTTAGTTCAGGGCACACCCGCAGGGTGGAGAAGAATCCACGGGCCAGCAGCCAGTTGTCCCTGCCTGCAAAACCCAGGACTCAGGAATGTTTAATCCGTTTTAAGAGAAACACAGGAGACTGCCCAAGAGGCCAAGAAGCAGTCAGGGAGAGTTTTTGGGTTTCAGTTTCCGCCGGGGCAGGCCATGTCCTCTGCCTGAGGACGACGCCATCTTTGGTGTCCAGGTCCAAGGTCCTTCAGCACCGACTCTCCTGCTTACCAGATTGCCCTCAGGGCTGGGCCAGTGCTTCCCCTTTTCTTTCAAGGCCGTTTGCACCACACTCACGGGCCTTCCCTAGTCTTTCTGCACCGAAGTTCCAGATTGGTGATGGAAACACAGGTCCAGGGTTTCTTGGGGAATCAGAAAGAGCAAGAACCTCAGTGATGCTTCTCAGATCTGCAGGTCAGAGGTCACCTAGGCACAGAGTCGTTTATTTTTACTTTTAGCCCAGAGGATGAAGAGAGGGCATTTTTTGTTTTTAAATCAGGTCTTTTTAAAAAATTTTATTTTAATTGGGGGCTAATTACTTTACAATATTGTAGTGGTTTTTGCCATACATTCACAGGAATCAGCCATGGGTGTACATGAGTTCCCCATCCTGAACCCCCCTCCCACCTCCCTCTCCATCCCATCCCTCAGGGTCATCTCAGTGCACCAGCCCTGAGCACCCTGTTTCATGCATCGAACCTGGGCTGGCGATCTATTTCACATATTTTGTTTCTATAGAAAGACACCGAAAAGTCCTTTTTAAAAAAATGTCCCTCCTCGGCAGGCGGAGGTGACTGGTGCGTGTCCGTTGTTTAAAATAAGGTTCCAAGTTTCCAGCACTGGCAGATTGGGTGAGGGAGGGCGTACAGCGCCCCCATCCGCAGCCAGGGAAGGGTCCCTCGGTTTCAGGCCCCATCACCCCGGGCCCCCCCACCCCCGCACAGTTTCCCAAAGTGTTCCTGCCTGGGAGTCCTACGCACCTGGAGGGCGCTCGGTGTCCGCTCCCAGAGGGCGCTGCAGACTGGAGCCCAGAGTCGACGACCAACTACCGCCCCTCCCGCCACTCTCCCGGGCAGAGCCTTCAAACCCTGGGCCAGGAAGGCAAGGACTGCGCCCAGCCTCCACCACCGGGGAACCGGGAGGCCGCGGAGCTGAAAGGCGGGGGAGCCACGGCCCGCGGGAGACCAGGGCTCCGCAGGTAGGCGAGGCTCCGGCCCCGCGTCGCGGGCCGGGGGCGGGGCTGGGGTG
>SJYT01048146.1:110313-140988 GCA_006410635.1 Cephalophus harveyi | reverse complement strand
GGGTGGGTGGAGGCTCGGCCACGCGCTGGGGTGTTGGCGACATCTGGTGACTGTGTCACGGGCCTGGTGGGCGTCTGGGTGGGGCCTGCTCCTGCTGCCTCAGGAGAACTCTGCCTCGAGCTTGGGGGTTGTGAGGCCTCCCTGGCTTGACCAGACCTGAAGCTCGGAGTCTGGGTGCCTGCTGTGTGCGCAGCCTTGAGCGGGTAGAGAAAGGTCCACACCTGGTCCAGGGGCACATGTTGAGAGAGGGGAGCCAATACTGAGACCAGACTGGACGGTCAGTCGGTCTGTGCAGACAGACCAGAGGGACAGTGACAGCCAAACGCCATTCACCCTGAGAAAGGGGTTCATCCCGGAACCCCTCCAATCAGGAGCGCAGGCTGTGAGGTGGGACACTTTCCGCATTAGGGCAGGCGGTCCCCAGTGAAGGCAGCAGGACTTGGGGAGGCTGCCAGTCCTGCTCTGGGACGACTCTCGGGCTCCATTCATCTCCAAAGGTGTTCAGAGACTTGTCGCACCATGGGACGTTGGAGTCACAGTCTTGCCTGGCTACCTGGCACTTCCCGTGGCCATGCTGGCCCTCGTTGGGTGCCGTCTGCCCCACCTTCTCACAGCAAGCTTAGGAAATGGGGTTCTGGGGCCTGGTCCAGGGTGGGTGGGACGTGGAGAGGTGGGAGGAAACTTCTGAAGGGCCCAGGTGGCTTGGCCACCCCAACTCCTAGTATGTGCTGGGCCCCAGGAGGCCTCAGGAGAACATGAGGCCTTCCCCTGCAGTTTCCACGCCACGTCTGATGCCCTAGCCGCGTCTGACCTGGTTGGGGACTTGACTGTGGCAGTCTTGTGGCAGGGGCACGGAGTTTGCGTTGGCTTTAATTTCCAGCAGCTTCTCAGCACCCCTGCTGCCTACGGCATGAGCCGGGGCCTCAGAGTCCTGTCTCCAGGGAGTGTCTGGATGGACAGTGGTCAGGTTTGGGCTCTCAGGGTGTGTCGGGAGCCTCTGAGACTGTGGTGGAGGCTGACGTCGCTCCAGCTTCTCCCAGAGAAAAGCGTTGGGGGACGCTGCTGTCTGTGGTGGGCGCCCTCCTCCCAGGAGAGGGTGGGTAGGGCCTGGGAAACCCGGCCTCCTGGCTGACCGGGGCTCACTGCGCTGTGAGCCAGGCCAGGAGAATGGGCCCATAAAGGCTGAGCAGAGACCCCAGATTTTGCCCCTGCCTCCTCTCCCGCCCACCCACTCCCCAGGCCCTGGGGAGCAGGGTACAGGGGTCTGAGGGGTAAGGGTAGATGCAGAGTGTCCCTGGAGCAGCAGGCCTGGTTGCTGTGAAATTCAGGGAAGGCTCAGGCCAGGAAGCCAGGCCTGAGGTCTTCATGGTGAGCCTGAAGCCGTAACTGAGGCCCCCTGGGTTCTGTGAATTGTGTGAGAAATGAGGAACCCCCAACTTCACCCCTCTCCCTTGCACAACCCCCCCACCCCCAGCCCCAAGGAACAGGATCATCCTTCCAGAGCCTTGTCTAGGGGCTGGGCGTCTGGGGGATGCCCTGGGCCAGCTCTGCTCGCAGTGCAGTCTCAACAGCTGAGCCTGAATATCTGAGTCTGCCTACCTTTGAGTTAGGTCTGAGGCCCCATCTGGGGTCCTGAAGCTTTCGAGCTGGGAAGGCAAGGTGGGACCCAGCCTGGCTGGCTGGTCCACCTCGGTTATCCTCTCCCAGGTGTCGGAGCAGAGAGAGGTGTTGTGTGGAGGCCAGAAGAGCACAGGCCGCAGTGTGGCCAGCCCCGACCGTCACCAGGCTCACCACCTCCTCCCCGTAGCATCTTGTTCATGATTCTTCACCTGCCGCGAAGCCTCAGTTTCCTTCTGCATAAAACCGGGACTTTTCAAGTCCTGCTTTGGAGGGCTTCAGGAAAGATCCTGTGAAATACCGTATATGGCGGGATTGGAGTGTCTTCCTCATCTGGCCTCCAGGGAGCAAGTCTGGGAGAGCTTTGGGACTGACGCTGCTTAGGGAGTCCCCTGGAGAGAGCCCCCGTGGCCCTGACCTGGGGGAGGGGTGCAGCCTGAGCTGGCCTGGGTGAGGGATCGGCACTCAGTGTGAATGGCCGGCTGGTCTTACCCAGTGCTGACGAAGCAGGGCCTGCAAACATGGCTTTTGCCCCTTCTCAGAAATATGAGCCTTGCTTGGCAGGCCAGACTTTGCTCACTTCTGCCTGAGCCTCTGCCAGTGGCCGGCTCCTGCCCCGGGAAGGTGTGGGCTGGGTTGGCAGGCAGTGGAAGGAGATCTGGTAAAACTGGACCCCAGGGTACCAGGGTGGGGTCTCAGGCCAGTTGAGCAGGCCTCTATGGCTGTGGGGCGCCGTAGCCTGTGGGCCTGTGGACTGGGAGCAGGGCTGGGCTGCAGGGTGGACGGGGAAGGCCCCACGCCAGGTCTTCTTTCCTTCTGCGCTTTCTCCTCTGCTGCTTCCAGTGGAAATGATGGCTGTTTTCTTCCTGAGGGTCAGAGAGCCCTCGATCTTGCCTGTGACGGGTGGTTAACTACATGTCTGCTGGAGCAAGACTGTGTGTGTTTGTCACTCAGTTGTGTTCTGACTCTTTGCGATAGCAAAGAGCCCACCAGGCTCCTCTGTCTATGGGGATTTCCCAGGCAAGAATACTGGAGTGGGTTACCATTTCCTTCTCCAGGGGAATCTTCCTGACCCAGGGATTGGACCTGGGTCTCCTGCCTTGCAGGCAGATTCTTCACCATCTGAGCCACCAGGGAAGCCCTAAGCAAGACTGCCTGGCCCCAGACCCTCTTTCTAAGCCCTTCAGTGGCTGTATGCCTTGGGACAGATGACTTGACCCCTTTGTCTTAGTTTTCTCATCTGTAAGGTGGATATGGACTAGAATCTAAGGTCATGCTGAAGTATAAGTATATTCATTCAGGTAAAGTGCTTAGACTAGTACCTGGCACATAGTACTCAAGACATATTAGCTGTGATTACTGTTTCCCCCGCCAGCTCCCCACCTCTGCTCCAAGGCCTAAGTCAGATCTTTCTATTTTTCAAGTGACCCCAAAAGCCCAGGTCAGATTCTTGGGTTCTTCCTTCTGCCCCATAAATGTTTTGAGCCCTGAGTAGATATTATGACTTCCTGGGGTTTCTCCGAGCTCCTCAGATTGGGGCTACAGTGCACTGTCCTCCTTTAAAACTTTTAATTTATTAAAAAAAAATTTTTGTTTTTTTTAAATTTTTTGGCTGTGCTTCCCAGCATGTGGAATCTTAGTTCCCCCAACCAGGGATCAAACCTGGGCTCTCTGCATCAGAAGCGTGGAGTCTTAACCACTGGACCACGAGGGAAGTCCCACAGTCCTCCTTTTAACCAGCTTAGCACTTACCTTGTGCAGAGGCTGCCAGGGCCTGGGATTTCAGTGCTGAGCATTTGAAGCTGTGCGTACCTTCCAGCCATCAAGAGCCTCTGGAGGAGGGCAGGCTGACAGTGAAGGGGCTCAGGCTGCTTTGCGGTTGGTTAGGGGAGGGTTCTACCAGTAGTCTGGGGAAAGGGCCCAACCTATTGGCACCTGGCTTTCGCTGAAAATTCTTCTTTCCATCATTCAGGCCGGAAGGTACTGGCTCCACTCTGCCATAGGACATCCTTCAAGGACACTCTGACCTTCCTGTGTCTCTGGGCTTCGAGTAGCCTTAGTGCCCACTTGGTCTGCCTCCTACTTGATCCTGGAGGCAGGTTCCCAGACTGGCCCATTCTCCTTCTGGATGTGGGAGGAGAAGCCATGTACGCCTGTGACTTAAGCAGGAGCAAAGGGAATTTCATCGTCCTTTCTAGGGTGTGGGGTTGGCTGGCAACAGCGTTCTGACACAGGTTAAAAAATGTGCTCTTGGCATCTTTCAGCCTCCTTTCTGCAATCCCTTCACATCTTCCAAAGTGCCTGCCCATCCCCAGTGCCCTAGTGCCAGACTGCCCTTCCCCCTAGAGCTGATTTCTGCTCTCCTGTGAGTCACTAGCACCCTTCAGCCCTCCTAGAGGCATTCGCATCTTAAATGGGATGGTCTACAACTGCACACTGGGGAGGATAAGGTGCTCCCCGCCTCACCCCCCACCCTGCCTCATCCCCACAGCTGGAGCCCTGTCTGGCTGCAGGTGTGTCAAAAGCTGCA
The DNA here is from genome assembly GCA_006410635.1 of Cephalophus harveyi. Lineage (NCBI taxonomy): Eukaryota > Metazoa > Chordata > Mammalia > Artiodactyla > Bovidae > Cephalophus > Cephalophus harveyi. Next base: position 136,841 of record SJYT01048146.1, on the reverse strand, counting down.
AGTTTCTGCCTCCTTGAAACCTGAGGACACTTTATTTAGCTGGAGCAGGGGGAGGATGGCTCTCGAAGCCCATTTGCCAGAGGTGTCAGGCCCCCAGGCCAGGCTCAGTTTGGGGATTAATCAGCCAGAGAGCAGTTTGACGGGCCTTCATGGTGGGGTGCGAGGAGGGGCGATGGGCTCGACTGCGGGATCCTGCGAGCTTTCTGCCCTTAGCTGTCTCACTGAGACAGCCTGGGCCGAGGAGGGAGGAGGCTGTGGGAGTCTGGACTGCTCCCTCTGAACCTGTGGGTTGACAGTTGCCATCCCCAGAGTCACTTTGGTTTGGGACATCTCCAGCCTCCTGTCTAGGCCGTCACCCTCTGGGGCAGTGGAGAGGGGTGACCCCGGATCGCTCTGATCAAGCGCCCCTCGCTGCTGAGTCCCTCTTGGGGGTTGGCTGCCCCTCCAGGGTGGGCCTTGGCTCCCTAGCCACAGACCTGGGTCTCGGAGCCCTCTTACTGCCTTTCGGCCAAGCCCCTGCTCTGCAGAGGGGCTGCCTGAGGCAAGGTGTCTCTTCAAGGTCACCCAGTGAGTTGGGAGAAGAGCCAGCTTTTCCAGCTCCGGGTCTGGTCCCTTTGCCCTGCCCACCCCCTTGTCTGGATCCTGGGGCAGCAGCAGGCACAGATGCAGGCTGGGCCAGGCTGGCCTTGCTCAACGCCCGAGTGGAATCCTACCCTGCCTGGCCCAGGTTCTGGCAGGTGGAGGAAAGCCGAGGAACTGGTCTCCCAGCTCCATGGCCCCACACCCAGCCGTCAGCAGGGCCTGTTCAAAGACGAGTCTCAGCACGCAGCAGCAAGACAGGCGCCAGCCCTCTGGAAGGGTGGCTACGGGGGTTGCTGGTGACAGCTCTGACCTGGCTTGGGCATCGGGGCTGGCTCTGGCTGCCAGGAAACGCCCCCTCCTTCAACACATCCCTGGCCCCAGGTACTCCAAGGGAGGAGGGCTCTCTGACCTGACCTTGGGTCCCCCTTCTGAAAGGCTTGACACGCAGTGCCCTGCAGGACGTGCTACTGCAGAGGGGGTCTTTAAGCCAACTACGGGGGCTACCCTGCACCACGGCCCTGCCCTGGAATCCCCCAGAGGACTGAGGTCTGTCTCCTAGTGGCAGGGCGGGAACGGCTGAGGTGGGGTTGTTGGGGGGGGCGGGGTGGTGAGAGGTGCGTGGCCGGGGGGTCCCCTGTAAGGCACTCCTTCTCGGGGCTCTGTTGGTGCCCTGACAGAAGCACGATCTCAGGGTGAGGGCAGCAGGAGCCCCCTCTCCCCGCCTGTCTGTTCCGGGCGCCCCTCCTGTCTTGGGCCGTACCCATCACCCCTCTGCAGGTCCCAGCTTGACTTGGTTCCTGGTGAGCTGATAAATCGCCGTGCCTGCCAGGCTGGAAATGCTGATGCTGTCCTGAGGCACCGATGGGGCCCCTCCCTCCTGGAAGTGGAGAGGGTGGGGGAAAGGTTTCAGGGTCTTGAGGCCAAAGCCGGGAGATCTGAATCCCTTCGATGCCTAAGCACACGTCCCCTGCAGCACAGCTCCCAAGTTAGGGAAGAAGCCTTCAGAGAGGAAGTGGTTTATCCACCACCGTGTCATCCCGGGCAGGGGGAGCCCTAGGCTGCAGGCCTGCCCCTCTAACCCACCCCCGCATGGCTGGCTGAGGCCAGCTTATCACCCCCCGCCCCCACTCTGGCCTCACTCATGATGAATTGGGGCTGCAGATCCCCGCCTAGCCTGTCAGAACCCTAAGAAGGTTTAGGGTTTTTCAAGCTCTGAACCCCTTCTGTTATCCGGATGGAAATGAGTTCCGGAGAGGCGGCAGAGGCCCAGGTCACCCAGCAAAGGAATCTCAGCCTGGGGTGGCTCCCTGATCAGGGCTCTTCCCCTTCTGACATCCTTCGCTGTGGTCGTTTCTCTGGGAGACTTGATTCAAGATGCTCTGGGTTTGACCTGCATGGTCTGTGCATAGGCTGTGTGAGCCTGGGCTAACAGAAGGGGTGCAAATGATCCCTCTGATGAGGGAAAGCAGAGTCACAAACTGCACTGCTGGTTTCAGCCTGCATCTGGCCAGCTGACCGGGTAAGAGCTGCCTGGAGAGGCAGGCAGGCAGGACGGGGCCCCGGCCCAGCTTCAGGACAGAAGAGTCTGGCTTGTCTTTGCTTCCTGCTTCTTGCACTCCTGGGACTGAAGGGGTCCTCTCCACTCTCTGGTGAAGCTTCTTCTGCAGACCAAGCAGATGCCATGGTGTACTGACTACAGAGAAGGGGTGTATCAGAGGTGTAGGGAGAATGTTCTAGAGCTTTCTCAGATCACGCCCCTAGGGTGTGTTTTGGGGGCTACTTGGTACCTCTTCTTTGAACCCTGGCCCTGAGTGGGGGGTCTTATCTCTTCCAGCCCACTCCCAGTGAGACCTTTTCCTATCCAGACTATTGCTCTCCACGTGCAGTCTGCAGACCGCTTACAGCAGCTGGAGCTTGCAACATGCAGAGTCCTCGGCCTTTGCCCCCAACCCCTGAATCCGCCTTAGGGATGGAGCTCAGAAGACTTCCTCTCCAGCAGTCTCCTGGTAGTTCTTAGGGACCTTAAAGAAGAGAGCCCCCAGCCTGAATGCAGGTGATGGTGTGAATGTCCCCTCTGGCCACTTTGGCATCCTACTACACAGGTCAGGAGTGACAGCTGGGATTCTGTGGCTTAGACAGTTCGGCCCCTGAGAATTGTGTGGGGTTGGAAAAATCAGCTTTTTTCCCCCACTTAGATCCATAGATCTGACCAAGAAACTGGTAAAAAAGACTTTTAAAAAAACCCATGAAACTCATTTAAGCCTCTCTAGAATGCCTGCTGTTGTGTGGGATTTTGATGGGATGGGACGAGGAGTGTTTATCCCAGCGTGATTGTAGGGCCACCTCATGAGAAAAGTACATTTTCTCATGAAATGTACGTTCATTCTCATGAAATGTAAGAAAAGTATGTTTCTTACCCTCTCTTCCCCCCTCAACCGGGGTTTATGGAACCAGTTGGGCCCCCCACCCCCTGTCCTCAGCCCCGGCGCTGGCACCGAGGCTGGCTGCTTGGGGAAGTCCATGACCTGGGCCCTGTGACAAGGGGCAGTGCTTGGACCTTGTGGACTCAGAAACTGGGCTCCCACCACGGCGGCCAAAGCTCTGTCACCACACAGAGCATTCCAACCAACGGACACCTCAACCCCCCTTTCCCACTTGGCTGCACAGTCTGTCATACCAGTGAGGGCGCAGTGTTGCTGAACTTGTGACTTAGAGCTAAGTGCTGACCTCTCTGGGGTCTGGCTGTGGGCTTCACCATCCTCCCCTAGTGCCCTCAGCACGATGACCCTCTGTGCCCCAGCCTGAAACTCCCTCTTCCAGAAGCTCCTGGAGTGGGGGCTGTACCCTGGGAGCTCACCAGGGTCAAGATCATACCATTTCTTACCCTCTCTTCTCCCCTAAACCCCTGGATGGTGGTCCCCTGAGTTGTGAAGTTGAAACTCTCTTTAGTGTCAAAATCTGTGACCTTGCATGATATTGTACTTTTCTCATGTGACCTCAGCTTTTAAAGGATTTGTGTTTATCCATCACTCAAATCATGTAGTGGGTGATGTGTTAGTGAGTCAGGGTTTGGGTTGGAAACCATAATCTTTGGCCCTGGTGGCTATGGGTTGATGGGGTGGCAAGGGTCAGGGGCCAGAATGGGCAACCTCTCTGGTCAGCCTGGAAGTAGAAGCCCCTCACCTGAACATCTGAGATGCCCACTTGGTATTCCGATGTATGATTGTCCCAAGGAACTTTTATGCCCATGCCCCAGGTGTGTTGGAGGAATGCTGTCACGCAGCCCCAGGCCCTCTTATGGCCAGGTGCGGGTGAGAGATGGCATGAGTGGGCTTGAGGGAACCAGTGCCTCCTATAGTGGAAGCACAGAGTCCCAACCGCTGGACCAGAAGGGAATTCCCCTTGAGGCTGCCTTCTCGAAGCTTCTCTGCCAGCCCTCTGCCTACAGACTCCTGACATGCTCTTGGGAATGGCAGGCAGCCTGGTGATGAAGACCCTCAGCCTCTGATGAACCTGACCCTTGTTTGGCCATGCCGTCCCCTCTGCACCTCTGAAGCTGGACCAGCACCTGGGTCTCAGCTGCTGGGCAAGGATTGGGAACCCTTACTCGGTGAAGAATACATGCACATCCCAGGACTCCTGGGGCCTGCGGAACATTGTAGAAACTTGGGCAAGTGAAGTGAAAGTCGCTCAGTTATGTCCAACTCTTGGCGACCCCATGGGCTGTAGCTGGCCAGGGCCCTCTGTCCATGGAATGCTCCAGGCAAGAATACTGATTGGGTTGCCATTTCTTTCTCCAAGGGATCTTCCCAACCCAGGGATCGAACCCAGAGGTCTCCCGTGTTGCAGGTGGCTTCTTTACCATCTGAGCCACCAGGGAAGAGACTTAGGCAAGTTTCCCTTAAAACAGCTGTGCTATCAGGGAATATGGTCCTTTGGGGCAGGGCAGTGGGAAAGAGATGGCAGACGAGAGGTGTAAGCACTGCCTGTGAGTGTGCAGACACTTCACTGCCCCGTGGCCATGGGCAAGACCCCACCTTAATTCAGTTCAGTTCAGTCGCTCAGTCGTGTCCGACTCTTTGCGACCCCATGAATCGCAGCACGCCAGGCCTCCCTGTCCATCTCCAACTCCCAGAGTTCACTCAGACCCACGTTCATTGAGTCAGTGATGCCATCCAGCCATCTCATCCTCTGTCGTCCCCTTATCTCAGGAGAGGCTAAATCTCAGCCCTACCTGCCTCAAATCAAAGGCTAACAGGAAGAAAGGGATGGAAAATATTTCCAGTGTCAAGAGACCAGGTTCACCTTTCACACTCCCTGTCCTGCTCTCCCAGACCCCTAACCCCAAGTCCTCTCTCGGGGGGCAGCGAGGGGGTGCCTCCTCTCACAGCCTCGGTGTGGCCTGAAGACCAGCATGGCCGAGACGAGGTGGGCTGGCTATTCCTCTCGGGCTTCCTGTGCCCTAGCCTCTCTGTATCTATCTGCTCCAGACGCCCAGCCACACCTGGCTTTGGCCTTTCAGGCCCTGGGCTTCCAGGGTCTGTGCTGGTGGTGGAAAGGACCAGATTCAGCAGACTAAGTTTGCCTTTGAGCAGACTAAGTATGTGACCGTCTAGACCTACTCATAGGGCTTTTGATTTGTTGTATGAAAAACTGGTTTTCTGGGCCTTACAGAGGCTAAAGGCTTCCTTAGAGGTCTGGCTGGCTCCCTTTTGTCTTCCCAGGCTGCTTGCGGTGGGTTCCAAACTGGGCCGACCTGCCCCTGGCATACCTACGTTTTGGCCAAGTGGTCTCAGGGCAGTGTCAAAAGGCCGTGCCCAGGAGAGCCCTAATTTTGGGCCCTGCAGGCAGCTGACCACAGGCCCATAGCATGGCCTGGCCGCTGAGTGAAACCGGAAATCTCCCAACCTCCAGTGTCAGCCGGCACCTGGTAAGGCAAGATCAACCTCAGCAGTTTCTGCTGATTTCCTCCCCAGGGAGCTGCAGCTGTCACGGGGAGGCTCACGCTGGAGATCTGGGAGGTCACTGAGGCCCATCCCCTCGGTGAAGACCCAACCCCAAAAGGGAGAGGCTGCCCAGAGGCCTGGGAGCCGGTTTCAGGGGAGAAAGTGTTTGCTTAAGAGCTTGTTGTGTAAACAAGATCGCAGCGGGATAAGCCCAGCCAAGATGAAGAAACAAATTGTTTTTAGGGACTGAGCCAATCCAAAGTCTTATCTCGTCCTGAGAGAAACCCTTCTCTTGGGAAACTGCTAACCTGTCGAGGCCTCTGTGCAGGTGAGAGGCTGGGCCTCCTTGGCTTTGCCTGCGTCTCAAGTGGCGCCTCCAGGGTGGACGGGCTCTCAGTGTTCTCTGCGGGCTTCAGAGGCCCCGTCTGTGAAACAGGGCCTGGCCCCGGGGATGCTGCCTTCTGCTTCACGTCATGTGGTCCAGGCTGGTGTGGCTGCAGCCCTGGCCCCCAGCTCCAGCTCCAGCTTTCTCTCCAAGGGTGGGAAATAGAGCATCACCACCTAGGGTCTTCTCCAGATCTTCGAGAGTGTTGGGTGAAGTGAAGGTGGGGGGGGTCTCAGTGAGTGAGTGTGGGTGGGTGGGGTCCCCTGAATTCTTGTCAGGGGCATCTGCTGGGGGCCTGGGGCAGCAGTAGGTCAGGATGGGGATACCCACTCTGCGCCTGCCTTAGGGGCAGGGTTCTTGGTTACTGAAGCAGGGTAGCCTTCCAGGAGCCCAGGGCAGCTTTAAAGCTCCATGGAGGCAGGGCAGGTGTTTGAAGCACCCCAGGGGACAGTACAGACAGGATGTGGCCCAGGGTGCAGGTGGAATCTATGCAGTGTGAATGGGCCATGGCAGTTCAGACAGAGGGACCAAAATCTTTTTCTTGTGGGGCTGTGGAGAGGGAAGGAAGTACAGTGTGGGTTTTGTACTTTCAAAGGAAGCTCAGTGGTATTTCTAGCCTCATTGTTTCTACACGTGTCTGAAGCTTCCCTCAGACCTGGGCCCCTGGATGGAGCCTCCACCTGGTCTAGCTCTGCCTCAGGAAGCCAGAGGTCTTGTGTGTCCCTTCCTGCTCTGCCCCACTCAAGAGGGCGGCCCCTGGCCCGTGGCTAGGACCTGGCGAGGCCTCTTGGGCTGAGGAGGCCAGTTCCCTGGAGCCCAGCCTTGGGCGGGGCCTGCCCTCTGACAAGTCTGCACAGAGCTGCCTACGTACTGGCTCCCTTCTGCCCCCTCTTCTCCTAAAACCCTACCCACCTCCAGCCCTCCTCTTCCTGGACAGGCCCCAGGATCCTCTTTCCCATGCCGAGTGGCTCTTGCTCCCCAAGTTAGAGCAGAGAGCAAGTTAGAGACACTGTTGGTGGGATGCTTGGGTGGTGGGTTCTCCACTGTGAACCAGGCTCTGTTGGGTTCTTTTTTGTGCATAATCTTATTGAACTTTTGCAACAATCCTGGCATGTAGATAGGCTTCCCCAGTGGCTCAGTGGTAAAGAATCCACATGCAATGCAGGAACCGCAGGAGATGTGTGTTTGACCCCTGGGTTGGGAAGATCCTCTGGAGAAGGGCATGGTAACCCACTTCAGTATTCTTGTCTAGAGAATTCTATGCACAGAGGAACCTGGTGGGCTACAGTCCATAAGGTCACAAAGAGTTGGACACAAGTGAAGCGACTTAACATGCACGTGTGGAATTTTTATATTACTACTGTTCCCATTTTACAAATGGGAAGACTAAGGCTGTAAGAGCTTTACTGTGTCCTCAGGGCCATTCAGCTAGTAAGGGGCAGAGGTCAGGGGGGTTGCAAAAGCCCATGTGCTCTGAACTACACTGTCCCACTTCTTCATTTATTCTTTGTTCTGGCCACTCATATATTGGGACTGCCACACGGGGTCATTTGGGTCGAAGCCTTGTTGCACAGGATACTTAAAGCTACTCTTTCTGCCACCTGGCTGCTGGGTCCTCCTTTCCTTACCTGTTCTCCTGGAGCCAGTGTTAGGGGTGGGCGTGGTCCCCTCATGACTGGGTTTCTGCCCCGGCCAGTTCAACGTCCCCACTACCTGGTCTTGCTGGAGCGGCCCCTTGCCTCAGGGCCTGGGTCTCAGTGTTCACTTTGGCACCTGCAGCCAGTTGGGCTCGGCCCCAGGCAGGCAGCTTCCCTGGGGCGGCTGTTTGCACACAGGACCCACCCCAGGCCCACGGCCCATTTGCCTCCTTAGCCCAGGGCCCTTCTAGATCAGCCTTGTCTGTCCTCAGCTTGATGGATGCTCTGTCCTTCCTTCCCCAAGAGGGAGGGACCCAGTTTCTCCTGTGAATGAGAAAATGGGCTGAGTGTGTGACCAAGCCAGGCCTAGGGGCTGTCCTGGGTGGGCAGGCCTGTCTCAGCACAGACGACTCACTCCATGCCCATCCTTGCTGCCCCCACCCCCTGCCCCCATGCGGCCCTCGGGGTCTGCACCTTGATGCTCAGCATACCTGGGGATGGCCTCCCTGGAGCCAGGTGGTTGTGATGTTGTTTCCAGGGGCCCCTTGAAAGCCCCACTCTTGAAACCTGAAGCCCCCTGGCCAGTGGCCCCCAGGACCTGATTCTCAGGGTAGGGTGGGCTGTGGTCCCACAGAGGCCACCGCCTGGGTTTCCAGTAATGGTGTCGTCTGTCTGCTCCTCTGAGTTCTGGGGTTCCCTCAGTAGACTGAACTGCTTGGGGCAAGGGCCTTATCCCCAGTACCTGCCCAGGGCTGTATCATCATAGCATTAGGGGGTGTGGGGGAACCAGAGGACTGCCCTCTAGAGCTGAGGGCTTCTTTCTGTGCTGTGTGTGGGGTGTGTGTTTGGGTGCAGCACTCAGCTGCCTAGGATGGGGACCCCAGAATAGCAGGCCCCAGTGAAGACTCCACTCTTATCCTTCCCTGATCTTTTTCCAGCACAATGTGCCTGTAAACATGCCCCCCGAAGATCAGGACGGCTCTGGGGACGACAATGACAACTTCTCTGGCTCGGGTGCAGGTAAGTGGACATGAGGGCCCCCTCCAGGATGTCAGCAGGCCGTGGGCTGAGGGTGGTGGTCAGGCTGGGCCTGAAGAGTTATGCCAGGAATGAGAACTGGGTCCATGCTGCAAGGAGAAAACACGTGTGGGTTGGGGAGGGCAGGGTGTAGATTCCCAGGGGGGCTGCCTGCCGCAGACAGACTTGGGCTCATGTTCTCCTTTTTAACTCACTGGGGAACCTTTGAAAGGATTTTTTTTTTAACTTCTCCAATCCTCTATTTTCTCATCTGTACAATGGGAATAACATCTTGACTTTATAAGGTTGTTGGGAGCCATGAGACTACACAGATCTTGGTGGGAGTACAGATCGTCCACAAATGTTCCTTTATCTTCCCTCTTTTCCCGTTTCCCTGAGGGAGTGAAATCCTTGAACTAGAGGTAGTCAGGGAGGCCTCCTAGAGGAGGTGCTCTTGAACTAGACCTCAGAAGCAGGGGCTACAGTCATCCTTGGGGTAAGTGGCCTAGGCAAGGGGGCCTTGAAGTTGGGAGGTAAGACACAGGCCTCTGTTCTTAGGAACCTGGGCCTTTCTGGAGGGAGAGTAAGTGGAGCAGGGAGGGGCCAAGTGGTATGTGTGCTGGGAATAAGGTATGTGTGCTGGGGATAAGGTATGTGTGCTGGGGACATCCTCAGGGTACTGAGGATGTCCCCAGTACCCTGAGGATGTCCCACCAACCCCTCCGCCCAGGGAGCAGGCTTCAGCAGTGGCAGGAAAACCCTTTCCAGATGCAGCAGAAAAGGGCAGCTTTCCTAGCCCTAGCTAGTCCATAGGATTGCACAGAGTCAGACACAACCGAAGCGACTTAGCACGCACACACAGCTCTGCCCCACGGCTTCTCATGGGAAGAAAACTGCTGTGCTGGCCTGGGAGTCAGAGCTCGGGTCTGAGCTTTCTGCCCCCACCCCCTGCCCCCATGCGGCCCTCGGGGTCTGCACCTTGATGCTCAGCATACCTGGGGATGGCCTCCCTGGAGCCAGGTGGTTGTGATGTTGTTTCCAGGGGCCCCTTGAAAGCCCCACTCTTGAAACCTGAAGCCCCCTGGCCAGTGGCCCCCAGGACCTGATTCTCAGGGTAGGGTGGGCTGTGGTCCCACAGAGGCCACCGCCTGGGTTTCCAGTAATGGTGTCGTCTGTCTGCTCCTCTGAGTTCTGGGGTTCCCTCAGTAGACTGAACTGCTTGGGGCAAGGGCCTTATCCCCAGTACCTGCCCAGGGCTGTATCATCATAGCATTAGGGGGTGTGGGGGAACCAGAGGACTGCCCTCTAGAGCTGAGGGCTTCTTTCTGTGCTGTGTGTGGGGTGTGTGTTTGGGTGCAGCACTCAGCTGCCTAGGATGGGGACCCCAGAATAGCAGGCCCCAGTGAAGACTCCACTCTTATCCTTCCCTGATCTTTTTCCAGCACAATGTGCCTGTAAACATGCCCCCCGAAGATCAGGACGGCTCTGGGGACGACAATGACAACTTCTCTGGCTCGGGTGCAGGTAAGTGGACATGAGGGCCCCCTCCAGGATGTCAGCAGGCCGTGGGCTGAGGGTGGTGGTCAGGCTGGGCCTGAAGAGTTATGCCAGGAATGAGAACTGGGTCCATGCTGCAAGGAGAAAACACGTGTGGGTTGGGGAGGGCATGGTGTAGATTCCCAGGGGGGCTGCCTGCCGCAGACAGACTTGGGCTCATGTTCTCCTTTTTAACTCACTGGGGAACCTTTGAAAGGATTTTTTTTTTAACTTCTCCAATCCTCTATTTTCTCATCTGTACAATGGGAATAACATCTTGACTTTATAAGGTTGTTGGGAGCCATGAGACTACACAGATCTTGGTGGGAGTACAGATCGTCCACAAATGTTCCTTTATCTTCCCTCTTTTCCCGTTTCCCTGAGGGAGTGAAATCCTTGAACTAGAGGTAGTCAGGGAGGCCTCCTAGAGGAGGTGCTCTTGAACTAGACCTCAGAAGCAGGGGCTACAGTCATCCTTGGGGTAAGTGGCCTAGGCAAGGGGGCCTTGAAGTTGGGAGGTAAGACACAGGCCTCTGTTCTTAGGAACCTGGGCCTTTCTGGAGGGAGAGTAAGTGGAGCAGGGAGGGGCCAAGTGGTATGTGTGCTGGGAATAAGGTATGTGTGCTGGGGATAAGGTATGTGTGCTGGGGACATCCTCAGGGTACTGAGGATGTCCCCAGTACCCTGAGGATGTCCCACCAACCCCTCCGCCCAGGGAGCAGGCTTCAGCAGTGGCAGGAAAACCCTTTCCAGATGCAGCAGAAAAGGGCAGCTTTCCTAGCCCTAGCTAGTCCATAGGATTGCACAGAGTCAGACACAACCGAAGCGACTTAGCACGCACACACAGCTCTGCCCCACGGCTTCTCATGGGAAGAAAACTGCTGTGCTGGCCTGGGAGTCAGAGCTCGGGTCTGAGCTTGGCTGGTCTTGATGTTCGGGGACCTCCCTGACCCCACAAGCTCTGCTTCTGGCCCTGCAGGTGCTTTGCCGGATATCACTTCATCACAGACGCCCTCCACCTGGAAGGACCTGGGGCCCGTGATGACCACAGCCACGGCTCCAGAGCCCACCAGCCCAGATGCCATCGCCACCTCCACCACCATCCTGCCAACCAGAGAGCAGCCTGAGGGGGGCGGGGCGGTGCTCCTGGCAGAGGTGGAGCCTGGCCTCACCGCCCAGGAGAAGGAGGCCGCCCACTCACCCAGTGAGACCACACTGCACCCGACCACTCACAGCGTGTCCATAGCCAGAGCCACCATGGCCCCGGGACCCGCCACCTCCCATCCCCACAGGGATGTGCAGCCCGACCACCATGAGACCTCGGCTCCCACAGGCCGGGGCCGTCTGGAGCCGCACACGCCCCACGTGGAGGATGGAGGTCCTCCTGCCACTGAGAAGGCGGCTGAGGAGGACCCCTCCGCCCAGATCCCAGTGGGAGAGGGCTCTGGGGAGCAGGTGGGTTTCGGGCCTGCTGTCATCCTCTGCGTTTCCTGGGGCGTTGGGTGGCCCTGGTGCCTTGTAGGGCACAGTGCACTGGGTGCAGGGTGCTGGCCTGGTCCCCTGGCACACCCGACCCCTTGTACTCTATGAACATGTTGTAATCCCCACCGTGAAGACAAGGTCCCATCCTCCGCCTGCCCACAGGGCTGAGCCTGCGGTGGGACAGACTAAATAGACCGGAGCTCGAGGGCCCTTCAAGGCCCTTCAAGGGCTTCTCCAGCATACGCTCCTGGGGCAAGAGGGGAAGCTCGCCCAGGTCTTGCTTTTCATCTTAGAGCATCATGGCAGTGTTACACATTACGCTGAAATGAGCCTATTTATTTTCGTATAAAACATGTTTTGCATCACTGGACATGGTGCTTTGGCCATAGTCCAGTAGGGTCCAGTGTGATGTGGCCAGAGGGACCTGACCTCGGGGCCCAGGGAGGTCTGGGTTCAGGTGTGTGTGTCTAGAGCTGGTGGCAAGGGTGACCAGGGAAGCTGGAAATGGACCTGGGTGCAGCTTCGTCTGTGGCCACCCACCTGGCCCTTTCCCTGCCCTCCCCTAGGACTTCACCTTTGACTTATCTGGGGAGAACGCAGCCGGGGCCAACGCGGCTGGGGCCGCAGTGGAACCTGGCTCACGGAACATAGCCCCGGGGGATCCTGAGGCCACGGGGGCTACGGGGGCCTCGCAGGGCCTCCTGGACCGGAAGGAAGTGCTGGGAGGTGAGTTTTCTCTCCAGTGGGTGGGGTGGTGGAGGTTGGGGGAGGGGAATGCTGTCTTTACCACTGGCAGGGCTGCCACTCAGCCCCCAGGAGCAGCTGAGCTGAGCCAGCCTCTGTCCTCCTCCCCACCCGTCCAGGGGTCATTGCTGGAGGCCTTGTGGGGCTCATCTTTGCCGTGTGCCTGGTGGGTTTCATGCTGTACCGGATGAAGAAGAAGGACGAAGGCAGCTACTCCTTGGAGGAGCCAAAACAAGCCAACGGCGGGGCCTACCAGAAGCCCACTAAGCAGGAGGAGTTCTACGCCTGATGAGGGGGGGACACCTCTCCCCTCCCCCTGCCACTTGCTAGACGCCCCCCACTCGCCTCTTCTGTGAAGAACTGCAGACCTGCATCCCTGCCACCATGCCACCTCCCTGGAGCGCCCAGCCCCACTGGCATCTCCCCTTGCCCACGGAGTCCTGGGCCCGCCAGGGAGGGGACCTCGCCTCTGCTTCTCTGACTTCTGCCTGGAGACTTGGGCACAAGGGCTTTCTCGTGAACGACTGACCTTTCCACTGCAGACAGCACCTGGCATCCCACCACGCTGACTCAGTTTCTCCAAGCTGAAGCAGGCCCAGCTCTGGAGAGAAGGGGACCCCACTGCTTTGGACAAAGATACTGTGGCTGAGGGTGGGCACGTCTGTAGCACTTACTGGTAGACACCAGCAGGCCTGGGGGCGTGTTCCGCCGAGTGGCAGGGCCGGGAGGTCAGGGCTCCATCAGAATTCACTTTGTTTCGTGGGGAGGTCTAACTTAGATGTCAACTTGTTTTTGCACATGTTTTTCCTCTAGTTTCTTTGTTCATAGCCCAGTAGGCTTTGTTACTTCTGAGCTAAGTAAGTCGATTTGGTTATTCCCCATCTTTCTTCCCTAATCTACAGTCAGGAGACAGCATCAGGGTTATTAAGAAGACTTTTTCTTTCTTTTTTTTGACTAGGAGAACCAAATCCAGGAGCCAATGTCTAGGTTTAGTTTGCGTGTTGTCTGAGTTTGTCGCTCACGTGTGCAACAGGGTATGGAATGTCTGTTGGGTGGCCTCATCGGTGCGCTGGCCATCCCGGCTCCCATGGGTGGTCACCACTTGGAGCAGTCCTGCCTGTGTCCATGAACTTGGGGCCAGGGCCATGGCCTGGGCGACTATGATACTGGGGAGGCCCCTGTAAAATTGAATCCTGGTGTCTCAGGCTGGGGAGGATCAAGGGGAGACGACTCTAGGGTGGGAGAGATGGTGCTGGGCCCAGAGAATCTCCCATAGACCAAGCCCTTCCTCTGATGCCATCTCTTGGGGACGCTTTCTCCTATAAAGTGACAAGAGACGTCTTGGGTGCATCTGGCACTGAGCTGCCCCACGGATGGACCAGGCTCACTTTTGATTAGCTCCTGTGGTCTGACTGTGGGCCAGAATCAGGAATATTCCAAAGAGTAATCGTCTTTTGCTTTTGGCAAAACTCTACTTAATCCAATGGGTTTTTCCCTGTACAGTAGATTTTCCAAGTGTAATAAACTTTAATATAAAGTAGTCATGTGAACTCCACTGCCTTCGCTTCTTTCTGTGCTGGTTGTGTGTTTGACCAGCCTTTTCTCTAAATGCCAACGATATTGGGAAACTTGGCGAAAAGCTCTGTGCTTCGTCTTTCCCACGGGGAGGGATTCGGAGGCCAGAGCACCTCTGGTTTGTTTGTTTGTTGTGTGTGTGTTGTTGTTTTTTCTGAACTTCTTCTGGACCTTGGCAGGTTCTGCCAAGGTTGTACAAGGCCTGATGTAAATTTCTGTGTTGCCAAGTTCAAAAGAACATCTCCTAAATGGTGATGAAGCTGTGTCGGCCCCAGTCCAGCTTGATCGGAGGCCATGGGCCCCACGGAGGCCTGGAGCCAAGGCCTGCCTCTCAGACACCTTGGATGTTCCTTTTCTCACACCTTTGCTGGGACCAGAGACAATCCCCCCGACTCCCCCCGCCCCAGCCCCGGCTCCTGGGAACTCCTGTGCTTGCTTATTTAATTTGACAACGTTCCAGCTGCTCTGTTGTCTTCTCCAAGAGGGGACTGTCCGAGACTTGGAGAGACGCCCCTGCCCGACGAAGGGGACCCGTGCCTTGTGTTCCGTATGGGGACTTTCTGCCTGGAGTGTATGACTGGACACGACTCGGGGATGGGGAAGGGGTTGTGACTGTGCTCATCTCTGGGGGCCCATGGGATGGCACTTGGCTGGTGACTGGGCCCATTTATGTAACTGTAATAAACGGTACTTGTCATTCTGGCTGCAGTGGTGATTGAATTTCCTCTTGGCCTGGCAAGGTCCTTGCCTGTCCCCTTCTTGTGGGGAGCCTGGCTCTGTGCTGTGGAGGGGTGAGCACCAGGCCCCTTTGCTGTGAGGGAAGCCACGTCCACCTCTGCCCTCTTCCCCCCCAAGCCCTGCAGCAGGCCGGGCCTTCCCTTCGCCTCCTCCCAGGCCTTTCTCTCTGCCTTCCTCTCCCCAGCCTCTCCTGGATCGTTCCGTTCTCCAAGGACACAAAGCTCCCTCCTGACTCAAAGTTCGCTGTCTGCTCTGTTTGCTCATTGTCGCACAACTCTTGGAAGCTCACCAGCAAACGGTCTCAGTGCCAAAGGTCTAGAAGAGTTGGGGAAAAACTACAGGAGAGACCTGGGGAGTTGGAGCAAGGCGGCACACTGTGGGAGCCCTGGCATTGTAAAGGCATTGAGCCACCCGCCCACCCGTTACTCAGTGTCCCCCAGCTGCTGACGCCCACCCAGCCCCTCAGGTGCCCTTCTGCAGCAGGTCTCCCCGCCTGCACCTGACCTGCTTTCTGGCTCCAGATGCCGACCCTGAACCCCAGAGCCCGGGTGCGTCCTGGGGACACAGGGAGTCGGGGAAGCCATTGCTCCTGGGGCCCTGCACCTGCGGGCGGGGCAGGGGCTGCAGACTCAGGACTGCTTTGCAGAGAGAATTTCTACTCTGCTTGAAGGGTTTAGAGGTGGAGACAAAGTCCTCATTCATTCAGCAGACACCAAGGACACTAAGTGCCTATTTTCTGCCTGTCTCTAGGCTGGACGGTGAGGGCACAGGTACAGAACTGGCCACCTGGATGCTAGTACTTTTAATTGAGGGCCGGACACTGCTGGCCCTAGTGGCTGGGTGATTTCATCCACCAGGGTCAGCTCTTCAACCATCTTGGAGATGCACTTCTATGGATGACCCTCACTTTGCAGGCAGAACCTGCTGTGTGGAGGGGAAGCTCCTGCCCACAACTGCCTGCTGGTGAGCAGTGAACTCAGGTTTAGTTGCTGGTGACCCAGCCCCTGAGCCCACAGTGGTGACCTGGGTGACAGTCTAGTAGGGGAGGACGAATCCCCCCCTCATGTGGGACCAGCAGGGTTCCAAGACTCCAGCCTCCCGAGCCACCTCTTCCATCATGTTCAAATCCTCTTGCTCTGCGGATTCCCTCTGGGTGCTATGCTCGCCCTGGGTCACTCCCACCCCAGGGCACTTCCAGGAGAGGGTTGTGCTGTCAAACAGGCTTTACTGGGTGCTTGAGAGGAACAGTGAAGAAAGGAAATTGTGAAGTAGTTCCTTTAGTGTCCCAACCTCAAGCAGTTTCTCTGCCCATCTATCCTCAGACGTCTTTTCTGTTTTCCCGAGATTCCTCACCCTGCCCCTCACGCCTGAGAACAGAGCGGTTGAGCCCTATTTCATTTTCCCCTCACCTTTAGATCACGTCCATGTGGCCCAGGTGTGTGTGTGTGTGTATATTGTGTGGAGACGGGGAACCCACTGCATTTTCACTGAGTTCTTTCAAGCTATTTTCTAAACTAATGAGCCATCTTCTCTTAGATGGCTTGCATCGCCTTCTTAATTTGCAGCCGGTTTCTGCTTGGAATTGCATTTTCTGCCTTGCTTACCTCTTGGGTTTTGTCCTGAGAGTGCTGTGTTTTCACTTATGGAACAAAGATGCACAGCCCTGCTCTCAGAGAGGTTGGGGCTTGGGGGGAGACGGAGGACACCGAGGGGGCTCGTTGTGGCCTGGTGGGGTGGTCAGGGCATTGCTCCCGGCTTGGCGTTGGAGGGGAGGTGCTCGGAGGTGGCGCTTGACCTGGGTCTTGAAGGACAGACTCAAGTCAGCCTCTCAAACAGGAGGGAGGAGGCATTCCAGGCAGAAGGCCCAGCTTCAGCAAAAATCAGGACTCAAGAGGCTCTGTGCTGGACGTGGAGTGAAAACAGGTGTGAGAAGAGGGGAGGCTGGAATGTGGTAGGAAAGTGGTGGTCACCTGCCTTGTGACCTTGCCAAGGGCTGCCAGAGAGCCTTGGAGCAAATGCGGGAAAGGTTAGGGATTGCAGAGGGATGTGGGGGTGGAGGCCAGGGACAGGGGAGGGCTGTGGAAGGGAGGCTGGAGTGGAGAGCTCGTTAAGAAGTTAAGCTGGCAGGACCTGTACGGCGTGTCACCACCTCACTGGGCGTCACCTCGGTCTCCCACAAGCACACTTTCACACCGAGCCCGAGGGAAAAGGTGCCCGTGATGAGGTGGTCAAGGGTGGGGCCTAACAGGGGCAGAAGGGACAGTGGTCCCAGAGCTGGGCGGGGGTGACCCTCCTGGGTTAGACACGGATGGTAGGCGGATTCCAAAGCAGCATCTGAAAGAGAAAGCGGCTTTTACACAGGTGCAGGGAACTCCTACGAAGAAAGCTGGGCGCCGAAGAATTGATGCTTTTGAACTCTTGTGTTGGAGAAGACTCTTGAGAGTCCCCTTGGAGTGCAAGGAGATCCGACCAGTCCATCCTAAAGGAAATCAGTCCTGAATGTTCATTGGAAGGACTGATGCTGAAGCTGAAACTCTAATACTTTGACCACCTGATGTGAAGAGCTGACTCATTGAAAAGACCCTGATGGCTGGGAAAGATTTAAGGCAGGAGGAGAAGGGGATGACAGAGGATGAGATGAGTTGGCATCACCAACTCAATGGACACGAGTTTAAGTAAGCTCCGGGAGCTGGTGACGGACAGGAAGGCCTGATGTGCTGCAGTCCATGCGGTCACAAAGAGTCAGACACAACTGAGGGACTAAACTGAACTGAGGGAACTCCTGTCCAGAGAGGCGTCCCGGGGCCAGCCTTCCACCACTCTCCCCATCATCCCCAGCCACACGCCCTGTCCCTGGAGCCTGGCCGAAGAGCTAGTCAGGCTCGGGAGGTGGGTAACTCCTGGTTCCTGGAGCTGCAAGAGCTGGGGGAGGCCTCAGCCCAGCAAGCCCAGAGGGTGTGGGGTCCTGCCAGCTCTGCTGGGCCATGGGCACAGCCCTCGCCTGGCTTCCTCCCTTCCTGCCCCTTGCCCCCAGTACTGATCCTTGAGCCAGCTTTGCACCCACTCGTGGTGTGTGGGTGTGAGAGTGAGTGTACCACCAAGTCAGGTCCTTGTCAGTGCTGCCGCAGCACCCACTCAACTCCTAGTCTTGGTGCAAAGTTCCTCCGAGGTGAGGCCCTGCGTCCTCTGTGTCCCCATAACTTCTGGATCACTGCTCCCGGCACCTCTTACCCCCGTTACTGCAGATGTCTGTTTCCACACTGGCTTCCTGCTACCTCGGGTGCTTCTTAAGGGTAAATGCTTCATTATGAGGCCAGAACGAGGCGTGGCACATGGTGAGTGGCTGCAGATATGGGAGCCTCTGTCTTTGGGAGCTCCTTGTGGCTGTCTGGTGCTTCTGTTGCGCTCTGCAAAGTCAAGAGGTCATGAAAAGCTTATTAACGGTGTGAGACACCACTAGATACTCACCAGAAAGGCTGACGTTAAACTTGGACAATTGTTCAAGGGCACGTGGGGCCACCGGAAAGCTCCCACACTATTGGAAAATGTGCCAATCGTATGAGCACTTGGGAGGCTAAAATCAAACCTGTGTCTATGTCTATGTTAGAATCCAGGCAGAAGAAGAGCACATGTCTGCAGAAGGGTATGTAGGAGAATGTCTACATCACAGCTCAAACATGGAATCAACCCAAGTGTCCACCAACAAGAAAATAGATAAATAAATTGTGCTATATTGCCACAGTGGAATACTACTCAGCACTAAAAAAGAACCAGCAATGTCTACCCGTCCAGCATAGATGACATCACAGGCAATATGTTAAGAAGCCAGATGCAAAAGAGAACAGAGTGCATGATTCCATTTCTCTAAAGTTCAGCAACAGGCAAAATTGATTGGTGATAGAAGCCTGTGATACTTCTGCTGGGGGTGTGGTATAGACAAGGTAGGGGCACGAGGATGTTTCTCTGAAAGGTTTTCTGGAATGTTCTCTGGCTTGACATAGGTGGTGATTACAGGAGTATTGTTCTTCAGTTGCTAAGTCGTGTCTGACTCCTTGCGACCCCATGGACTGCAGCACGCTAGGCTTCCCTGTTCTTCACCATCTCCTGGAGTGTGCTCAAACTCATGTCCATTGAGTTGGTGATGCCATCCAAGGCATCAAGGGTGTATGTATCTGTAAATAAATCATCAAGTTATACACTGAAGATGAGTATTGTCTGTGTATTTTATTCTGCAATAAGAAAGTTAGAGGGAGGGGGAAAAACAGCTTATAAAAGGCTTCTGAGATTCTAATTAGTTTCTTTAAACCCCACTGTAGCTTTTGCAGCAAAAATGAGTGAGGCCCGCATGGCCCACGTTTTCTTCAGGATCCCAAAGTATTCTCATTTATGGGCGGAGAGGCCCAGGGCTGCTGGTGAACGGAGGACCCGGCCGCCAGCCAGGAGGGTGGGCATGGCTGAGAGGGCAGCCCTGTTGACCCCCTCTTCCCGATCCCCTCCTCCCCCGCTGTAGCCAGACCCCTCTCTTCCTCTGGTTCCTGGAAACTGCCCGACCCGAAGGTGTTTCCAGCACTTAAGGCTGGGAGTTAAGCCACTCCTCCACTCCAGGAAAATATTTGTTCAGGGACTTGGCACCCGCAGAAGAGGAAATAAAAGCCACCTTGGAGTTGAACAGGCGGCGCTGCTGCGGGTTGCTTTGTCTGCCCCTCCAGATTGCCTCTGCAGGCCCTGGGGCCCGCCGTCTGGGGCCAGGCCCAGGGATCCCACTCCACAGGCGGGCCTGTATCAGGGATGAGCCTGGAGTGCCAGCTGCCCCTGCGTTCCTCATTTGGTTCAGGCAGTCAGCTGTCAGTCCAGAAGGCAGACGGTTATGAAACCTACTGTGTCCCACACAGTGCTGGGCCCTGGACGCCGGCAGTGTCCTTGCCTTTGAGGGTGTGGAGAGCTAGCGAGGCAGGATAGTGGGACGGCCATTCCGGCCAAGTGGAAGCTGTGGTGTGATGGGAGGTGGGGCCAGGGCGCTGGGCAGGGCAGCAGGGCAGGGCTAGGCTTGCCAGTCAGGGGACGATGGGCTGGGACCTGGTGTCAGGGCTGAGGGCTGAGGAAGCAAAGGTTAGGGGTTGATCAGAGTGGGCAGAGTGTGCCAGGGAGACAAGCAGTGTGGCCAGAGGCCCAGAGACAAGGGAGAGCCAGGGTCTTTGGGATGTGAAAGGTGGATGGGTTTGGCTGTGGTTGAGACCCACGAGTCAGGAGACCAAAGCGGGGAAGCGCCTGCCACTGGCGCCGCGGGGCCTCCCAGCGTGAGTTCAGGAGTGTGGACTTTATCCCCTGGGCACTGAAAGTTTTTGTTTGCTTTGCAACATTTAAACACATTGACTGTGATTCTTTTCAATATAGGAAAGTAGAGAGAAGAAAATGAAATTGGCCTCAAATCTGCCCCCCGCCCCCGCTTCCCACTCCAGATCTTGCCTGATGACATTTCAAAAATTAAAACGCTCTGTGCATATGAATTTGAAATCCAAGCAGAACAGAAAAGTAAACAAAGAAAAGTGAAAGCCTCCTATTCCCCACCTGTCTCGCCAAAGGCAATTTCACTTAGCAGGTTTTCAGTGTGTGCTTCCAGAAATTTTTTCCATCATACACTTGTGAGGGTAAGCCTACGTTTTCAAGAGTTACACCGAAGGGATGGCGCTACGTGCCGAGATCTGCAGCTTCCTTTTCCTGACCTGGTTTCATTTCAGCACATGTATTTGGTCCTATACCATTGTTCTTTTTTTTTTTTTAATTCTTTTGTCCCAGCCGCATGGTGCACATGTGGGACCTTACTTTCTCAATGGGGGGACTGAACCCTTGCCCTCTGCATTGGAAGCACAGAGTGTTAACCACTGGACAGCCAGGGAAGTCCTTATCCCATTGCATTTATTTATTTTAATTGATTAATTTATGGCTGGATCTTCGTTGCTGTGAGGACTTTTCTCTAGTTGTGATGAGCAGGGTCTGCTCTCTAGTTGCGGTGCACTACTGACTTGTTGCAGAAGACAAGCTCCAAGGTGTGAAGCCTTCAGTAATTGTGGCACATGAGCTCAGTAGTTGCAGCTTGCAGGCTCTAGAGCACAGGCTTTGTTGCTCTGTGGCATGTGGAATCTGCCCGGATCAGGGATCGAACCCG
This sequence comes from Cephalophus harveyi, assembly GCA_006410635.1. Classification (NCBI taxonomy): domain Eukaryota; kingdom Metazoa; phylum Chordata; class Mammalia; order Artiodactyla; family Bovidae; genus Cephalophus; species Cephalophus harveyi. Next base: position 116,033 of record SJYT01048146.1, on the reverse strand, counting down.
TGTCTCCTGCATTAGCAGGCAGATTCTTTATCACTGAGTCACCAGGGAAGCCCCGGCCCTCCTGTGTTTAGTGTTTGCGGAGCACTTGGTTGTACAGTGGAGCAGATGCACGTTACTGACATGATTCTTCCCACTGGATGGGCATCTCGTTTCCAGGCGTTTGCAGTTATAAGCCTTGCTGGGGAACACCTTCCCAGACAGCCATCCTAGAGTATCACATGGTACAGACCCAGGGGAGAGTTGGGAGGTTGCACCCTGGACACCTCTCTAGCAGACTGGGTTCTAGACGGAGGGGGAAGTTCTTTATGATCATCTTCCAGAAGTTCCACCAGTTCCGCACCTGTCGCCACGCCCAGACTTCGTGGGACGGGCCCCAAGACAACCCTCTCTCATGTCACCACGTGTCATCAAACGGTTCCATTTTCTTTTCTCCACTGGGGTGGAGGATATGAAAATGGTATTCCATGGTTGTTTTGATTTTCATATATTTAACTATAGATGAAGTTAGGAGTCTCTTCATGTGTTTTTGCCATTTGCATTTTTTTGTTTTTTCCATAGGGGAACTGCTTCTTCATATTATTTGGCCCATTTTTCTCATGGATTGGCATGGGTTCCATGTGCACTGATAATATCCAAAATACCCCTCTGGCTGAGGTGTGAGGGGAATAGAGGGGAGCTGATCCACTGGGAGGTCCATTCAGGGGTCCCTGTGAGAGGTGCCTTGCCTGGTGCAAGCAAGGGCCCTGGGGAGGGGAACTGGGAAGACATTCAGGAAGGAACACCGGCAGGACTGGCCAGTGGATTGATTTTTTTTTTTTTTTTGCACAATAATCCAGTCACTTTTGGGTCAATGAAAAAAAAACAAACAAATCACTGCCGGCTGCCCCTCAAATGTTGTAACACAGGATTCGTGTTGACAGGACGCAGTTGGGCTAGAGCCCCTGCCTGGCAGTCTGTGCCACCCCGCCCCCACCTTCTGTGCGGGGCACCGGGAGTGGGGGTGACAAGGAGGAGGGAGGTGTGGAGGATGGTTCCCAGGTTCCCACTTCAAATATTATGGTCCCATAAACCATGGAAACGTCTCAGAAATTCCAGTGTTTCAGCACATAGTTACCGATTGACCCACATTAGGCAGAAGTGATCCAGAGTCCCCCCCGCCTCCAAAAGGGAAATAGGGGTGCACTGGGCCTGAGCACGTACATTGGGAGATGAAGGGGGTGGCACGGGCTGACGACACAGTACAGTTGAGAAGGGACGGGGGTCCCACTGCCATCCCCGCCGTAATAGGGGACCTGGAACGTAGGAGGCGCTTCGGAAATATCCACTAAGTGAAATTACGTTAATGTTCAAATTTATCTTAAGGTCAAAATGAATGGGAAAGGGACTGAAAAGGAAATGTAATTTTTTCCTGTTTTTTTAAAAATGAAGGATGTGAATGGACCTCAGTTCAGTTCAGTTCAGTCGCTCAGTCGTGTCCGACTCTTTGCGACCCCATGAATCGCAGCATGCCAGGCCTCCCTGTCCATCACCATCTCCCGGAGTTTACTCAGGCTCTCGTCCATTGAGTCCGTGATGCCATCCAGCCATCTCATCCTTGGTCGTCCCCTTCTCCTCCTGCCCCCAATCCCTCCCAGCATCAGAGTCTTTTCCAATGAGTCAACTCTTCGCATGAGGTGGCCAAAGTACTGGAGTTTCAGCTTTAGCATCACTCCTTCCAAAGAAATCCCAGGGCTGATCTCCTTCAGAATGGACTGGTTGGATCTCCTTGCAGAGACTGTCATACAGACTAAGTCAGAAAGAGAAAAACAAATGTCGTATATTAACGCATATACGTGGAATCTAGAAAAATGGTACAGATGAACTTATTTGCAAAGCAGAAACAGAGACACAGATGTAGAGAACAAATGTATGGGTACCGAGGGGGGAAGGGGAGAATGGGGAAAACTGGGAGATTGGACCAACACATACACACTGCTGTGTGCAAAATAATGAGAACCGACTGTATTCGGTTCACAGCACAGGGAACTCTGCTTAGTGCTCTACGGTGATCTAAATGGGAAGGAAATCCAAAAAAGAGGGGAGATATATATATATATATATATATATATATATATGTACAGCTGATTCCCTTGGCTGTATAGCAGAAGCTAACACAACTTTGCAAAGCAATTATACTCCAATAAAAAAAAAATTAAAGTCTCTTTTTTTGTACAATAATTCATTATTGTTTCATGAAAAAAATAAAAATCCAGGGGTTTTATTTGGCTTCTTTAAATTGAACTATAGTTGACTTACAATCAGTAATTCATTCTTATTGTTGTATAGTTCTTTCACAAACGCAGTCATGTAACCACCACCACAATTACGATATAGACAGTCTCAGCACCCCCAAAACTCCCTCTGTCCCTTTGCAATCGACCCCCGACTCCACTCCCCAATGCCAGCAACCACTGATCTGTTTCTGTCTTGTTTTTCCTTTTCCAGACATCCTGTAAACGGAATCGTAGAGCATGGAGGCTTCTGAGTCTGGCTTCTTTTGTTTAGGAGACTGTATTTGAGCTACATCAGAGCTGCTTTTAATTGCTGAGTATCACTCCATGTACCCATATAGGAACTTTGTTCGTAATCACCCCAAAACTAGAAGAACCCAAGTGCTGTTCAACTATATGGATCTCCTTATTTCTAGATTCACAAATCAGAGTGCTTCCTTTGTCCAAGTACAAACCCTGATTTAGGATCCTTGTTACTTGAGGGTGAGAAGTTAATTTCGAGAACCTGCAGAGATTAACAGACTCCTAGTGAAGAGAGGGACCAAGGCCGAGGTCAGGACAGGACACCGGCTCCTGGACTCTGGGAATAACTGCCCCATCTCCTTTAGATCAGGCCCACACCCAGCCTGTACAATGCATCTGGTGAATTGGACAATGCTCCCTGTTTGGGGCCAGCTCAGTTGGTGAATGGTGCTCAGCCGGGCTCTGCCTGGCTGCCCAGTCATGTCCAACTCTTTGCGACCCCATGGACTTCAGCACGCCAGGCTTCCCTGTCTATCACCAACTCCCGGAGCTTACTCAAACTCATGTCCATTGAGTCGGTGATGCCGTCCAACCATCTCACCCTCCGTTGTCCCCTTCTCCTCCTGCCTTCAATCTTTCCCAGCATCAGGGTCGCTTCAAATGAGTCACTTCTTCACATCAGGTGGGCAAAGTATTGGAGTTTCAGCTTCAACATCAGTCCTTCCAGTGAATATTCAGGACTGATTTTCTTTAAGGATAGGCTGGTTGGATCTCCTTGCTGTCCAAGGGACTCTCAAGAGTCTTCTCCAACAGCACAGTTCAAAAACATCAATTCTTCAGCGCTCAACTTTCTTTACAGTCCGACTCTCACATCCATACATGACTGCTGGAAAAACCATAGCTTTGACTAGATGGACCTTTGTTGGCAAAGTAATGTCTCTGTTTTTTAATATGCTGTCTAGGTTGGTCATAACTTTTCTTCCAAGGAGCAAGTGTCTTTTGATTTCATGGCTGCAGTCACCATCCATCTGCAGTGATTTTGGAGCCCCTAAAAATAAATTCTGCCACTGTTTCCACTGTTTTCCCATCTATTTGCCATGAAGTGGTGGGAACAGATACCATGATCTTCATTTTCTGAATGTTGAGTTTTAAGCCAACTTTTTCGCTCTCCTCTTTCACTTTCATCAAGAGGCTCTTCAGTTCTTCTTCGCTTTTTGCCATAAATGTGTTGTCATTTCAGATCTGAGGTTATTGATATTTCTCCCAGCAATCTTGATTCTAGCTTGTGCTTCATCCAGTCCAGCATTTCTCCTGATGCACTCTGCATATCAGTTAAATAAGCAGAGTGACAATATACAGCCTTGACATACTCCTTTCCCAATTTGAAACCAGTCTGTTTTCCATGTCCAGTTCTAACTGCTGCCTCTTGATCTGCATACAGATTTCTCAGGAAGCAGGTCAGGTGGTCTGGTATTCCCATCTCTTGAAGAATTTTCCACAGTTTGTTGTGATACACGCAGTCAAAGTCTTTGGCATAGTCAAAAAAGCAGAAGTTCTTATAACTTGGTTTCCTCTCTTGAAAACCAGGAAAACTGATGCTTACCTTAAGGTTCTGGTTCAGAGACATTGGAAGAGATTTTTTAAAAATTCCATTTCCTAATACATGTCAGAAAGCAGGATTTGCAATAATTACTAATAATATATATTGCCTACTTTGTGATAGGGCTTCCCCCGTAGCTCAGTTGGTAAAGAATATGCCTGCAATGCAGGAGACCCCAGTTCTATCCCTCGGTCAGGAAGATCCCATGGAGAAGGAAATGGCAACCTACTCCAGTATTCTTGCCTGGAGAACTCCCATAGACAGAGGTGCCTGGTGGGCTACAGTCCATGGGGTCACAAAGAGTCGGACACAAGTGAGCGGCTAAGCACATCACATCATCATATGATTAGAATCTGTCAGGCCCAATACACACCTGCCCTCTAAATTCAGGGGCTTTGCATTTTGACTCCTTTTTTCTTGTTATGTGACTTTAAACTCCTTAGAACCTCGATTTTCTGGTCTGTGAAATGGGGCTAACAGGTCTTCCTTCATAGCGCTGTGTGGGGATTAAAGAAGATAACGTGAGTAAACCACATCACAGAAACTGCATTTTGCATGGGACTTTGCAAGCACTCCATACATAGTGGCCATTAGTCTTATGCAGACAAAACCTCTGAGAAACAGGCATTACTACCCCATTTTATGGATGAGGAAAATGAGGCCCTGAGCCACAACTTCATACAGCTGCTAAGTGGCCACACTGACAAGCAACTCAGGTCTTTTTCACTCAGAAGCGCATAGCACTCCCCTGACACAGCTGCTCCCTGTTTCATCCATTTTGGCCCCACAGGACCACCTGGACAGGGTGTGCGGGAGGCTCTTTGGGGCCGGGGTTGCTCCAGGCACAGGATACAAAATGTCTGGGTGCTGCTGCCAGGGTCAACAATGATAGCCTGTGGTGCGGGAAGCCGTGGTTACAAGGATACAAACAGCAGGGTGAGGGTAGCCCTCCCTTCTGCCCCAGCCCCGCCAGCTCTGTGCTCCTGGGGCTGGACTGGGGGTAACACCAGGCATGTCTCAGATCTAGGCGTTAAGGGATGGCCCTGTCCCCCCTCCCTGTTGTGCATCTCCTAGGAAGCTGGACAGGCAGGTGGCCCTGGGATCTGCTGAGAAAGGTCCAAGATTGTGACGTGGGCCCCTGTGGCAGCTCTCCCCCTAGAGCCCTGAGCAGGCCACTTCATGCATCTCATGCCCTCAGTAGAATCACAGAGGCTTTCCTGGGACAGAGCCTCTGCAGAACCCATGGTTTTGTGGGAAGGACAGACCCGCATGACTGTACAATGCAGACAGTCAAGGCAGTATCCTAGGGACACAGATGAAGGGCATCTTGTCCAGCCTGGGGAGTCGAGAGCCTAAAGGGGGGGAACATCTGAACAGAATATTTTTTTAAAAAAATATTCATTTATTTATTTGGCTGCACTGGGTCTTGGTTGCTGCATGTAGAATCTATTTCCCCAACCAGGGATCAAACCCAGCACTCCCAGCATTGGGAGTACGGAGTCTTAGCCACTCGACCACCAGGGAAGTCCTTGAACGGGGTTATAATTAAAGGAGCCAGCCAGGCCAAGCAGGAGAGGGATGTTTGGGGCATGTGTTAGGTACACTCA
>SJYT01048146.1:88619-110171 GCA_006410635.1 Cephalophus harveyi | reverse complement strand
CTAGTGGGAGGTGTCTGTGGGGGGGCTGGGCGGGGACGGGAAGGCAGTGGCAGAGGAGGCAAGAGGGACAAGCGGAGCCTTAAAGGAGGGCTTGCATCCTGGGCTGGAGTAAAGGAAGAGGTGGCCATGGTGTGCGGAGTCGGCTGCTCCCGGCCTACGGAAGCTGACTGCACAAGTTTAGGGGCCTCACACTGGCTGTTTGAAACTGGCCATGGTGGGAATTAGCAAGTGCTACAAATCAGAGCCAGTCGTTGAAAAAATAAAAAAGGGCAGGCTCTGGTGGATTTAAAAGTCAGGGCACGGGATGATTAACTTTATTCCTCAGGAGGATACTCCGTCTGGCGTGAAGGGTGGGCGGAAGGCAGTGCACTCGGAGGCTGGAGCTCAGCAGCTTTGGGTGACTTCCTGGCAAGGGTAAGGGACCAGGAATGGAGAAGACCGCCCCACCAGTCACCCGACCCCGCTGTGTGGGCGCAGCCTGGGGGTGGGGCGGAGGCTTGGGGAGCCCCTCAACCTTCCACAGCCAGAGCCTGAGAATCCGCAATAAAACCCTTAACGAGAAACACCTGGGCTCTGCCCCAGCCCAAGCTGGGAGCTGGGACGGGAGGGGATTAGGGCATTGCAAGTGGGGTGGGAAAGGAGCTGGTATTTCAGGCGGTTATTTGCTGGTTCACCATCAGCTCCCCTGAGCCCGGGCCTGGGTGGGGAGAATGGGGCGCTGAGGGAAGAGGGGAAAGGAAGTCACAGTGATGGCATCACCGCACATGGCCCCTGGGGACCCCCCGAGCCAAGGCTCTGGTTGTGTGAGTGCTGGCTCTATGGAAGCCTCTGGTCAAGGTCACAGTGTGTCAGAGCCACATCAGGCGGGGCCCTGCGTATCCCACGACTTCCCAGGGAGTCCTGTGTGGGGGAGGGGGGCTGAGCTGTAAGAGTGCTGGAAGGATGAAGACTGAGTGCCTCTCCCCACCCTGTCCCATCCCCCGCTGCCAGGCGGATGCATGAAGGAAGGAGTGTCTGAAACCCCAAAGGGGAGGCTTGGCTCATCCCAGAGCCCACTGGGGCTCTTGGCCTGGTCCAGCCTGGCCTCCAGATCCAAACTGCCCCCTGGACTTGGGTGTCTGGGGAACCGAGGTGGCCACCGGGGAGGCTAGGCCCCAGGCTTCCGCCTACCCTTCTCTTGAAGGATGCGCTGGCAGGGCAGGACATGTCTTGAGTGGGAGGGCACTCCCAACTGGGCAGCCGTTCTCTTGACTTCTCAAGACTGTCCAGGGCTGGCGCAGAAGCAGCCGTGGGGCTCCCAAGCTCTGTGCCCACCAGCAGAGCTGGGGTTCCCTGTTGGAAGTGCCAGTGGTCATCAACCGAGTGGGTCAGGAATTGGGAAAGGGCTGTTGGGCACTGGGCAGGGGTGTGCCAGTGTGTGCACCGAGTCCCACCTATTGTGCCCCTTCAGGGCCCCCCTCCCCACCTAAAGTCTGCCCAGGGCCGGGTGACCCCCAGGCACAGTCTCAGGGCCTCAGGAGGCCACCCAGCACCCCTCTGTGTATATAGAAACGGCGCCTTCTCTGGGCAGACCCAGCCCTGTGTGCACACCGCTTGGTGAGGAAACACAGCCTTGATTGCAGCTAAGAAGGACACTTCCTTTAAAGCAGACGCAGCCTTTGAGAAGTGACCAGCAGGCACGCGGTGGCCCCGAGCACACTCTCCAGCAGCCGGAGGAGAGGTTCTGTCTGCCCATCCACAACTGGGGCTGCCCTGCCCCCTCTGCCCTGCCCCCACCCCCGGGCCACCCCAGCCCTTGTCATAAACAGCCCTGACAAGGACGGGAGGGACTTGCAGGGTGGGGAGGGGCGCCATGAACGCAGAGCCTCACACACTTCAAGGGCTGCGGGAAGCACCGCCTGCTCTGCACCCCACTCTGACCACCCTCCCACTGCTGACAGTTCTGCTACAGAACCCAGGAGAGGAAGGCCCGCACTCCTTCTGGGCACCATGTGGGGAGGGAGGCCGGGGCATCTGGAGATGAAAGAACCAGGACCGGCTGTGGCCCCAACCACCACCCGGGAGGCCACCCCACCACCCCTCCAGGGCTTCCCTCTGGTGCACGTGGTCCCATCTGGCCCCCATTCCACCTCCGGACACGAGGCATCAGGGGTGGAGCCCCAGACCCCCCTGGGGAGAGGAACTGGTCTTGCCAGCTGGGCTCTGAGAGGTGGCCGCCTCCAACTCAGCCTTTGAAAGCTGGACACTCCTCCCAGCACTCTGACCTCTCTTCAACTGTCCACCCTTTAGGGTCGGTCCCCTGGGAAAAGAGACGTAGGACACAGAGCTGCAAGCTGGCAGGCCCAGGCACTGGCCCTAGATAGTGGGCGTATTTCTTCCATCAGGAGGGGCTCAGGTCTCCCATCTATAAAACGGGGTCAGAAAGTTACATAATGTGCAAGTGAGAGGCAGAGTTGGGATCAGAACCCAAAGCTGCCGGCTTCAAAGCTTCCCGGCATCACCGCAGGGTCCCTTTGTCAGCCAGGGTACATGGTGCCAGCTGGGACATGCCATTCACAGGTTTCTTTAGGACATGGCCTGCCCAGCAGCACTTCTTCTTGGACATGGGCTGCTGGAAATCACACAATTGTGAAGATTCTTAGGGTTCTTGCAGCCATATCCTGGACACTGAGGTTCAGAGAAATAATGTGACTTGCCAGGTAGAAGGGGAACCAATGTGAAGAGCTGACTCATTGGAAAAGACCCTGATGCTGGGAAAGACTGAGGGCAGGAGGAGAAGGGGACGACAGAGGATGAGATGGTTGGACGGCATCACCAACTGAATGGACGTGAGTTTAAGCAGACTCTGGGAGACAGTGGAGGACAGGTAAGCCTGGCGTGCTGCAGTCCATGGGGTCGCAAAGAGTTGGACACGACTAAGTGATTGAACAACAACAGGGAACCAAGACTCCCTGGATCTCCTTGCTCCCTGCCCAGTGCTCTTTCACTGCTCAGGGGGGAGTCTAGAAGCCCAGGCTGGTTAGGCTGCACATACGTGGAGCCCATTTTGTTCCTCGGGACCTCCTTCCCACGGGAGGAGCCATCCCCTGGGAGAAGCAGAAGCAACATGCCTCCCTCTATGACTGTAACTGTCACATGAGACCACCCTCGGCCTTTGCCTCCAGCTCCTGACTCACAGAAGGGCAGCTAGTTCCCCGAAGGGAAAGGAGCAGAGGCCAGTGACTGGCAGAAAGAAGTTGCTGAGAGTTCCCTGGCTGGGTCAGGGACCAGGCCCCAGGTTTGTGCAGGCTGCAAGAAGCTGGGTTGCCGCCCCGCATTCCTGGAGCAGGGCTGAGCCTGCAGGCAGGAATTCTGGTGGCTCTTACAGGCAGGCAGGCCAGCTCTCTGAGGCAAACAGAGCATGGGGAGTGGCGAGAGGGTGGAGACCAGAGGGGCTGAAGTTGGGGAATCAGCCCATCAGAGCCCCTACTGAGCACACACAGAGGCCCTGACGGGCTCCCCTCTGGGACAGGTACCCTGTCCTTACGGACCCCATGATCCTGCTGGGAAAACATACAGCATGGGACTTGGCCACCTGTGAGCTGGACCCTAAGTCGTGTAGGAGGGCAGGAAGGAGGGAGAAACTTGCTGAGGGTGGGGGAGTCAGGGAGGGCTCCTCAGGCTGGCCTGGAAGGATGGGTAGGATTTCCCATGGGAAAAGTCTAAGAGACACAAAATAATAGGAAACCAAAGTGCGGGTGGGGGAAGTGAGTTGGCTTGGACCCCAGCCTCTCTGAGTGTTGGTGAGGGTGCCGGACAGGGCACCCCCTTCTGAAAGCTGCTCCCTACAACAGGTCTTCCACATTGCAAGGTGGATTCTTTACCAGCTGAGCCACCAGGGAAGCCCAAGTATACCAGAGTGGGTAGCCTATCCCTTCTTCAGCAGGTCTTCCTGACCCAGGAATCGAACCGGGATCTCCTGCATTGCAGGCAGATTCTTTACCAGCTGAGCTACCAGGGAAGCCGTAGAGCAGCCTCTATACGGCGGAGCATCCACTCGCACTCCCACGGGACACGATGTCTCTCTTGGGACCCTGATGACATGGGCTCCGGTCAGTCAGGGGGCCGCCCCCTGAACCACTTCCCGGCACTCCCTCCCCGCTCAAGAACCATTTCCTGTGCGGGTTAGTCAGCTCCATGGGTGCCCCCAGCAGGGAGCTCAGATATGGCTCAGTGTGCACCCCCTACCTCCACCACCACCACCCCATGCCTCCTCTTGGGGGCGGGGTCCTCCTGGGCCTCTGGGTGCTCCCTTTGTCCCTCTCCTCACTGCCTGCCCTCTGCAGGCCCCCCTGCGCCGTGGGCAGCCACCCGGAAGGAGGGTCTCCTTGGGAGCTGGGTCCCCGACCCCAAGAGCCAGCCTCCCCATCCCCGGGGGAGCAAGAGTCCAGAGTGGCTTGTGCGCCCCCTCCTCCCCTTGCCCACCAGCTCCCCCACCCTGGGTGCTGCCCTGTCCTCTGCCTTTTCCTATTCCTTTCTCAGCAGCTGCTCTAAGGCCATTCCCATTCACAAGGGAGACAGGAGGAGGTGGTCACTCAGCCGGGCCCTTGAGTGCAAGGACCATCTGTCTGGGACTTCAGAAACTTCCCGGAGTTTCTAGGAGCTTCCAGGAGGAGGGCTGGGGCTGAGTGGAAGCAGCTGGGCTCCTCACTCCCCACCCTCACCCTGACCTGCAGATTCTCTTCAAGTATGAGTGGAAGTGGGGTGGGGGTTTAAGCAGCCAGGAGAAGGCAGGACTAGACTGAAGCGTCCTCAGCCAATTCTGCCTGCCTGGTGGGGCCTCCTGGTCCAGGGCTGCCTGGGGACACAGCAGGATTTAGAACCGAGAGAGAGAAAGAGAGAGAGGAATGAATGGGTGGAGAGGAGCGGGTAAGGTCGTCTCCTCTCAGTGGCCCTTCGTCCAGAATACAGGAGCGTTCCTGGCACTCACATCAGGGTCTTGGCATCTCTATTGCCAGGCGCCCCTTCCTCAGCTCTTCCCTGGCACCCCTGGGTGATCTTAGGATGGTCCTGTGGTGCCCGTCCCCAAAAGGGCCCTTCTCCCCATGCTCTGCCGTTGTGGGGGCTGCTGCGGAGTCCAGCCTGGGTGCCCAGGGCAGAAAGCCCATGTTTTAGCCAGGTGCGCTGACCTCAGGGTGGCTGGATGCTGGACTCATGACGGTTATAAGACCACATCCCTCCCCCACTCTGCCACAGAGACTGATGACTTCCTGAAAAGGGGTTAAATGAGGAGGGGTGGGTTGTGACATGGAACATCTGATGTGACCCGAGAACTTCCTGTTCAAGTGACCCCTGGGGGCTCCTGAGCTCCGAAAGCATCCCGTGCACAGTCAGAACAAGCCCTGAAAGTCTCGCTTCACTAAGTTGAGAGATGCCTGCAAACTGGGCTTGCTCCCGGGGTGCAGTGGAATCCAAGTCCCCGACCCCGGCAGGCTCGTCTGAGCTGCTGCCACAGGGGCCTTGAGACTCGGAAAGTCAACCGGGGAATCCCCAAGAGGAAGAGGCCATCACATTCCATCCTCCGCCCCCACTGCTGGAGCCCTGGAATTCCAGTTTAATTCCTTCATGCCCAGTAAGGCATAGGTTCACTAGCTGATCTCCTAAATGGGTCTTCTGGAAAGCCCAAGTCCTCATGAGGCTGTGGTATGTCAGAGAAGGAAGATTCAGAAGGAAGGAAGATTACTTAGTGCTGAGCTGTGCGCAGACCAGGGCAGGAGAGACTGCTAGCCTGCTCTAAGGAGAGGTCCCAGCCAGGCCTGATGGCAGAGCTGGGAAGACTCTCTGGGAAAAAAAAAATCTTCCTGAGGTTTTCAAAGTTTCAGCATCACTTGGTGAGTCAGGGCCAGGCGCTGTTCTGTAGGCCTCCTGTCTCAGCCTCCCAAAGCTGAAGTCCGCCCAGCTGTTGCTGTGAGCTGCACGGACCAGCAGCTGGTCAGACCCGGGTTGCCCACAACATCAGCTGTCTGCCCACTGGGCAGCCTGTGAAGCAATGCAGCTGAATCAGGCCTTGACTAGACTTAATAGATACCAGACCTGGGGGCTGGGATTTGAAGTCATGGTGGTGGGGGCTTGAAGGCAGGCCAGCCTCTCAGAAGAAGGAGATGTGGTAATTCGTTGTGGGCCAGGGAGAGAAACATTGTGCAAACACCCGCCCCCTCGGAGGCAGCGAGTGTAAGATACAGACTCTTAACTGCTTGATGTTCAGTGGATGAGAGCCAGCAGAGAAGCCTGGAAGCTGGTCCCAGGAGAGGTTGAAGCGTGAGGGTGGTCAGCATGATGGGGAGGCAAAACCAGAATGTTTGATTTCCTGGGAGAGGGCAAACTGAGCAGTGACTCAGTTGAGAAATATTCAATCAAGTCTTTGTTTTTGGAAGGACGATGTAATCAGAAGTCAGTCGGGCTGTGAAGGGCTTGAAGCCCTGGGGAGATCTGATGGAGTTATTCCCATCCACCCTCACCCCATGTGGTTTTGCCCCAACACCAGGATTCACCCTAGAGGAAAGCCTGACCTCCTGCCTCCTGCAAGCTGCAAAAGATGAGAGGTTAGATGGAAGATTTAAACCAGATCTCCCCCCACATGGAGGTGCCTCTTCGCGTTTGGTATCCCTGGCTGGTGGGCAGAATAGTAGCACTTGTCAGTGTCTTTGGCTGGCTTATTGTTGTCGTTCAGTTGCTAAGTTATGTCCGACTCTCTGTGACCTCGTGGACTATAGCCTGCCAGGATCTTCTGTTCATGGGATTTTTCAGGCAAGAATACTGGAACGGGTTGCCATTTCCTTCTCCAGGGGAATCTTCCCAACCCAGGGATCAAACCCATATCTTCTGCTTGGAAGACGGATCCTTTATCTCCGTGCCACCAGGGAAGCCCCATTGGTGGACCCCTCTGGCCAACAGAGTCCCCTTAGACCTCTCCCGGACACCCCAGCATTCCACACCCCTCTCGCCCTGTCACTCCTTCCAGCTAAGTTCATGCATCTGAGAGCGTTTTCCCTGCATCAGAAAGGAATGAAGTCCAGCAACCATTTCTGCACAGACTGTTCTCCAAGGCTCCCAAGCCGTTCCGTGTGGTGGCTTGTCTGAGGGAACAGAGCGGGTCATGGCTAAAGGTCAGACAGAGAATCAGGGCTGCAGGCAGGGGTACACCAGTGCATTCAGCCTGAAAGTCCTTCAGGCACTACTTCAAACTCACCATCTCCATTCCAGACCCCTGCCTCTCTCCCTGCGGATCCTCCCTCAGCACCCTGTCCTCCCAGCGTCCCCAGCAAGGTGCCCCATTCATCCCGGAGCTCCTTCCCGCTCCCTCAGGCTCCCCCTGCAGCCCGTTTATCTTCTAAGTATGTCTCCAATCCAGCTCTTCCTTTCTCTCACCACCACTGTCCCCCTTTACTGCTCCATCTTCCTTCGTGGGCTTCCCTCATAGCTCAGTTGGTAAAGAATCTGCCTGCCATGTAGGAGACCCCAGTTCGATTCCTGGATCGGGAAGATCCACTAGAGAAAGGATAGGCTACCCACTCCAGTATTCTTGGGCTTCCCTTGTGGCTCAGCTAGTAAAGAATCCTCCTGCAATGTGGGATTCATCCCTGGGTTGGGAAGATCCCCTGGAGAAGGGAAAGGCTACCCACTCCAGTATTCTGGCCTGGAGAATTTCATGGACTGTAGAGTCTATGGGGTCAGAAAGAGTTGAACACAACTCATCAACTTATACTTTCTTCCTTCATCAAAATCACAGGGACTGTCTCTTAACAGGTGCCTCTCTCCAGCCTCACTCTTTGAATCAGTCAGCCAGGCTGCACTCAGGATAGCCTGAGAAGAGTTTACAAAGATGTGGGCAAGGGGTAGGGAGACCCTAGGACAGCTGGCCTCGTGCTGTGGTGTCCCCCAAGGGAGGCGGCCAGCTTGCAGAAGCGCCGCTGGGAAGGGGTGGGGAGTTACCCTCACTCTCTCCTCTCCCTCAGTTCCTGCTGGGCTCCCCACTGTCTGAGGGAGGCACGGGGGAGTCTGTGATGCTGTCCACACAGGGTGGTCTCCCCAGCACTGGGCCGTGGGGAGGACGGTGGAGGAGGAATCTGGAGGGAAAACAGGCTCACCCAGATGCTCACCTCTTCTCCACGCGGCCATCAGGGAGACGTTGCCAAAACCCGTATCTGAGCAGGTTCCTGCCTAAGACTTTGAAAATAACCCAAACAGGCATATGGAGTAAAATAACAGTCACCCTCTCACCCCAAGCGGGCCCTTGGAGCCAGCGGAGCCCAGGTCTACGCGAAGCTTTGGCCAGCATCTCCCACGCAGCACACTTTCAAGCCCATTTTGCAGCTGAAGCTCAGAGGTGCAGACACTGGGGTCTCACGGTCAAGGCCTGGTGACACTGGAGCTGGAGCCTGGGCCCACCCTGCTGTGACAACACGTCCTCTCAGGCTCCTCAAGGCCCTGCCTCCAATCTTGGCCAGCCCTGCTCCTCACTCCTGGGGCTCCTGGAACCCAGGCAATCTGTGTAATTCATTCTCTGAAGCCTCCTTGGCTCTCCCTTCTCTGAGTCTGTAGGGCCGGGAGGCCAGCAAACTGTGGTCCTGCCCCCATCACTCCTCCAGGCCTGCTTTTGAAAAGCCCAGGAGCTAAAAACACTCTCTACATTTTAAACATTTGAGAATGCAAAAGAATAATGCTTTGTGGCATGAGAGAATCAGGTGACATCCCCATACCTGTTAAATAAAGCTTTAAAAAAATATTTATTTCTTTATTCATGGCTGGGCCCGGGTCTTCATTGCTTTGCGGGCTTTCCTCTGGTTGCAGCAAGCAGGGGCTACTCCCTAGCTGCAGCCGGTGGAGTGGCTTCTCTTGTTGCAGAGCGTGAGCCCTAGGGCAACAGGCTGAATTGGGAGGCACGGGCTTAGTTGCTCCATGGCACGTGGACTCTCCCAGATCAAGGATCGAACCCTTGTCTCCTGCATTAGCAGGTGGATTCTCTACCACTGAGCCACCGGGGAAGGTCCTGTTAATAAAGTTTTATTGGCTCACAGCCACGCCACATACCCTCTGGGGCTACTCTGGGGCTTCATGGGCTGAGTTGAGTAGTTGTGACAGGAAAGGCCTGGCCTGTGAAACCTCAGATCGTTACCATCTGGCCCTTTACGGGGAAGCTTTGCCAACCCCTGCATTCAGAGCGTTGCTACTGAATCTTCGCCGTGCTTTCGTGCGTGTTCACATTGCATCGGTAATCCAGACCTGGCTCTGTCACCATCCCGTCTGGCAAGCCAGCCTTTTCTCATCTACCTTTTTCTTATCTACCCTTTTCTCATCTACCTTGCTTTGAAGGCAGCGTAGCATCGAGGCTTAGAGCACAGGCGCGTGGGTTTGAATCTGAGTCCTGCTACTTAGATCCTCGGGCAACTTACTCGCCTTCTCTGTGCCTTGGTTTTTCTCTCACCCTGCAACGAGGGTCATGAGTTTATCTGCTTCATATCTTGCCGTGAAGCTCATGTGATAAAAACAAGTAAAAACCTGTGACCTGCTTCGAACAGGGCCTGGTATATAGAAGGTGCTGCTTAGGAGTCAAGGCTCACGGATCATCGCAGCATGGAAACTGGTCCCCGACACCGACTTCTCACCTGATCTCTGCCATTTGTTCACATCCCCTGAGGGCAGTGAGTATAGCCTGTTCTCTTCACATCCAGAGTGGGTGCTCAGGGAGCACATGGATTTGCTGTAAGGAGGCAGGTGGGAGGGGTCTGGGCAGGGGGTCTCAGGTAGCCCCAAGAGGTTGAGACCCAGGTTGGGTGGGTGGGTGGGGGTGGTCCTCCAATGAGAGAAAAAAACAGCATATGGTACTCGAAGTACATAGCTCAGAAATCGGGGACCCCGAGGCTGGGCAGGTGAATTGGGGGCATAACAGGGCCCAACTTGCCAGTCAGAAGGTGCCCAGAGTTTGTGGCTGCAAAGTATTTGGAAGCCCTGGAGGTCACAATGTTCCTGGGCAGCCCAGTCAGGCCCGGACTCCTGGGCACCATGGGGAGTGGGGTGGTTTGCTGAGGGGCACCCAGTAAAGCGAACTGAAACCCTCATCAGACCAGTAGGAACTGGCCTTTGTGGAATACTGAGGCGTCCAAGTGGGGTAGGGGGGGGAGAGGGTCGTCCCTGTCTGCAGCACCCTCCTCCACCCATCTTCAGAGAAAATTACCTTTCACTCCCCACCCCCTCAGCTCCTACCCACACATCCCAGCCATCTCCAGACTCTGGAGCGGGGAAGCTGGACCCAAAATGGGTACAGAGTTTACTGAGGACAAAGGACTTCAGTGCTTCTTCGTTCAACAAACAAACGAGGCCCAGCTTCGGGCCAGTGTGTGGGCACGGCGCTGAGTCTGGAGACAGATTTGGCCTAGCTGGAGTGTGAGTTCACTCCTACCAGCCCTCTGGGAACAGGGTGCTCCCGGGGGAGGGGTCCTGGGGGCTGGAGCGAGGGTGGGTGCCCCAGGCCTGGGACTGCATGCGCCTATGTCCTCGGGATAGCAGGGAGCGGGGAGGGAGGTGCAGAGGAGCTGCCTGGCGGTTCCCTGTCTGCCTTGGGCCTGGAGCCGGGTAGGCAGCCAGGGTGAGAGGCCGGGGCATGCTCCTGCCTCCTCCAGTCCAACCTGGCACTTGCTGCCCTGTGGCTGGAGCTGAGGGGGCCGTTTCAGGTGACACTATTTGAAGATCTTCAGCAAGATTGACCCCACTGGGCACTGGGTCTGGAGTCTGCTGCCGTGGTGATCGGGAGCCCCCAGAAGAGGCTCCGAGAGTGGGGGGCAGGGTGGGTGTCTTGGGAGGGCGGACTGTGGCGGTGGTCACATCTTCACGTCCATCCAGACTGTCCCTTGTCCTTCCCAAGGCCATTTCCCCAACTTCTGGGAGGCTGCCGGCCCTGCACCCTGGGTCGCCCCTGAGCTGGGCAGGTGGGTGCGGTATCCGTTGTGCAAGGGGTGAGCTCACCCGCCGCGCCCGCCTTGGCCTGCACCAGCCTGCCTGCACCAGTTAATCATTGTTCAAACGCCCTGGCAGGCAAGTGGGCTGAGGAAGAAGACCTGAAAGGCAGGGCCATCTCTGCCAGCTCTCAGCAAGTCATCCGCAGCAGGCTGTGGCCACAGCCACTCCCCAGGACCCCCACACTGAGCATCCTATAGTGGAGCTGAGAACACGTCTCCTAATTCTCCAAGCAACTCTGAAAATATTTTTGATTTCCATCAGAGCGCACCCCTGTGTCGATTTCCTCTCTTGGAGTGAACTCAGGGCATTCAGTGGTAAAGCTAGGAGGGTGGCATCAATACCCAAATGCCATGGTTCAAACCACAGTTCTGCCATTTGCCAGCTGTGTGACGTTGGCCAAGAATCATAGCCTCCCTGTGCCTCAGTTTCCTGAGCTATAAAAAGCTGTTGTTGATGAGGATGCTTTCCTCAAAGGACCATTGTGAGGACTATGGTATATATAAGGTGCTTCCCATCCCAGTGCCTGGAAACAGGACTAATACACCCTTTGCTGGGCTCCAATAATTCCCAAGAGGAAGCCAAGGTGCTGGGCTGGGCTGTTGGTTCACGTTGTGTAATAACCTTTCATGTGGGTCCTTGTGAGTCAGGTACAACAGTCCCCATCTCCCTGGCACGGACACCTGGGCTCTGGGAGTGAAGTGACTGCCCGTGGTCACATGGTATAAGTGACCAAGCCACGATTCAAGCCCGGGTCCGTCTGTGCCCGAGTTCTCTCCACTACTCAGCACTGCCAGGCCTGCAGATCAAAGATGCGAATCTGAACTTGTCAGGCAATTAAATTCTGCCCACACTCATTGACGTCCTCGAAGCGTGGGGGCGGGAGTGAGGAATGGGGCGAGGGGTTCTGGGCCGAGTTCTATTGTGAGAAAGACAGATGAACAACGCCTAGCCCGGTCCGTATGCTCAGAGAACCCCAGACGGGTGAGGAGACCGGAAGAGCCACTCACAGGCCCTGCAGAACCCCAGCCCCACTGTGGGCTGGAATCTTGGGGCCCTGGGACCCTGAGACAGGCAGGGCCTGGGTGGGTAGTGGAGGGACAGGGGCCTGGAGGCAGCACGCTGGGGTTTTTGGCAGCATGTGTTGAAGTGGCACGGCTTGGGGAAGGGGAACCATGAGAGGGGACTGAGAAAGGCCTAGAACCCCCTCCTCCCTCCCACCTCAACCTCCCCACGGCGCCGCTGCTTGCTGAGCTGAAGGCAAAGATAGTCACAATGGAATTGTGCCAGAGATGCAGCTAAATGACCCCGGCACCTCCTGGGAGGGTCCTCTGTCTTTTCAGAGGTGCACCTCTGAGTCCCTCTTGAGTCCCGGGACTCAGGTAGCCTGCCCCTGGGCCAGAGGGAGCGCTGAAGCGTGGAATTGACCTTGACCCCATGGATGCCAGCACATCATGGAGTCAGCAGCTAGGAAACCCCTGTCAGCCGTGTGATCGGAGACCCTGGGAAGGAAGGGGCCATGGCAGCAACTAAAGCAGCCCAAGGACCCCAGACACGTGTGCGTATGTGTGTGTTTGGCGGTGTCTCCTCTCCTTGTCAGGCACTTGCATGCAAAGTTCAGTGCCCCCAGAATAAGCCTATGTTCTGTCATTAGGACCAGCCCACCTTCTAGGTGGACTAAGAAACTGAGACTTTTATCAGAGTTGGGGTGGTTGGGGGTCCAGAGGGAGACCTAGAATTAAATGGAAATAGACCCAGAGCACTAGAGGGTCAGGCTTCCAGATTTACTGGATTCTTCTCTGTTTTTTGGCAGTGCTGCGGGGCACGCAGGATCTTTGTTCTCGGATCAGGGATCCAACCTGTGCGCTCTGCAGTGGAGTCTTAACCTCTGGACCACCAGGGATTCTTCTCTCTTGTATAAGCAAAGACATAGCTGCTTTGTACCATCTTTCCAGCCAATATATTTCTTGAATGTCACTCACTTCATCAATAACAATTTGTCTAGAACACCTTTTATGCTAATGAATTCTGGAGATCAGATTTAGATAACTATGTTTGAAGACCTGGCTAGCCACTCCAAGAGTGTGAATTCCTTTCCATGTTAAGTAATTAACCCTAAAGCATTCGTTGCCATGAACTCACTCATCCATATGCATTCTTCCTGTTCATAAGGGATGCTTTAAGGTGAATTGTAGGCAATGCCGCAGGTCCAGGTTCCTCAGTCTCAGCACCATGGACACTTTGGGCTGGGTAATCCTTTCTTGTGGGGGCTGCCCATGAACTCTGCAGCATTCCTGGCCTGCACCCTCGAGATGACAGAAGCACACACCCCACCATAGCTGTGACAACCCCAGAATGTCTCCAGACACTGCCAGTTGCCCCCTGGGGACAAAAGCCCTCCTGATGATTGAACTGGAGTGGCCATATTTGTGTTCAACTTAGGACACTTTTTAAAGACACTTTATATCAGAAAATTTGAAGCAAATTTAAAAAATTGACTAATTAATGAAACCCCACGTAGTCCCACCACCAAGTGAATGAATGAATGAAACACCAAGTCCTAACAATGATTAACTCAGCCAATTTTGTCTCTGCTCCTATCCACTCCCCTGCTGCCATTCCTCCCCTCGAATTATTTGGAAGCAAAAGTCAGACAGCCTTCATCTATAAATACATGCATGCGTGCTCAGTCGTGTCCAGCTGTTTGCAATCCTGTGGATTAGAGCCCACCAGCTTCCTCTGTCCATGGGATCTTCCAGGCAGGAATACTGGAGTGGGTTGCCATTTCCTTCTCCAGGGCATCTTCCTGACTCAGGGATCGAACCCGCGTCTCCTGCTCTCCTGCATTGGCAAGTGGATTCTTTACCACTGTGCCAGCTGGGAAGCCCATCTATAAATGTTGAGGGATATATCTTTAAAAGATAAGAACTCTTCTTTTTAACATAACTGCAATGCTCTTATTCAATTTTTAAAAAACTAAAATGAATTCCTTAATATCATAAAATATCCAATAAATGAAACCAGGATACTTCTGAGAGTTTCATGGGGAGTGGACAGGGATGCAGGTATAAGTCAGGACTGTCCAGGAGAGCCAGGACTGGGCCAAGTCCACTGGAACATTTCGTTTTCCTAACAGAACCCTCCCAACGCATGTGTCTTAAGACTCATTTCCCAGCTGAAAAACCTCCTAAGGCTCTCAGGTACCAAAACACAAAGTCAGACTCAAGCCAACCTCAAGGCCCTCTATGATGTGGTCCCAGTGGCTTCTGCCTTGTCCTCTGACGGTCCCTTTCCTGCTACTGCTGAGTTTGCATCTGGTGACCAAATCTCCCCAGGAGGCCATCCCCCTGCTTCCTGCTGCCCAAAGGCCATGCTGGTGCATTGGGCAGGGGGCTGTGCGTGTGGAAAGCTCGGGAAGCGCCCTGGCTGTGGTGTCTTCCTTCACTGAAGTTCTAGCTGTCCCTTCTAGGCACATGAATTTGAATTCTGGCGGAAGTAGCATGGCTGATGTTTGCTGTAAAAGACACGTTTTGGTGGCTAGAGGTGGCTCGGCCTGGTCTGAGGTCCTTTTTGTCTCTTTCCTCCCCACTTTCTTTTTTTCAAACGTACATCCAGGCCCTACTTTGCTTTCACAGAACTGAAAAACTTACTCCCAAAGGTGGGCTCTCGTCCATCCTCAGTCACGTCCGTGGACGGGTGCAGAGCTAGGGCTTGGCCAAGGTGGGTAGAGGAAGCTGCTGACGAGAGAGGCACCCCCTCCACACGGATGGACAGTTAGACAGACAGACAGACACACATCGGCTTCAACTTGTCTGAACAGAGTCAGTCCAGCTGCTTCCCAGGGGTGGCTCCTTGGAGTCCAGGGCTCCCTGTGAAGGAGTCTTGCCTGTCTGTGTCTCTTCTCTGTGGCATACCCCAGCTCTGCAGCCAGGCTCACGGGGAGAGCCCCTGTCTCCACACATCTCTACGAACTTCCTGATCTAGGGAGCACTTCACCGAGCACAGTTCTGAAGAATGAAAGCAAGCCATACTGCTTGAGATGAAATTTAAAAATAACCAGAACATTCTTGCAGACCCCACCAGGCCAGCTCTGTCTCACCCCGCCGGCCCAGGACAGGCTGGAGACTGGCCTGTCCAGGTTCTGGCAACCTACCACCAGGATGCCATCAAGACAGACCTTGCTCTAGTGCTTCCAGAACCCCATTCCTTGACTTTCCCCACTCTAAATAGGTCTCCCTCTTCTTACCCAGCAGGGGGACCTCATTCTCCCAGATCCCCAGCCAGTCTGTTGTAATGCCAAGTGTCTGGCCCAGGCCTTGCGTTGGCCTTATAGTTGCCCTGTCCTCCTTGTGGCTGTCCTTCTGAGCCCTTAGAATCCTTTCTGCTAGCATGGCTTCATTCATTTAGTCATGAAACAAGCATGGAGGAATTACTATTTGCCAGGCCCAGGACTGAGTGCTGGGACACATAGAAGCAACATGAACTAATCCTGCCTTGTGGGGTTCCTGTTCTAGGGGCCACTGCAGCCAGGTCACCATGGCACATTTTTATACAGCAGTTGGAGTCCCTTCTCTGGAAGCCCTGGGATTCTTATGCAAATGATTCTCCTCTTCCCAAGGGACCATGTCTGCAGGCCCAAGGCCTGGAAGGTGGTCTGCCCTGGTCAGGCCACCAAATGTCATAGTACGCTCTAACCCCAGACAGTGGGGGACTCCAGCCCTACCTGTACAAGAGAGATCTGTCAAGTGGACTCTCTCTAAGGAAAGACAGTGCAATTCAGGGTGACTTACTCCTTCCCTTGGAGAAACAGGAGTGTGTGTGCATGTGTGTGTGTGTGTGTGTGTGTGTGAGGAGGGATTCAGAATACAAGAAGCAGTCTGTGAATTCTATGTGGATTTTTAAACGTAAAAGGATTCTGCGA
The DNA here is from genome assembly GCA_006410635.1 of Cephalophus harveyi. NCBI lineage: Eukaryota > Metazoa > Chordata > Mammalia > Artiodactyla > Bovidae > Cephalophus > Cephalophus harveyi. The sequence goes on along the minus strand of SJYT01048146.1, from coordinate 94,258 downwards.
ATCTTCTACATGGATTCCATTAAGATCGCATGAGGATTTTAGGTTCATCCACAAGCAGTCTCTAAGACTCTGGAAAGATTCTCAGAGATTTCACCAAGTGGAGCGCTGAAGCCCTGTAGTGTGAGCTGGATGGGCAGTTTCTGCTCTCTGCTGCGTCACGCCCACCACAAACGGGCTCCCACCCCCCCCCCCTTCCCCTATAAACAATATAGCATTTCTTTTCCGCTGGGCTCCTTCTTTCGTCCTTTACAGAACTGATTTAACGAGATGAGTTTAAAAACAAATAAAAGAAAAACCTCAGAGCAAACAGCACATGGCTGGCTTGGCTAGGGCCATCCTCCAACATCAAAGGCTCCCAGGAGCATCAAAGATGCCGCGAAGCAAACACGCAGCGCCCACCCCCTCCTGGGGCCCCTCGTTAGGACCAAGGCTAGCGGCTTCCAAATGGAAGGGGCTCCCTTCCCAGCTCTGGGTTTCTGTCCGTCAAAGCTGGGGTGCAGGCAGGTGGGCAGTGGCCCTGGCAGGCCCCGCCCCTCGGGCCACAGTCCCCTGCGGAGGGCGGCTCAGCAGCTCCCGCGACGGCTGGCTCCTGGTCAGCTCCCTGCAGGTCCCCACAGGCCCCGTTCCCCGCCCATCGGTGGTGGGGACAGCAGCAGACAGGCTTCCAGTTGGGTCAGGCAGCCTGAGAGAGGTGCTTGGGCCTGGAGTGGAGGCTGGGGCCAGGGCAGGAGGGAGGGCCTGGCCCAGGGTGGGGCCCTGCCCCAGCTAGTTGGTCCTTCAAGGCCTTTTTCCTCCAAGAGCCACACCTCCACCTCTGGCTCAATTCCAGCGGTTTTTTCATTTCAAGTGACTTCCTTCTAGGGCCAGTGCTGTCAGTAGAATTTTCTGTAACAGTGGAAATATCTGACTATCCAATATGATAATCTCTAAACAAATGTGCTCTTGGACCTAAGGAAATGAATTTTAAGTTTTATTTAATTTAATTAAAATTTGTCTTTTGGCCGCATCACACTGCATGTGGGATCTTAGTTCCTCGACCTAGGCTTGAACCTGTGCCCCACTGCGTTGAGAGTGTGGAGTCTTAACCACCGCACCACCAGAGAAGTCCCATAAATTTTACTTAATTTTAATTAATTTAAACATAAAATGTCAAATGTGGCTACAGGCAGTGCAACTGAATGGTTCAGCCCCGAGCAGGGGCTTTCCCTACCCTATATCCAAATGTCTCTTGCACCCAAGGTTCCTTTCTTCTTTATCACCACCCCCACCAAAACAAATGAAATGGCAAAAGAAAACCTGTGGGTACATCTACTTCCTTCCAAGGATGCCCAGGACACTCCCTCAGTCTTACCAGCTCATCTGCTTAGGTGGGCCCATCCCTTCCCCACCCTGCACACACAGGTCCCAGGTCACTCCAACCCTAGGACCAAATCAGGGGAACATTGCCAAAGTGGGACTTGCTGGACGTGCCAGGGAGTGTATCCCACTTTTCCCCTTAAAATCCTCTCCATCTTCCTCTCACATGCTCTCTCGATCTCAAGGATGGGCGGGTGTCACTTATGCCAGTCATTTAAAGAACTTTTCAGTCCCCCTCCCTCCTGCAGAGTCCGATACACCTGTTCCTCCCTCTGGTGCAAGCAGAAGGAAGGGAGAATGGGGACCCGCCGAGCTATCCCTCATGATGTCAAACGCAGAACTCGAAATCTCCCCTACGAAGCCTCTCGTTCTTGCTGTGTAGCTGTCTGGAGGCTCCCAAGAGGAGAGTCTGGCTTCTGGTTCCTTCCTTTTAGGCCCCTGGAATCTGCCTGTTGCCGGGAGAGGGACCCCTTCCAGGGCCTGAGAGTGGGCTCTTGTCTAGCACTCAGAAATGAATTGTCTAAGGAGACACACGGGCTGACAAGGGAAGAGACTTTATAGGGAAGGGTGCCAGGGTGGACAGCAGCAGGGTCAGGGGCCCCAGGACTGCTCAGGCACATGGCTTGCAGTCTCGGGTGTTATGGTAACTGGGTTAGTTTCCAGGTTGTCTCTGGCCAATCGTTCTGACTCGGGATTCTTCCTGGTGGAGCATCCCTCAGCTAAGACGGAGTCCAGTGAGAAACACTCCGGGAGGTTGGTAGGACATATAGACTGGCATCTCCTTTTTTTGACCTTTCCCAAATTATTCCAGTATTGCTGGTAGCTTGTCAGTTCCATGTTCCTTACTGGGATCCCCTGTTGTAAGACAACTCACGCAAGTGGTTACTATCATGCCTGGCCAGGGCAGGCAGTTTCAGTGGTTCCCCTAACACACCCACATCAGAAGCGGGAAGGGACACCTGGTTTTCCTCCACGTGGTATGTACAGAGAGGAGGTCTTGGCTGACACAGCACTCTAGCGGCACTTGCACAGCAAAGCCCCAGGGCTTGATCACAAGTAGGCTTCCCCAGACCCCAGGGCTGGGCTCTGGGAGAGGCCCCCAGTCTGCCAGACAGGGGTAGGGACAAGAACTTGCCCCTGTGCTGCCTGCTATGGTGTGGCGGCTGTACTGGAAGCAGGCTGAGGTCAGAACTGTTTCGCTCAGCCTTATATTTTTGGATGCTGTTTTGCATCCCCACAGATTTCCTGAGATAACCTCAAGCTCAGGGATTCCTCGCTCGCCCATGTCCAGTCTAAGCCCATCAAAAGCATTCCTCACTTGTGTTAGTGTTTTTGATCTCTAGCATATTTCTTTTGGTTCTTTCTTAAAATTTCCATTTCCCTGCTTCCATTGCCCATCTGTTCTTGCATGTTTTCTACTTTATCCATTAGAGTCTTTAGCATCTCAGTCATAGTTGTTTGAAATTTCTGCTCTGAAAATTCCAACATCCCAGACATGTCTGGTTCTGATGCTTGCACTGTCTCTTTGAATTGTTTTTTTTTTTTTTTTTTTAATTTGTTACCCTTTAAAATGTCTTATAATTTTTCTTGATAGCCAGGCATGATGGACTGGGTAAAAGGAATCACTGTAAATGGGTGTTTAGTGATGTGGTGAGGTATGGATGGGGAAGTGTTCTATAGACCTGTGTAATGAGTGCATCTTTTAGAGAGCCTAGGCCTCTGGACTCTGTTTCATTCTCTTTGTCTCTTCCCTTAAGTGGGGCAGGACCGCTAGAGTGGACTGGAGATCGGTGGTTCCCTTCCCATGGGTCAGTTTTTGTTGTTTCATTGCTGGGTCGTGTTAAAAATTCAGCAAGTTAGGCTCTGGTTAACTAGTTTCCGCTGAGTGCCAGCCTTGTTAAGAACCATTCAGGGAATGGTTCCCTTCCCTTCCTTCTGCTGGAAGCCTGAGGGGATTTTTCTCTGCTCATTGGAAGGACTGATGTTGAAGCTGAAGCTCCAATACTTTGGGCACCTGATGCAAGGAGCCGACTCACTAGAAAAGACCCTGATGCTGGGAAAGATTGAAGGTGGGAGGAGAAGAGGATGAGATAGTTGGATGGCATCATCGGCTCAATGGACATAAGTCTGAGCAAATTGTGGGAGATGGTGAAAGACAGGGAAGCCTGGCATGCTGCAGTCCTTGGGGTCGCAAAGAATCAGACACGATTGAACAACTGAATAACAGCAATTTACCTGGGAGCTCTCAGAGATAAATCTGACAAGACTGTGCCCCCGCCCCCATGACTGGCCACCCTGCAAGTTTTTCCTCTCTCAGCCTCGTCCTCACTGAGCCTCTAGCAATCTGTCAGTTATAATTCAGTTTCCCTATTCAGCACCGCTCCCAGCCCAGGGGAGGGTTCTGCTCCTGTTCCTACATTTGTAGTGGATGCGCTCATCAGTCTCTCCAACTTTGGGGAACGTGGCTTGTGAAGTGATCCTGTTGCCCTGAAAAATCTAAGAGAAGAGTTAATTTTTCAGTTTGTCTAGTTTTTCACTTGTTGTTAGGATGAGTGGAAATTTCTTTAGATTTTTGTGTTCTTGATGGGAAACAAGGAGATGACCCCACAAATTTATAGACACACTTTTTGTGTATGTGCTTTTTTTTTTTTTTTCTGGGAAAAGTGTCTGTAGATTTTGTCAGATGCTCCAAAGGACTCTGAGCCTTTGTCACTGAGCCAGGTGGTGGATAAAAGAGGTAGGGGTTGGGCTTGGAGCATGGAGATGCGGCTTTAGAGGTCCTCACCTGGTTTCAGATTACTTCGTGAACTTGATCAGTTTATCCCAGGCCCTCTGTAAAAAGGGACAATAACCCTTGTCTTGCATGGTGAATTTAAAACACACCCCATGGGCATGTTCACACATCTTTGACAGGCTTTCTATCAGAAGGTGGAATCTAACCTTTCCCTTCAGGCTGGGCCAGCTTTGATGGGGGGTTTCTAATTAATAGGGGCAGGAATGAGGCTGTGTGACTCTAGATAGAGTCTAGGTTAGAAGAGGGGATAGATACACTGTCTGCCTGGCTTTCTCTCACCCAGGATACATGTTCCAGGAGCCATGAGCCCGCCTGTAAGAAGTCTGGCTGTCCAGAAGTGGAACAGAAGTGTCCCCGTGCTGGGGAGATGGGAGGCATGGCTCTGGGTGAGGAGCCCCAGCTGTCCTGCCCCCTGCCATCAGGTCTTCCTGGGCGGGGAGCCAGGCAGGTGAGTGAGCAGCTGCGGAGGACTGTTCCCTGTGGCCTTGGAGCTGCCCTAGCTGATGCCGAGTGGAGGAGAGACAAGCTAGCCCTACTGAACCCTGTTCACCTTGCACATTCACAAGCAACGTACATGTCGCTGTCACTTTAAGTCACCAAGTTTTGGTTAGTTATGTAATGTTAGATGATCACCTAATACCCTGACTACCTTCAAAGGAAGTCCTAAGCCTCCCCTAGCAGGACACTTCCCACGTGGAAGACTGAACACATGTGACCTAAAATCAAGCCGGTACGAGCAACTGTCAGTCATCCTGCAGGATAACCTAGTCACTGCCACGGCTGTTTAGCTAAGCTAAGTCACTCAGGGTGTCTGAAGGTGCAAAAGGTTAGTCACCCCAGGTCCGCCAATTAGCTGGCCCCTTGGGTGGGAGGAGGTGTGTCTCCGGGCCAGACACAGGCCCTGTGGGGGAAGCACCTAGAGAGAGGGTGTTCTTTTTCCTGTTGGCTGTTGGCCACCCCAGGGCTCCCAGGAAGGGGTGGGGACAGGGAGGAGGGCCTGGGAGCAGTGTACTGAGGCTGGGCTGGGTGATGGTGGTCCCTGCAGGATCCACAGCTCGTCCTTCCACCATGTGGGGTCTGTGCCCTCACCCCGAGCCCAGAGGCCTCCCCTCGGTGCCTCCAGCACCGGCTGTGTATCCTGTTATCCCTGTGCCATCACTTGCCGCCTTCTGCTCCTGCGCTCTCATAACCAGGAAGTCCTTCAGGGACGGCCCTGTACGTTATTTGTTCCCCCAGAACATAACACCCGGGCTGGCACCAGTTAAGTGGCCAATAAACGTGGGTTGAAGGTCTCTGAGCCTCTCGCTGAGTAGTGAGAACCAGGGCAGGGAGGGGCAGTGAGGGGAACGGCCCCACCAACACTTGCTGTGCCGGTGGCTGAAGGGCCAGGGTGGGCGCGCCCCCTCTCCCGCCCTCCCTGTTGGGAGAGGAGACAAGGGGAAGGCGCGTACCCCCTCTCCCACCCCCGCCCCTCCCCCTGCCGCCCAGG
>SJYT01048146.1:0-88439 GCA_006410635.1 Cephalophus harveyi | reverse complement strand
CGAGCTTGGTGGTCCCATCCTGCTTTGTGCCCCCATCCATGACCAAAACCCCTGGCAATGACCTAGGATGGGGTCCCAGGGCTGGGGCTCCAGCCAGCTCCCCACCCATTGCCTCTTCAGCCTCCCCCAGTCCCTACCCTGTCCACAGCTGGTGGGTGAGGTTCTCCGTCTTCCTGCCCAGCTGGTCGTACAAGCCACAGTCTGATACCAGCTCTGACTGCCCTTTTCCCAGAAGAGGGTTTGCCCAGACCCAGAACTTAAGACTCCACATGAAGACGCTACCCAAGAAAAGGCTGAGTCCGCCGAGACTCTCAGACCGTAAAGGAAGCAACCCAGGCTGCCCCAAGCCCCACCCCCAGCCTGCATTTCCTATTAGACACAGAGCTTTACAGCAGGAAGGCCTGCCCGCCAGAGCCTCAGGGCCCGGCCGCTCCATCCGCCTGCCTGCCCTGGGCCTGGACGTCTGCCCGAGCAGATGCAATTTCACTTGCTGCAGGAGAAATATCTATAAAATGTTAACTCTCAACATAAAAGCAGCCTGTCAGACCCAGGGCTGGGCTGCTGGAGGGGCGCCCAGAAGCCAGGGCCATCCCCACCGTGGAGGCCATGACTCTCTCTCTCTCTCTCACACACACCCCCCTGTCTTTCTTGATCCTCCTAATTCCTGACACAAGAAGGTGTCTTAACCCCTGGTACCATGGAGCTACCCCAATAGAAAGGCAGGTCGGCCTGGTGCTGGGTGTTATGGCCAAGTCTCAGTGTCCACAGCCACACTAGAAGGGACCTGGAGCCCTGCTCTCCAGACGGGGACCACATCTCCATGGGAACAGGGTGTGGTCCTGGTGCAAGCCCAAGTGCACAGTGATGGCCTGAAATCAGTCTTCACTTGGGTCTTTTTGCTGCAAAGAAAAGAAAGTGAAAGTGAAGTCGCTCAGTGGTGTCCGACTCTTTGCGACCCGTGAACTGTAGCCCACCGCTCGAGCTCCTCCATCCATGGGATTCTCCAGACAAAGAAAAGAAGCAAGACAGAAAGGAAGATGACATCACCTGGCAGAGTGGCTGATGGTGCTCCCAGGAACCTCCTTCATGCGGGTGTGCCCAGAGACTGTGGACACCCTAGCTGCGGGATGGTGGAAATGCGGGGGTGGGGTGGGGATGTGCATCTCAGGGAAACAGCTCTCTAGGGGTCTTCTGGGTTCCTCTGGTCTCTTCCTTCCTGGCCCTCGGGCTGCCTGGAATTGCCATTGCACTTTCAGTGGGGAGAGGGGGCTTTACAAGCTGGGAAGGCTTTAGGTCAGCATAGTGCTCCTGCCTCCCTCCTCCCTCCACAAAGCTGGGTGGGAGTGCCTTAGAGCAGCCCCCGACCCCTTAGCTGGAACAATAAAACAAGCTCAGACCCAGGAGACCAGGCAAGAGAAGCTGGTGGGGCCCATGTGTCCCCGCGTCATGAGATGGGAGTCTTTCTTCCTTCCCACATTGCCCACATCCCCCTTTCTGGCCCTGGCAGACACCTGTATCCTTGGCACATAGCAACATCAGGGAATAAGAAGGGCATTGAATTCAAGGCGAAGAGAGAGAGAGAGACTCTGAGTATAATTCCACATTGGCTGTACGCTGATAGGTGGCCCATGGTGGCAAGGTGAGTGGACATTTATCTTGGAGACCCATGTCTGTGGGATCTGAAGTCAACTCCCTCCCTCTGGGGACATCTGAGTGAGAACAGAGCACAGCGGGCTTCCCAGGTGGCGCTAGTGGTAAAGAACCCACCTGCCAATGCAGGAGACTTGAGACAAGATGCAGGTTCAATCCCTAAGTCGGGAAGACCCCCCTGGGAGGAGGGCATGGCAATTCACTCCAGTATTCTTGCCTGGAGAATCCCATGGACTGTGGAACCTGGTGGGCTACAGTCCATGGCGTCGCAGAGTCGGACAAGACTGAAGTGACTTAGCACGCATGGATCAGAATAGCTGACAACACAAGCCAGTGGTCTGGGGACAAAGGGTCGGTGTCTGGCCCAGAAGGGAGCAGGACCTCAGTGATATCTGGAGGGTTCAGAAGAGGGGGCCAAGGAGTAGGGGCTTGCTCCCTGTGACCTGCAATAATAGGGTCCTGGGAGGCACCCCCAGAACAAGGGAGTGAATGCAATGGAGTAGCGCCGCCCCAGCAGAACTCCTTCCCACGGGGGCCTCTGCCTGGACTGGTAGATGTGACCATAAAATAAAGGGCTGCTTGGGTTTGCTCCCTCCATGAGCCTGAGAGTAAGGGGTGCAATAACAGTAAGACCACTGACAGCAGATGGAGGAGCTAGACAAGGGGGTGTGCATATGTATGCATGCGCGAGTGCACACACACACACACACACACGTGCACGTGTAGGATTGAGGTGTGCAGAGACAGAAGCTCCAAGAAGAGCACGTAGGCAGCTACCACGGGGCACACCAACTGTGTCTCCACCAAGGAAGAAGAGGAGCTCTCTGTGAGAGAGGGGTTCCACTCTGTCTGGGATTGGGCCTGCCCCGCCCCCGCCCCAGACACCGAGGGGATAAGCTGGGTGTGAGTAAGCACTAGGCAGTGGCTGTGTCACCGGGTCTGCGGTGTGAGTAATGGGGCTAAGCCCTGCCATGGGACACACAGAAGACACAACGGGCTCATGAATCTCTGCCTTCTTGCCTCGGTGTGAATCATAGCTGCCACGTGCCAGACGTGAGCAGCCCCAGATCGTGGAGGCTTTTCTTCCTGGAGATTGTGATATTCTCCGGCCGTCCAGAGCGAATCCCGCCTCAAGCCAACCCTCTCTCACGGTAACTGGCAGGCAGTGTCAGGAGATCTGGCAAGTTCGAGATCTGCTGTGAAGTATGGGGACCCTGGACTCACATACCCAGGCTCCTGTGCAGATGACAGGTCCCTGCCCTGCTGCTGGGAGATGATCTGTGTTTCTGAGAACAATCAATGAGCTGACCTGTTAAGAGATACAGACGATTGCTTGGGGTTGAAGCCCACCCCGCCAAAAAAGAACTGAGACAGCAAATGGAGGTGATGAGGCAGGTTTTGTGTAGTTGCCTGTGTGTGTGTGTGTGCATGTGTGTGCACGTGTGTGCAATCCTGCTCTGCATGGCCAGAAAGGATGGAGAAAGGATGGGACATATCCAGAGTGCCCCGGGTTTCCAGAGCATAAGCATCAGGCTCCGGCCCTTCCAAGGACAGAAGAGGCACTGACCGGGAGAGCGGAGGAGGTGGTAGGGAGGGGGCAGCCCCAACACTCATAAACCTCTTCAGCTGAGTGTTTATGAGCCCAGGTCCCTGCGGTAAGCCTTTAAAGTCACAAAGCAGACTCCTGTGTGTTCAGGAGATCCTTTCTGTCTGTGATATGCCACCCGGCCAGGCTGCACTTGCTGATCTCCTCCCATATGTCAGCTACTGGGAGGTGGAAAAGCGGGTGGGGGTTGGGGGGAATGGGAGAATGAATGTGGGGTGGGGTGGGGGCGTGGCTACAGAGTCCAGGTGGCCTTCGCAGGGTTAGGGGGAGAGTGGAGGCTGCCTCTGGGCATGGCTTCTCCAGCCTCTCACGGAACTGTCACCTTCCCTGGTTAGCTTCTGCCCAGCTCCCTGATGTAGGGGGTCCCAGGGTCCCCAAGCTGTGTCCCGGCCCTTCCTCAATCCAGGGAAAATCTGTGTAAAGTAGGGTTGCCAGATAAAACACAGGTGGCTCTGTTAAATTTGAATTTCCATTAAGCAGCAAGTGATTTTTTTTTTAGTATAATTATGTCCCAAATATTGCATAGGGCAGACTTGTACTAAAAAAAAAAATCCATTGTTTATCTGAAATTCAAATTTAACTTGGCATCCTGTGATTTTATTTGTTGAATCTGGCAGCCTTCACTTGAAGGGAACCACAATTATTGTTGAAAGTCATTGAGAGTCTTTTCTGTGTTCCAGGCGCTGGGCTGAGCCTTTGAATGTGTTCTTTCATTGAAGCCTCACCATTACCCAGTATCCAAACTTGGATGATTTTCCTAATACCTTTAAGATGTTTGCCATACCTTTTGCACAACACCTGTGCTATTTTTACAAGTTTTTATTGGAGTATAGTTGATTTATAGAACCTGTACTATTTTTTTTATGCAATTCTTTTCTTTAGCTGATTTACTTAAAAAAAAAAGAAACGCTTAAATCCATTTATTTTTAAAGGAAATTTTGCATCCACTATCACCTGTCATAAATAGATGCAAAATTAAATGCAATGTTGTCCTTGTATTCTCTGCTGGAGGCTGAGATATCCGGAGGTCTTTTTAACTACTTGTGGGGGGTTCCAGATGCTCACTGTGGCTACACTGTTATCTTCAGCGCTCTTAGATCTTCTTCCCTGCAGGAAGGAAGAGCCCACCCCCTCCTAGAGAGGCTAGAAGTGCTGTGCCCCCTTTGCCAGCCTCCTTCAGCCAGGATATGGGATTACGGTTCATCTGTGGCCCCTGTGATCTGAGTGAAGTTCACTGGAAACTTCTAAGGAAGGGTTGCTTCCCTGTTAATGAAACAAGCTCTGGAAGCTACTGAAATCCTCACTGAAGGATGAATGGATAAAGATGTGGTATATACGTATAAAGGGCTTTCAGTTCAGTTCAGTCGCTCACTCGTGTCTGACTCTGCGACCCCATGAATCGCAGCACGCACCAGTGGCTAAATGGTAAGACTCCGTCTACGGAAGAGTGGGCAAGAGACATGGATTCAATCCCAGGATTGGGAAGATCCCCTGGAAAAGGAAATGGCAACCCATTCCGGTATTCTTGCCCGGAAAGTCCCATGGACAGAGGAGCTTGGCGGACTATGGTTCACGGGGTCACAAAAAAGTAGGACACAGCAGGGCAACTTAAAAATAGCAACAATATACATGTAATGGAATATTATTCAGCTTTAAAAAAGGGGGAAATCCTGTCATATGCTACAATATGGAAAAACCTCAAGGATGTTATGCTAAGTGAAATAAGCCAGCCACAAAAAGACAAATACTGCATGGTTTCACTTATCTTTATATGAAGTATCTAAGGCAAACTCTTAGAACAGATAGTGAGTGGTGGTTGCCAGGGGCCAGGGAGAGGGGAAAATGGAAAGTTGTTCATCGGTTATAGTGTTTCAGTTTTTAAAAAAAATGTTCTAGAGATTGGTTGTATAACATGTACATAGTTACTATTGTATGGTACATCCAAAAGTGGTTAAGATGATAAATTTTGTGTCGCATATTTTTTGCCACAGTAAAGAAACGCTTTGGAATTAGATAGTGCTGGTGGTTGCATAATATTGTGAACTGCTGAATGGTTCACTTTGGCTATTTTATGTGAATTTCACTTAAAGTTTATTTTGTGTTTATCTTAAAATGAGCAAACAAACAAATCCTCATTTGAGCTACTCTTAATGCCTTTAATAAGGTCGTAGATGCATACGAATCCTGGTGCGGGGCAGCCATTTTGTAACTGTGAGGGAGCACGCCTAAGGACCACGCCAATAAGATGAAAAGGACAAGGAAAGATGGAAAGGACCTGGGTCTTTGATGACTGCTTTGAGCTGTTGAACTTACCCGAAAGTGCCCTCCCCTGAAAAGTTATGAGAAATAATTCATTTTCCCCACTGTTTAATTTACTTTTCAGTGTACTCTTATTGCACCCAGAGCATCCCAACTTGCACAAATATCAGAGAAAATATATTTTCTTCTTCTTTAGTTCAGTTCCGTTCAGTCACTCAATTGTGTCTGACTCTTTGCAACCCCATGGATTGCAGCACACTAGGCTTCCCTGTCCATCACTAACCCCTGGAGCTTGCTCAAACTCATGTCCATTGAGTCAGTGATGCCATCTAACCATCTCGTCCTCTGTCGTCCCCTTCTCCTCCTGCCTTCAATCTTTCCCAGCATCAGGGTCTTTTCTAATGAGTCAGTTCTTCGCATCAGGTGGCCAAAGTATTGGAGTTTCAGCTTCAGCATTAGTCCTTCCAATGAATATTCAGGACTGATTTCCTTTAGGATGCACTGGTTTGATCTCCTTGCAGTCCAGAGGATTCTCAAGAGTCTTCTCCAACACCACAGTTCAAAAGCATCAATTCTTTGGCACTCAGCTTTCTTTGTAGTCCAACACTCACATCCATACATTAACTACTGGAAAAATCATAGCTTTGACTATTGAGGGGAAAAGAAGAAAAAGGAATTTCTCACCATGTAATTCATCATCATTTAAGGGTATGCTAACATACTAAGTTAAACAATCTATTATAGCCCTCAAAATCTCCTTTGATAAGCATTCCACAATTTAGAAAACTTTGTAGAATTATTTCTCCTGTTTTTCAGATGAGAAAATAGCTATGGTGAGAAAAAAAAGCTGAGAAGCTAAGTAATCCTCTTCACTTCCTAATGAAACCCTGAATTTGCGTGGTGAAACTGAAACCATGTGTTTTAGGGGAGGAAGAGCAGGTGGATTCTAGCCTGAGCCTTCCTTCCCTCTGAGGGATTCTCTTTGCTTCCCACTGACACCTCTACACTGACCCCCCAGGTTTCTGACCCTGCACCCCCTGGATGCTCCTTCGCTTGGCCCTCTGACTCAGCTGAGATAGGCTGTACTCTTACTGACATCACGATGAGTCCCAACTGAGACACAAACTGAAACAGAGAAGCCAGGGGTCACACACAGCATTAAGCTCCCCCAGCCCACTTCTGAGGCACAGCATTCTTGCTTCCCAGGCTCCAGATCATTCCACCCTGCTCCCCATCTCACACGGTGGCTACTTCACAGAACTGCTGGCCAGGACTCCCCTCAATTCCTGCTGCAGGTCTGCCTCCCTGTAGAAGTTGCCATCCTGCACCCTGATGTGTGCATGCTGGTCTCTTTATTCCTGGACCCTTTGCTGTCCAAGCCAGGGATTTGTTTCTAACCTTGCCTATCAGGTTCCTCCATACTCACTTTGAACCTCTCATCCTGTCCTCAGGGACCACTCAGCTGCAGCACCCCGTTATCAATCCCATGCAGTAAGGACCCCTTAACCTTTTAATGCTCATGGCCTTGGTCACAGAGCCAGGTTGGCCGTTTTCACGGCCTCATCCCCGTGAAACAACAGGGAATGAGGAGAGAGGGGTGGTGGAGAGGGGACCATGTGCTCCATTTTTGGATACGCTCTCTGCTGGGTCCCCCACTCAGGATTGAAAGGGAGACCCTGCGACTACTCCACCTCATTCCAGAACCTCCTGGGAAGCGCCTGGCGCTTAGGGGACAGGAGACTACCATTTGGCTCCAGACTTCCCTCTCTGTACTCCAAGTCTCTTCTCCCTTAAAAGGTTGCTGACTGTATCCTATAGGAGCATCCACATAAAAAGGCTTTGCTTCTATTCGATAGCCACAAATTTGAAAACATGTGTGAAAAAAGATCCTCTTCACAACACAATTAAAATTCACAAAAATTTTGGGACCAGTCCTAATAAGGCTGCTGGCGGCTTAGTTGGTAGAGAATATGCCTGAAATGCAGGAGACCAGGATTTGATCCCTGGGTTGGGAAGATCCCCTGGAGAAGGGAATGGCCAACCACTCCAGTATTCTTGCCTGGGAAATCCCATAGACAGAGGAGCATGGACAGTTCATGGCATCGCAAAGAGTTGAACACGACTGAGCGACTCTCACTTTCACTTAAAAAGAAATGAGAATCTTGCTAGAAGAAAACCACAAAATTCAATAACATATATAAAAGAAGACCCAGTACAGAGGAAAATACACTGTATCAGGAAATCTCAATATTATGAAGATACCTGTGGTGGAAATTATCTATAAATTCAGCACACAATCCCGATAACCATATCACTAAGATTTCTAATTAAAATTGAAAATATTGCTATATTACTATTCACAGAGAAGAAAAGCGCGTAAGGAAAGACTATTATGCATAATAGTGAAAACCAGTGAAGGGGACTTTATCCTTACAGATTATCAAAACATATTATGAAGTTATAGAATTAAAAACAACATAGGAATAAATAGACTAATAGAATAGAACAGTGAGTACAGAAACAGACCCTTGAATACATAAAAATTTAGTGTATGAATAAGTTGGTATTTCAAATGAGTGAAAAACATTTAATTAAAATGTTAGGAGAAAGAAATGACTGTAAAAAAAATGAAAATCATTTCATTCCTACTTTGTATCATTCACAATAAAAACCCTCAGTCAGTTCAGACGCTCAGTCGTGTCTGATTCTTTGCACCCCCATGGACTGCAGCACGCCAGGCCTCCCTGTCCATCACCAACTCTGAAAGCTTGCTCAAACTCATGTCCATTGAGTCAGTGATGCCATCCAACCATCTCATCCTCTGTCATTCCCTTCTTCTCCTGCCTTCAATCTTGCCCAGCATCAGGGTCTTTTTCAGTGAGTCAGTTCTTTGCATCAGGTAGTCAAAGTATTGGAGCTTCAGCATCAGCATTAGTCCTTCCAATGAAAATTCAGGACTGATTTCCTTTAGGATTGACTGGTTGGATCTCCTTGCTGTCCAAGGGGCTCTCAAGAGTCTTCTCCAACACCACAGTTCAAAAGCATGAATTCTTCAGTGCTCAGTTTCCTTTATAGTCCAACTCTCACAGCCATACATGACTACTGGAAAAACCATAGCTTTGACTTGACAGACCTTTGATGGCAAAGTAATGTTTCTGCTTTTCAATATGCTGTCTAGGTTGGTCACAGCTTTTCTTACAAGGAGCAAGTGTCTTTTAATTTCAAGGCTGCAATCACCATATGCAGTGATTTTGGAGCCCAAGAAACTAAAATCTCTGTTTCCATTGTTTCCCCATCTATTTGCCAGGAAGTGATGGGACCAGATGCATGATCTTAGTTTTCTAAATGTTGAGTTTTAAGCCAACTTTTTCACTTTCCACTTTCACTTTCATCAAGAGGCTCTTTAGTTCTTCTTTGCTTTCTGCCACAAGGTTGGTGTCATCTGCATATCTGAGGTTATTGATATTTTTCCTGGCAATCTTGATTCCAGCTTGTGCTTCATCCAGCCCAGCGTTTCTCATGATGTACTTTGCATAGAAGTTAAATAAGCAGGGTGACAATATACAGCCTTGACGTACTCCTTTCTTGATTTGGAACCAGTCTGTTGTTCCATGTCCAGTTCTAACTATTGCTTCCTGACCTGCATACAGATTTCTCAAGAGGCAGGTCAGGTGGCCTGGTATTCCTCTCTCTTTAAGAATTTCCCACAGTTTATTGTGATCCACATAGTCAAAGGCTTTGTCATAGTTAATAAAGCAGAAAAAGATGTTTTTCTGGAACTCTTTTGCTTTTTTGATGATTCAATGGATGTTGGCAATTTGATCTCTGGTTCCTCTGCCTTTTCTTGATCCAGCTTGAACATCTGGAAGTTCACTGTTCACATACTGTTGAAGCCTGGCTTGGAGAATTTTCAGCATTACTTTGCTAGAGTGTGAGATGAGTGCAATTGTGCAGTAGTTAGCATATTCTTCGGCATTGCCTTTCTTTGGGAATGGAATGAAAATTGACCTTTTCCAGTCCTGTGGCCACTGCTGAGTTTTCCAGATTTGCTGGCATATTGAGTGCAGCACTTTCACAGCATCATCTTTTAGAATTTGAAATAGCTCAATTTGAATTCCATCACCTCCACTAGCTTTGTTTGCAGTGATGCTTCCTAAGGCCCACTTGATTTAGCATTCCAGGATGTCTGGCTCTAGATGAGTGATCACACCATCGTGATTATCTTTTTTGATAAAATAAGATCTTTTTTGTCATGAAGATCTTTTTTTGTACAGTTCTTCTGTGTTTTCTTGCCACCTCTTCTTAATATCTTCTGTTTCTGTTAGGTCCATCCCATTTCTGTCCTTTATTGTGCCCATCTAAAACTCTATGTTACTTAAAGAGCAAAAGATTTTTTTAAAGTATAGGGGCTTCCCTGGTGGCCCAGTGGTTAAGAATCCTCCTGCCAATGCAGGGGACGTGGGTTCAACCCCTGATCCGGAAAGATCCCACATGCGGAGGGCCAACTAAGCCAGTGAGCAGCAGTTTCTGAAGCCCAAGCACTGATAGCCTGTGCTCTGCAACTAGACAAGCCATTGCAATGAGAAACCCTCGCACCACAACGAGAGCAGCCAGCGCTTGCCGTAACTAGAGAACGCCTGTGCCCAGCAATGAGGATCCTGTGCAGCCAGAAATAAACAAGCAAACAAAACAAATTTTTAAGTACAAAAGATTTAGAAAAAAATATGAGATTATTTCTTTGGTTTTGTGACAGAGAAAGCTTGTGAAATAAAAAATTTTGATATATATATAAATTACTAACAAAAAAGTAAATTATTCTAAAATTTATATGGAAATGTAAAGGAACTAGAATAGCTACAACAATTTTATTTTTAAAAAATTAAGTGAGAATTAGCCTACCCAATTTTCAAGACATTATACAGCAACAGTCATCGAGGCTGTGTGGTATCAGCAAAGGGATAGACACATGGATCAATGAAACCGAACAGAGAATGCAGATGCAGACCCACACAAACACACACAACTGATTTTAACAAAGGTGCAACCCAGTAGAGGAAGGATAGCCTTTGAAACAAATTGTGCCATAGGAACTAGACATCCATAGACAAAGAAATGAACCTTAACCTAGCCCCCACTCCTTATTCAAAAATTAACTCCAAATGGATCACAAACTTATATGTGAGACAACAAACTATAAAACGTTTAGGGGAAAAAATGGGAGAAGAGTCTTTGGAATCTTAGGCTAAGCAGAGTTCTTTGTCTTGACACCAAAAGTACTATCCAAAAAAGGAAGAATTGGTAAACTAGACTTCATCAAAATTAAGAATTATTGCCTTTTGTGAAAGACCTAGTAAAGGGGATGAAAGGATAAGTTAAAGACTGGGAGAAAATATCTATAAAACACTTATGTCACAAAGGACTAGTGTATAGAATATATAAAGACCTCTGAAAACTGAGCAGTAAAAAAATAATGAAATTAAAAAATGGACAAAAGACATAAATAGACATTTCACTGAAGAGAATGCAAACACATGAAAAGATGTTCAACATACTTAGCCATTAAGGAAATGCCTCTTATATCACACAAGGTATCACTACACACTATTCAAATAGCCACCATGAAAAACAGTGACAACACCAGTTGCTGAACAGGATGTAAAGAAAGTGGATCACTTAAACTTTGCAGGTGGGAGAGTAAAATGGGAGAGCCATTAGAATACAGTTTGACAGTTTCTTACAGAATTAAACATGCAACTATCATTCAAAATAACAATTGTACTTTAGAACAGTCTGCATGCAAATGTTCATAACCACCTTCTTTGTAACAACTCCAAACTAGAAACAACCCAGATGTCCTCAAAGCAGGGTACATCCACACGGGGGGGAATACTCCTCAGCAATAAAAAGGAACAAATTCTTGATCCATACAACAGCTTGAATGAATCTCCAGGGAAGTATGCTGAGTGAAAAAAGCCAATCTCAAAAGCTTACATAATGTATAATTCCATTCACTGAGCATTCTTGAAAAGATAAAATTATAGAAATGAAGATCAGACTGAAAGTGAAGTGAAAGTTGCTCAGTCGTGTCCGACTCTTTGCAACCCCATGGACTGTATAGTCCATGGAATTCTCCAGGCCAGAATACTGGAGTGGGTAGCCTTTCCCTTCTCCAGGGGATCTTCCCAACCCAGGGATCGAACCCGCATTGCAGGTGGATTCTTTACCAGCTGAGCCACCAGGGAAGATCAGCCTAGCTGTTGCCAAAGTTAAGGATACGGTGACAGTGGACTGTAGAGCGGGGGAAGGAAGGGGATACGGCTGTAAAGGGGCAATGTGGGGGCTCTTTGTGGTGAGGGAATTACTCTAATACTTGACTCCTGGTTTTGATATTGTATTATAATTTTAAAAATGTTACCTTTGGAGGAAACCAGGTTTTTTAAAAAAGAGAGTACGTGAGATCTCTCTGTATTATTTCTTTGAACTGCATGTGAATCTACAATTATCTCATGATAAAAAGTTCAATGAAAACAACTACAAAAGAATTAGAAGAAAATACAGTATATTATTTTCATGGCTTTATGATAGGGAAAGCTTATGAAATAAGACATTCGACATAGAAGCTGTTAAAGAAGATATCAATAAATTCAACCACATCAAAAGACACCATAAACAAAGTGGAAAATGACCAATCAGGAAAAATGTTTACAGCAAGTTGTCAGTTCAGTTCAGTCGCTCAGTCGTGTCCGACTCTTTGCGACCCCATGAATCGCAGCACGCCAGGCCTCCCTGTTCATCACCATCTCTCGGAGTTCACTCAGACTCACATCCATCGAGTCAGTGATGCCATCCAGCCATCTCATTCTCGGTCGTCCCCTTTTCCTCCTGCCCCCAATCTCTCCCAGCATCAGAGTCTTTTCCAATGAGTCAACTCTTCGCATGAGGTGGCCAAAGTACTGGAGTTTCAGCTTTAGCATCATTCCTTCCAAAGAAATCCCAGGGTTGATCTCCTTCAGAATGGACTGGTTGGATCTCCTTCATCTGCATATCTGAGGTTATTGATATTTCTCCCGGCAATCTTGATTCCAGCTTGTGTTTCTTCCAGTCCAGCGTTTCTCATGATGTACTCTGCATATAAGTTAAATAAGCAGGGTGACAATATACAGCCTTGACGGACTCCTTTTCCTATTTGGAACCAGTCTGTTGTTCCATGTCCAGTTCTAACTGTTGCTTCCTGACCTGCATACAGATTTCTCAAGAGGCAGGTTAGGTGGTCTGGTATTCCCATCTCTTTCAGAATTTTCCACAGCAAGTTATAGTGTACACATAATTAATATTCAAAATATGTGTTTTAAATTGATATGAAAAAGTAACACAAGGCAGAAGGAAATAGGCTAAAGGATGTGAAAGGACAGTTCACCAAAGCAGAAATTCAAATGGTCAAGAGACCTATGCCATGCAATATTCCCAATAATGAAATCAAAGTAAATGAAAATGTAAGTTAAAATCTTTTATTCTATCAGACAAACAAAAGAGAAAGTTTGATGAATCTAGGACTGGTGAAGATGAGGGGTCTTCTCATATTTTGTTGGTGGGAGTATAATTTTGTAGAATCCCTTTGGAGGGCACCTGAAGAATCTGTTAAACTTAAATGCACTTACCTTTTGACCCAGTAAGTCTGTTTCTTGATTCATCCCTGGAGAAACAGTCCTGAGTGCCTGAGGCAGCAGGTAAAGGGCCCTTCCTGCAACTTTCCTTATCACAGTCAAGAATTGGAAATGACCTAGCTGTTTGCCCCAGAGGGGATGGTTATGTAAACTCTGGTGC
Source organism: Cephalophus harveyi (assembly GCA_006410635.1). Taxonomy (NCBI): domain Eukaryota; kingdom Metazoa; phylum Chordata; class Mammalia; order Artiodactyla; family Bovidae; genus Cephalophus; species Cephalophus harveyi. Next base: position 75,100 of record SJYT01048146.1, on the reverse strand, counting down.
CTCAATTCTTTGGAATACTGTGTGTAGAGCACACTGGAACTAGTAAAAGCAAGTTGCTAAATAATACAGAGAGAATTATAGATACCATTCGTGTAAACATACACACAGTTTCTGGAGATAATTTTCATTTTACATTCATGACCACAAACCTCAAATGATCATGCAACACAACCTGGTAATCCTCAAATGTTTCTCTCATAAGTTTATTTTCTTTTTCTAAAATTACTATTTTGTGTCTTCTCTCTCCTCGCATTTCCCACAGCCCCTCTCCACTTCACAGCTAGCTGATGACCTTGCTTAATACTTCAACAAAGAAAAACAATTGAAAATAGAACTATCATGACTGCGTGCTCAGTTACTTCAGTCATGTCCTACTCTTTGGGACCCCATGGACTGTTTCCTTGCCAGGCTCCTCTGTCCATGGGATCCTCTAGGCAAGAATACTGGAGTGGGTTGCCATGCCCTCCTCCAAGGGATCTTCCCGACCTAGGGATTGAACCCATGCCTCCTGAGTCTCCTGCATTGCAGGCAGATTCTTTACCCACTGAGGTACTTGGGAATTCCAGAATTACCAGGGGATCTAGCAATTCCACTTCAGTTTATATACCCGAAAGAATTAAAAGTGGGGTCTCAAAGGCATATTTCTACACCCATGTTCACAGAAGCATTATTTACAATAGCCAGAGTAGAAACAAATATCCATTAATACATGAACGGATAAACAAAATGTGGTTTCTCTATATAATGAAATATTATTTAGTTTTAAAAAGGAAGGAAATTCTGATACATGCTACCATATGAATGAACTTTGAAAATATTGCCAAGTCAAATAAGCCAGAAGAACAAATGCTGTATGATTCCATGTATATGAAGTATCTAGAATGGGTGAATTTATACAGACAGATGGTAGAAATAGAGGTTATCAAGGAGGGAGGATTAGGGAGTTTAAAATTTTTTCTTCTATTTATTTATTATTTTTGGCCATATCATGAGGCTTGTGGGATCTTAGTTCCTCGCCCCACCCCCACTTGGCAGTGAAAGTTCAGAGTCCTAACCACTGGACCGCCAGGGAATTCCTGAGAAGTTAGTATTTAATGGGCACAGAGTTTTGGTTTGGGATGATGAAGGGTTCTGGAAATGGATAGTGGTGATGGTTGCACAATGCCATGAATGGGTTTAATGTCACTCAGATGTCAAACTAAAAAGGGTTAAAGTGATAAATGTAATGTATGTCTTATCCTCGCATGCACACAGAAAGAGGGAGGAGGTTGACTATTAGTCTTTCTTCCTGTTATACAGCAAGATCCACACACCCCACTGTGCTGTGCCTAGTTGCCCAGTCATGTCCAACTCTTTGCAACCCCATCAGGGGACCCCCCTCCTGTAACCCATCAGGCTCCTCTGTCCATGGGGATTCTCCAGGGAACAATACTGGAGTGAGTTGCCACGTCCTCCTCCAGGGGACCTTCCCAACCCAGGGATCGAACCCAGGTCTCCTGCATTGCAAGCAGATTCTTTACTGTTTGAGCCAACAGGGAAGCCCAAGAATACTAGAGTGGGTAGCCTAACCCTTCTCCAGGGGATCTTCCCAACCCAGGGATCGAACCTGAGTCTCCTGCATTGCAGGCAGATTCTTTACCAGCTGAACTACCAGGGAAGCCCAGACAGCCTACCAGTACAGGTTTAAAAAAACAAAAATACCTTCTTTTCAAAGACATTCCTTCCCCTAGTCAATTCTAAAACAGAGGTCAGAAACAAGACATCTGGTCCTAGGAGCAGGCCGCTGTGTTGAAGAATCGGGTCCTCAGAGGGCTTCAGCCACCAGCCCCTACAGTCTGGATTCGGCACACTAGGAACCCCAGTGATTTCTGCCAATTTCCAGGAGTTCTGCAGGATTTGGAGGGAGCCACAGAGGACCCATGCCTCCCGTGTCCATCGGCACAGCAACAACCAAGACGGTCCCTGCGTGGGCACAGATAATCAAACTTCTGCCAGCAAGCAAGTCATGGCAGGGCAGTCTGTGGGAGATCTGACAGCTGATGGCTTGTCCCAGACCAGTCTCTGACCTCCACACATCCAGGTTTTTAGCCTGCCCCATGCAGCTGAGGTTTGCATGAGGATCTGCCGGGCAGCCTCTACAAACTAAGTCATGAAAACTAAATGGCCTTTGGCTCCTGAGAAGACTTTATACATCCCCCCAGACTTTCACAGCCCACATCTTCTGCCCGCCAACATATGCTTTAGGAAATGCAGGAGCAGTAAATCAAATTAATCTCATGAAGTTCCCCTCACTTAATGGAGCACATGTACTTCATCAAAAATGGCTACAAGGCGAGAGACTTTTAAGTGAACCTCATTTCCCCACCGATTTTCAGTCTAAAATCAGCAATGTGTTCTTCTGGAGAAAAAAAAATAATTGGCCATTTAGACATGATTTCAACGCCCCCCCCCCCCCTCCCCCACCCCGCCCAGCTTTATTAAAGTATAATTAATAAATAAAATTGTATATTTTTAAAGTGTACAGCATTGTGACTTGGTATAAATACACATTGTGAAGTGATTACCGCAGTCAAGTTAATTAACACATCCATCATCTCACAGTTAAATTTTTTTAGTAGTGAGAATGCTTAAGATCTATTATCTCAGCAAATTTCATGTATATAGTAGTGTATTATTAACCAGTCACTATGCTGTACATTAGATCCTTAGAATTTTTCATCTTATAACTGGAAGCTTATAACATTTGACTTATACCTCCCTCCCTCCTCCTCACCCTGCCCCACAGCCCCAGCCCCTGGTCACCTCCAGTCTGGTCTCTTGTTCTATGAGTTCATCTTTTTTTTTTTTTTTCCTACACATAAGTGATACCATAAATTTTGTCTCTGTATGGCTGCTTGTCACTTAGCATAATACCTTCCAGGTTCATTCATGTTTTCACAAATGGCAGGATTTCCTCTTTTTTATGGCTGAATAATACTCCTTTGTGTGTGTATAACATTTTCTTTATCCATTCATCTGTCACCACCAAGGTTATTCCATTTCTTGGCTATTATAAATAAGGTCGCAATGAAATGGTAGTGCAGATATCTTTCTGAGATACTGATTTTATTTCCTTTGGATATATACTCGGAAGTCCTACCATTAATTTTTTGAACTGCCGTACTGGAAAACATAGTGGCTGCACCAATGTATATTCCCGCCAGTTGTTTACAGAGGTTCCCTTTTCTCCATCCCTCCCTAACAGTCGTCACTTATCCTTTTGGCCACAGCCATCTTGACATGTTTAAAGTGATAGCTCATTGTATTTGCATTTTCTTGATGATTGGCCATTTGTGTGTTTTCTTTGGAAACGTGTCTACTCAGGTCCTTGGNTACAGAGGTTCCCTTTTCTCCATCCCTCCCTAACAGTCGTCACTTATCCTTTTGGCCACAGCCATCTTGACATGTTTAAAGTGATAGCTCATTGTATTTGCATTTTCTTGATGATTGGCCATTTGTGTGTTTTCTTTGGAAACGTGTCTACTCAGGTCCTTGGCCTATTTTAGAATCAGATGACTGCTTTTAAAATAAGATTTCTTTTGTTGACTCCTGACTCTTTTTCTGTCAGTTTGCCTAAGCGTTTTATGATGAAAATAGACTTCTCTGGTGGCTCAGATGGTAAAGCGTCTGTCTACAATGCGGGAAACCTGGGTTCGATCCCTGGGTCGAGAAGATTCCCTGGGGAAGGAAATGGCAACCCACTCCAGTACTGTTGCCTAGAAAATTCCATGGATGGGGAAGCCTGGTGTCCATGGGGTCTCAAAGAGTCGGACACGACTGAGCGACTTCACTCACTTAGCAGCTCAGAAAGGCTGGACCTCTTTAAGACTTGCCTGACCATTTGCTCATCCATCACACATTTATTGAACACCTATAATATAACTGTCACTAAGCGTGTTATGATGAGCAGACCCAGTATAGTTGTTGCCTTCGTGGACCTTATAGTCTGTGGTAAAGGTGGATGTTAGACAAATAATATATATATATATATATATATATATATATATATATATATACACACACACACACACTCACACACAAGAAAAAGTAAGTTAGAAATTGGACCATTTAGCAAGGGCAATGTGACCCAGAGAAGGCTGAACTGAGGAAGTAAAGTGTGAGCTGAGGTCTGAAATAATGATTCATTAATTTATTCATTCATTCTCTTGACAGATTTTGTTCTCCTTTTTATTTTTTAAATCATAAAAGTATGATACCTGAGGAGACTTGAAAAATGCAGAACAAAGCTACATATAGTTTCAGTATATATTACAATTATTTTTTAAGTAGATAAATTAAGATTTTTAGTTGGGGTTTTAAAATCAAACTCTCAAAAATTAGCAGAATGAATATATAGAAAAGTAGAAGGATACAGTAGACCTGAAAAGCAAAGGACCTGAAAAGATCATGAACCAATTCAACATAATTAAGATTCATACAGTTTTCATACAACAGTAGGATACAAATTCTATTCAAGTTCCCATAGACTATAAACTAGGAGACATTGGAACATATCCAGGGACATTTAAAAGGTGCAAAAATTTCATGGTCTTGACAGATATTTATTGACTGTTGGTTATGTTCCAGGCACTGTTCTAGGTTCTGGGGATACAGTGGTGAGCCAGCCATCCCAAGTCCCTGCCCTCGTGAGCGTCCCTCTAGTCACAGTTACTGAGTGGTGTTGGGGTCATGAGAAAGGCCATCAGAGGGAAAGCAGGAGCCAAGGGCCTGAGACAGAAAGCAACATGGAATCCTCAGGGACAGCCATGGCCTGTCTGGCTGGAGCCCTGGGAGGAAGAGAAGGGCAGTTTATGGACATTTAAGTTTCTTCCATGTCTTGGCTGCTGTAAACAGTGTTGCAATGAACATTGGGGAGCATGTATCCTTTCAGATCTGTTTTTCTCCAGATATATACCCAGGAATAGGATTGCAAGGTCACGTGATACAGCTTGTTGCTTTAAAATTTTTTTTAATTTTATTTAATTAGTTAATTAATTTATTTGGTGGCATCGGGTCTCAGTTCGGCATATGGGATCTTTGTCGCACAATTTGGGATCTTCTCCTTTGTGCTTGGGCCCAGTAGTTGCCGCACATGGGCTTAGTGGCTCTGCCGCATGTGGGATCTTAGTTCCCATGGATTGAACCCACGTGCCCTGCATTGCAAGGCAGACTCTTAACCACTGGACCACCAGAGAAGTCCCCAACCCATTGCTTTTATGCCCATTGGTAATGGTGGCTTGTTGGACTTGGCAAAGTGCTGATGGCTTCAAGTATTTTCTGATGAACCGGGTTTTGCTTTGCCACGTGCTTGTATGACCGATGGCAGCTGCCTCAGCAAACCAGCTGCCACAACATGGACCCTCTGGACACCTAAATTCCCTTGATGTTTTTTCTGTGCTGTTCCTTTGAGATCTTTTACTTGATTTAACAATCCTACTCACTAACCTGTGACTGTGAGAAAGTTACACAACCTCTCTGAGCTTCACATTCTTCACTGTCTTCCAGGGGTAATACCTCTACTGTGAGGTTGTTGGGATGATTTAATGAAATTTCTAAAATCCATGTAACATTGCCCAGCACAGTACCCGGAACTCAGTAGATGGGCGTCACAAATGTTATTTCCTCTCATTTATCCCTTATTTAATTGGAAGTTTTGTTAAGTGAATTTTCGTTAAGCAAGGGATGTCTGTTCTCAAATTACAGTAACTGCTACTTTCCAGGGCAAGAGGTTATTAACAAGACTTCCTCTTGCAATAGTTCAGGACCAGCCAGAGAAGATGAAGAGGGTCCTTTTTGAGTTATTAGGGTGAGACTCCATCCTGTAACAAAGAAGCAGCAATGATAAAGCCTAGGCCTTTGTCTTCCCTCTTTCATGGGGGCCAAAGTCATGTGTGTGTGTGTGTATGTATGTGGGAGCACGTCACGTGGCTGAGCCAGCACTTTAAAGCCCCTGCCTCTGAACACTGGTCTCAAAACAAAATAATTGCATGCAGACATTCCTTTTGATCACATTCTAATACCGATTTACAACTCTGCTTCCTTGTAACTCCAAAGAAAGCCCTAATCATGGAACACATACCAAAAATTAGAATTTTGGCTGTGTAGGCGTGGATGTCTCTAAGCGTGTATTTGTAGAGGGGCAGTGAGCAGTGGTTTTCTAGTGTTTAATTCTCCCCCAAATTAAGCTCTCCATGTGGCTAGTGGGATATTTTCAACTGAATGGCTCAGTTGAGCACTGGAGGCAGAAGACAACTTTTTTGTGGTTTGCTTGAGGCCAGGCAGTTTTTCCATTCTGTTCTTTTATTATGATCATGATTACTTCATTACCTACCCCTGATGGGGTTTCTTTGGGTCCCAGTCTGTTTTTAATAAGAAGCAGACTAAAAACAAAGTTTCGGTTGTGTTTGAAATCTTCAGCTTTCCCCCACACCCCCTCTCCTGAAATAATAGGTTAAAATTTTATTTGTCTTCTGAGGTTCTGAGGTTGGCTCAGAAATGCTCTGACCCAAGTCCTCTGGGGCACTTAAGACGCCACCATCCAATGCAGATTCCGGGGCTCTGCCCTCATCTACTGAATCTGAAGCTACAAGGGGAGGCTCATGGACCCGCACTTCTAGCAGATATTCTGGGTGATTCCTGTGACAATGAACATTTGATAACAGGGTAAAGGAGGAGAAGCCCATCAGCAGCATTTCTTTTTAATTGTGATATAATTCAAGTGCCATAAACTTCACCGTTTGGAAGAGAACAATTCAGTGGTTTTTAGCATAGTCGCAAGGTTGTGCAACCATTGCCACTATCCAGTTTCAGAGAATTTCTAACCTCCCTCAAAGAAACCCCATACCTATTAGCAGTTAGCCCCAGTTTCCTCCTCCCTCAGCCTCTGGCAACCACGAATCTATTTTCTGTTTCTACGAATTTGCCTATTCTGGACATTTCATATAAATGATATCATATGATTTACGACCTTTTGTGTCTGGCCTCTTTAACTTAGCATAATGTTTTCAAGGTTTATTCATGTTGTAGCTTGTGTTAGCACTTTGGTTCTTTTTGTTGCTGAGTAATATTCCACTATATGGAATATCTTGTTTATCCATTAATCAACTGATTGTTAATCAATATTTGCCAAGTACTGTTTATGGGCAAGATAGTCTGCTGGGCTGCCCAGGGGTTGGGGATGAGTTCTCTAGTAGTGCAAAGAATCAAGAAGAGGGGATGGGGACCATAGCATCTGGCACAAAGCAGGATGAATGAATGAATGAATGGAGAGACCACACACAGGAAAAGAAATTAACTTGGGGAGGCAGCACGGTGCCCAGCTGGGTTGTGAAGGTGCTGCCCAAGTTCAGGACCAGCAGTGAGAGTCACTCGGCCAGGTGTGGCGGCCTCTGCTGCAAGTTGGGTCTGGGCCCTGGGGTCCCAGAGGAGCATCAGACATGCCCCAGCTCATGGAGCTCATAGACTATGAAAGAGGCAAGACATGGACCCAGATTACAGGATAATAATACAGGGTAGTTGTGGAGGGAGTGGACGGGTCAGGGTAGAGAGAGAAGCCCTTTGGGCTCAGGGGTTGGAAAAGATGAAAGAGGAGGCAGCAATGGAGCTGGACTTGGCAGCTTGGGTGGGGCTTGCATGGGTGACAGACAATGGGAACAAGTTACCAGGAAAGTCAGGGACAGAGCTAGACTCGGGGACAGAGTTCCGGGACACCTGTTTTACTCCAGTCAATTGTTCTCGACTCTGACTGCACCTCAGAGTTACTCTAGGGCTTAAAAAAAAAAAAAACCAAAGCCTGGGCCCCACCCCTGGAGAGTCAGTTTTAATTAAATTGCTTTCAGGCGAGCACAGGCAGCAGTATTTATTAAAAGCTTCCCAAGTGATTCTAATGAGCTGCCAGAGAGAGTTAAAAACCACTGACTCAAAGACTCAAGGAGAAACAGTTGGACGTGAGCCTGGAGCGTTAGGTGGGGAGTGAACCGTAGGCAAGCTGACCGCATCATTCATTGTCCAAACTGGGACATCTTTTGCAAGAAAAGGAGGTGCTATTAATCATTATGCCAGGACAGCAGATGTAACCTAGCCTGCTTCAGACAAGCTGGACTGTGTGGTCACCCTAACCCCAGAGGACCCTGAATGCAGATTATGGTATTTGAACGTCACCTCATTACAAGTGGGAGCCATTGAAGGTTCTGGAGCAGAACAATGACACCTAATAGAACTGATGTTTTAAGAAGATTAAGGAAGCAACTGGCTGGGAAGATTGGAAGGGAGAGGAATCAGAGGAGGACTGAACAGGGAAATGAGAAGGCAGATAAGGTATAGTATGAGACACACCCCGTGACCCCTCCAAATAAAAATGGCTCACTTGGGACTTCCCTAGCGGTCCAGTGGTCAAGACTGTGCTACTCTTGCAGCGGGTGCAGGTTCGCCCTGCTCCAGGAACTAAGATCCCACATGCCCTGCTACAACCGCCTACCTCCTCAAAAATGGTGCGCTTGCTGGACAGGGGCTGGTTCAAGGCAAGTTCTTTGCCTTCTCCTACTACTACTTAAAAATTCTGAAATAGCCATGGGTTAGAAGTAGGGGCAGCAGGGGCTTCCCCACCACCCTAAGCAGCCTGGCATAAGGAGGTCCCCTGAGGGCTGTTTGCAAACTTCCTGCTGCTTATTTGTGAACCATGAGACTCCACTGCCTTGATGCCTGGCCCAACCTGCAGTATCCAGGCCACTCCCCGGCGAGTTTCTACCTCTCAGGGAGTCCCTGGGCTTCCAGATCGGTGGGAGGTGCTGTTGTCCAGGCCCCTTCTCTCCCTTTGTCTCGCCAGACAGAGCTTGTCAGGTGAGAGGTACACCTGTCCCACCCAGTTTGAGGCCCCAAAACTGGATGTTTGGTGATGATCATGAGAATTCAGGTCACTGGAGGGTGAAAAATTTGGCTTAAAGCTCAACATTCAGAAAATGAAGATCATGGCATCTGGTCCCATCACTTCATGGTAAATAGATGGGGAAACAGTGGAAATAGTGTCAGACTTTATTTTGGGGGGCTCCAAAATCACTGCAGATGGTGATTGCAGCCATGAAATTAAAAGACGCTTACTCCTTGGAAGAAAAGTTATGACCAACCTAGACAGCATATTCAAAAGCAGAGACATTACTTTGCCGACTAAGGCCGGTCTAGTCAAGGCTATGGTTTTTCCAGTAGTCATGTATGGATGTGAGAGTTGGACTGTGAAGAAGGCTGAGTACCGAAGAATTGATGCTTTTGAACTGTGGTGTTGGAGAAGACTCTTGAGAGTCCCTTGGACTGTAAGGAAATCCAACCAGTCCATTCTGAAGAAGATCAGCCCTGGGTGTTCTTTGGAAGGAATGATGCTAAAGCTGAAGCTCCAGTACTTTGGCCACCTCATGCGAAGAGTTGACTCATTGGAAAAGACTCTGATGCTGGGAGGGGTTGGGGGCAGGAGGAGAAGGGGACGACAGAGGATGAGATGGCTGGATGGCATCACTGACTCAATGGACGTGAGTCTGAGTGAACTGTGGGAGTTGGTGATGGACAGGGAGGCCTGGCGTGCTGCGATTCATGGGTTCGCAAAGAGTCGAACACGACTGAGCGACTGAACTGAACTGAACTGACTGTGAGTAGGTGTATCTTTTCCCCAAACTGTCACCTGGACAGGCAGCACCAGGGAAGGCCCCTGCCCTCTGTGTCCCCTGACCCCTAAAGCAGAAAGTGTTGGCCCAGCTGGAGCGGCTTCCCTGGTGGCTCAGCAGTAAAGAATCCTCCGGCAATGCAGGAGATGCTGGTTCGATTCCTGGGTGAGGAAGATCCCCTGGAGAAGGAAATGGCAATCCACTCCAGTGTTCTTGCCTGGAGAATCCCATGGACAGAGGAGCCTGGCGGGCTATAGTCCATGGGGTCACAAAGCGTTGGACATGACAGAGTGACTGAGCACACGTGCATACAGACCAGGAGAGGGGCAGACCTGGGGAGGCACGACCCCAGCAAACTTCGCAAGATCGTTTTCCATAGAGACACCTCAGTGCTGCACCAGAAGCCACAGAAATCAGGACTTTTTGATTTTCCACTTTCTCTCCAGTTGCCATTTGTAATTAGAATTACTCACAGGACTAAGTAAACCTCTGATTTCCTTGGGGGTTGGGTGTGGAATAGTGGGTGTGGAATGAGGCTTCCTGTTCATATGGGCATATGGAGCCCAAGCAATTATTGAATAAATAAGAGTGACTGAATTTATGCCCTAGACTGGTAAAGTGTGTTTACTTAGGATAAAGTCCAGAAAGTTATACAACGAAAAAGTCATTATTCATTGCCTCTGGTTGGTAAGATATCAGGTGATACCGTTCTTTTTCCCTTTCATTCATCTGTATTTTCTGTTTTCTTTTATTTTTTTCCTGTAGTGATTGTGTAATTACTTGAGTTATTGTAAATGCTTTTACAGTGGCTCAAAGAGTAATTATTATCTAGAGGCTCCAAGAAAAGGCTGCATGATGTCTGCTTTCATCTGTTCCAGGAGGTAGAAAAGGATATTTTATGTTTTAGAGTTCTCTTAATCCCACATGATTAAAATAGAAAAGTTAGGGGCCTACTGGTGTATGTTCAATTGTCTGGAAAGATTCAATTAGCAGAATCCACATAGCAGAGTTTGATTTGCAGTGATAGGAGAAACCAAGCCAAAAGTGGAAAGAAGAGAAGGTCCAGATGGGGCCAGGTGTGGAGCACGGATTCAAAGTCTCTGAGGCCTGCCCTGGGGCAGAGGGAGCCCAGGGCTCCTCAAGAGCAGGAGGCACAAGGGCTGAAACCTCAGGCAGGCCGTATAAGGAAGGCCTTCCCAGCACATCTATGAACGGAATGTCTCAGGAGATGTTGTAATGAAATGACCTCAAACTTCAACGGACAAAGATGCTTTGTCTGCTGGTTATTATGTCATCTTAAACATTACACGAGAGGCGTGAGGATGAGCAGTAAAGAGGGAAAATATGAGAACAATTGATCCAGCCAAGAGGCTCCAGAGAAAGAAGACAATTAGGGCAGAGGTGATGCCCATATCATGCACGTATGCAAATTAGAAAAGGGTGTTCTGAGTGGATGGACGGCCCCATCCACTCAGGACAAGGGTGAGGGGAAGGGGAGCTGGATTTTATCCTTCCACTGGCTTCTTCATCCAGCTGTTCAGTTAACAGCTTATGCGTTTGTATATGGAGGCCCATGGAAGCGTGGCTGCAGGACAGTCATGGATGACAGTCCACAAGTAACCTCAGCCAGCCCTGGGGTACGGGCTCAAGTTGTGGTACTCCAGTGAGGAGGCCAGCCCTGCGCATGCCATGGTACAGGGCCCATTGGAGCCCGCTGAGGTCCAGGGCAGAGTTCTAAGGTTAATGGCAAGCTGGGTGTAGGCTCCTGCCTGCCATTGCAGGAGATGTAAGAGATGCGGGTTCGATCCCTGGGTGGGTTATATCCCCTGGAGAAAGGCATGGCAACCCACTCTGGTATTCTTGCCTGGACAATCCCATGGATAGAAGAGCCTGGAGAGCTATAGTTCATGGGGTCACAAAGAGACACGACTGAAGCGACTTCACACACACTCACACACACATAGTGTGAGGCAGGGAAACTGAGGTGGAATCCTGTCTGCAGGCACAGAGGCAACATGGCAAATGGACAGAGGCAGAGGATGAGGGATTTGGGGCTATCCATCCCGACAGGACACATCTCTGGTCAGGAGGCCCATTTAAGACCCCTCTGGATTGTCCTGTTTGCAGAAGTCCTGCTGGGTTTGGCAGGAGGGGATCACAGTCAGGACAGGCAGAATGGGCTCTTGGGGTCATTGGTGAGTCCCACTGGGTCCAGGACTGGCAGGTGCTGACCAGGTACCAGACCTGCTATCACCTACCAGAATAGCTATCACTTAGCTATTCTTTATGGCGTTTCCAAACTTGAGTGTGTATTCTCACCAACCTCCCCTTCAAAGTATCTGATTCTGTGGGTCGAGGGTAGAGCCAGAGGATTTGCAATTTGTATTTCTAGCAAGTTTCCAGGAGCTCCCGATGCTGCTGGACCAGCGATCACTGTTTGAAAACCACTGCTCCACAGATGCTCTTACCTCCTGAAGCACAAGGCATTCCCTGAGGACTGGCAGACACTCGCCTCCTGTTTACCTCTCCTTGTCACCTCCAGGTGCTTGGAGGGTCCCCTCACCTGTGATCCCTGTGTCTGGCAGGATTTTACTTGCTTCTACCCTTCTATTATTTTTTTTAATTGTATTTTATTTTTAACTGGAGGATAATTACTTTACAATATTGTGATGGTTTCTGCCATACATCAACATGAATCAGCCAAAGGTATACATAAGTTCCCTCCCTCTTGAACCTTCCTTGCATCTTCCTCCCTATCCCACCTCTCTAAGTTGTCACAGAGCACCAGTTTTGGGTTCCCGCGTCATATAGAAAATTCCTGCTGGCTAACTATTTTACATATGGTAATGTGTATGTTTCAATGCTACTCTTTCAAATTATCCCACCCACTCTTTCCTCCACTGTGTCCAAAGGTCTGTCCTTTATGACCGTGTCTCCTTTCTGCCCTGCAAATAGGTTCATCAGTATACCATCGTTCTAGATTCCATATGCATGCATTAATATATGATATTTGTCTTTCTCTTTCTAACTTCACTCTATAATAGGCTCTAGGTTCACCCACCTTATTAGAACTGACTCAAATGCATTCCTTTTTACAAGCTAAGTAATATGCCATTGATTCCATTCTGCATATGTACCACAACTTCTTTATCCATTCATCTGCTGGTGGACATCTAGGTTGCTACCATGTCCTAGCTATTGTAAATAGTGCTGCAATGAACACTGGGGTATGTGTGTTACCCTTCTATTCTTGACTTTCTCTGAAAGGACTGATCTTTGTGAGGAAGGGCTGGCTGGCTACTCCCCATGTGGGTGGTGGGAAGGGGTTGGCCAATCCTGTTTCCAAATGGCAGCCAAGGTGCCCAGGGATGCTAGGCCCTGGTTTTCAGCCTCCCCCTCCCTAGGCAGATGTGATGGGGGACTGGCAGAGCAGTGGTTTTTCCCCTGACATCCCCGATGGAGCCCTAAGTCAACCCCTTTCAGTCAAAGAGCCAAGTTCTAAAGCCCTCAGGCTTCAAACTGGAACTGACTTCTTGGGCCCTCTGAGCACCTCTGTTTCCCCAGTTCGTAGTGAGGCTGCCCCATCTCCCTCAGATCCTTTCCAGCTCCAGCCATCCTGGCTCGGAGGAAGAAGATGGATCAGAGGAAAAAGAAGGTTCAGGAGGGTTTGCTGGGCGGGGTGGGGGATGGTGACGTCAGCTGTGGTAAGCCAGGCCTGGGAAGGCGGTGTGAGTCACTGGGCACACTGGGGCCGGGCTGGGAGCAGGGGAAGGCTTTCATAGGGAGTCATGTGGGTGTTCACTGCTGAGAAGGCTGGGACTGGCAGCGGGGCTGGGGTTTGGGACCAATGAGGCTGCCATGTAGTCTCTGGCCTGGGGGAAGGGGGTGGTGGGCCACCCCAGGGCTCTGGTTGGATCTTGGGCTCTGGAGAACCTCAGACTGATGGGTGTGGCCGCAATTCAGTGATGGCTCTGGGCCCTGACCCAGACCGTGTGGGTGACTTAGGGAGGCCCTGCTGGAAAGTTCCCACCTGCAGGGAGCCTGCCCGGTCCTGCCCCACCCTGACCCTCCGAGTTCCAGCTCCAGTCCTGGGGCCGCTTCACACACTCCTCCGCTGGTCTCAGAGCCTTGAAGGCCGGGCTCAGGCTGTCCCCCCTTTCGCACCCCACCCCCAGCATCGTTTAGCACAGTGCTGGGCACACAGTGGGGACCCACAGACAGGCAACTCCTCCGTTTAGTCCAAAGGCTACTTGGAAAGAGCAGGAGGTGAAGGCTCAGGGTCTGACCCACCCTGCTCCTTCCCATGCCCCCTCCTGCTTGTCCCCTCTCTACCCCCTGTAGCTTTTGCTGAGACCCCTGGTGCTTTGCCACGCTGCTCACCATGCCGAGATAGGTGGGCCACATCCATGTGGAAGGACCTCAGCCTCCCAAACTCACACACCGAGTGGACTTACCCCATGCTCCAGCCTCTCCAAGACCAAGCAGCCTTGCCCGAGGCTTTCTGTCTCTCACCAGGAGAGGGTACCTCGTTTCTGATCAGCTCTGGCGTGGCCAGCTGTGAGCTCTGGGTGTCCCTTTTCTTCTCCAGTGCTGGCCCCCTCATTGGAGAATTAGGATCAGTTATTCTTGTGCCACAGACAGGCGCTCCACCAGTGCTTCTTTGCTGTTGTTATTGGAGATCCCAAGCGCAGGGACTAATGGCGCCTGTAGCCCTGCATTTCTGGGGTGGGTGGGGTAAGGGGGAACCGGGCCCAGAGTTATGGGGAGCTACTGGGGGAGGGGAGCGTGCAGGCTGTCTTTGACCCTTGAGAGAGGAGAGAGGGGATAATGGGAAGGAACCTGAGGCTGGTGGGGAGGGGGTTGCAGAGGGGCTCTCAGACTCGCTCAGGCCACATTTGGGAGACACAGTGACCCCTTTGCAGGGGCTTCTGGTCAGGCAGGGGCCAGCTTGGGAGGTTATCTGAGGGCACAGGAAATATCTGGAATCTATGGGAATAGAAACTCAGGTCAGAGGTCACCTCAAATTAAAATGTAAAAAGCCCCCGCTGTGTGAAGGGAATCAAAGGAGGTGAAGACGTCTGCTCTTCCGGAGGCTCCTGAACCCAGATGTTAGCGGTTAACATTCTTCTGGGGCCAGACGGTGGGCACGGGGAGCAGAGAGCAGTTCTGGGAGCCCCAGTGGTGGGAGCAGCCGGGGGCCCACGTGGCTCCTCGCATTCCAACTGCCCCCCCCACCCCGCCCCCCGGACCAGCCTCCTGCTCTGGTCTGAGCCAGGGCAGCTTGTTAGCCAGAAGCCTGGCTCCTTCTGATTTACAGTCTAGAGCCCCTCATCCCAGGGCTAGGGTCTTTTGATCTGAGCCCAGAGTCAGGGGCAGGGAATTCCTGGGTCTTAATTGGCATCAGCCAGGCTGATACTGACCAGGTCTCCATCCCAGCCCCCAGCCCCCGCCTCCATGAAAGATGCCGATGGGGGTGCTCAGCCCCTCAGTCCATGCTGATGGGGGTGTGGAAGGGGCTTGGGAGGGGGACAGAGGGTGTTGGGAGTTTGTTTCCGCTCCGGGGCCTCATGGGCACAGAGACCAGGGTGAGAATTAATAGCTCCAAAGGACCATCCTCCCTGCAGCCCCTCCCCAGCCTTGACACCCCCCTGACCTTGACCCTGACCCCTTCCCTCCCTGTCTAGTCTCACCTCATCTGGACCAAGTGTAGTGCAAAGGGACTTTGTGGGGGTGGGGTCGCGGAGGATAACCTGGGAGCTGGGAAGGCTGTCTGCCTCCAGGGCCTGCAGAGGAGCGTGGGAGCAGGCTGGGAGGCTCTCCTGTCTCCCCAGGGTGAGGGGATGCTCTCCCCACAACCCTGAGGTGTCTGAGTTGAGCTCTGAATTGGAGGAACAGATGAGGGAAGCCCGGTTGTCCAGGGACTGGGGAGACAGGAGCTGGCCCTTTGACTCCCTTGCACTCCGTGGCCAAGATGTGTATAAGAGACAGGCCGGCACTGACCCCAGGATTCACTTGAGCAAAGCTGCGTGCTCTGGGGACACAGGCACTCTGGGGTCCAGGGCCTCCCTGGTCCCTCACTCTGGGCTGGCTGCTCCCTGGAGTGAAACAGGATCCGGACCTGCTCTGGTCTGAGCCAGGGCAGCTTGTTAGCCAGAAGCCTGGCTCCTTCTGATTTACGGTCTAGAGCCCCTCATCCCAGGGCTAGGGTCTTTTGATCTGAGCCCAGAGTCAGGGGCAGGGAATTCCTGGGTCTTAATTGGCATCAGCCAGGCTGATACTGACCAGGTCTCCATCCCAGCCCCCAGCCCCCGCCTCCATGAAAGATGCCGATGGGGGTGCTCAGCCCCTCAGTCCATGCTGATGGGGGTGTGGAAGGGGCTTGGGAGGGGGACAGAGGGTGTTGGGAGTTTGTTTCCGCTCCGGGGCCTCATGGGCACAGAGACCAGGGTGAGAATTAATAGCTCCAAAGGACCATCCTCCCTGCAGCCCCTCCCCAGCCTTGACACCCCCCTGACCTTGACCCTGACCCCTTCCCTCCCTGTCTAGTCTCACCTCATCTGGACCAAGTGTAGTGCAAAGGGACTTTGTGGGGGTGGGGTCGCGGAGGATAACCTGGGAGCTGGGAAGGCTGTCTGCCTCCAGGGCCTGCAGAGGAGCGTGGGAGCAGGCTGGGAGGCTCTCCTGTCTCCCCAGGGTGAGGGGATGCTCTCCCCACAACCCTGAGGTGTCTGAGTTGAGCTCTGAATTGGAGGAACAGATGAGGGAAGCCCGGTTGTCCAGGGACTGGGGAGACAGGAGCTGGCCCTTTGACTCCCTTGCACTCCGTGGCCAGGTTGCTGCCTTTCCCACGGGATGCCCTGCCCCCTGACGTCTAGGGACCTAGGCGGTTTCCGTGGGTCCGAGACCCTCAGCATCACCCAGGAGAATTGCTTCTGTTCACTTCCGCAGCCTGGTGCGTCACCTGGGGGCGTCTCCCCGGGGAGTCTCCCAGGTTCTCTGTCAGGTCTATGGTTCCTTTCCCTGCTCTTCCATTGAGGCAGAAGGACAAGGATGTGCTAGAAACTCAGAAATTTGAGCAGAGTCTCAGCCCTGCCACTGCCTGCCTTTATGAGTGCTCTCTTCCCCGTTCTGGGTCTGTTTCCCCATCTGTGAAGGGACAGGTTTTGGAGACCAGAGGACCCTAAGATCCCTGCCAGTTCTAGATCTTTGTGAACAGTGACTCGTAGGGACCGAGAGCAGGGGGGCCCCCAGGAAGGGTGCAGAGGGCTGTCCCCACTCTGGACACCTGGGCTGGTTCTGATGGAGCCTCTCTAGGGAAGGGGTTTTACCCCCTCAGAGACACCCATCCCGTTTGTGCTCTGGCCCAGGCTCCCTGGCGCCTTGGTGCAGGCCTGGCTTCTCCAGAAAGTGGGTGAGGAAGGCAGGGGAGGAGGCACCAGAGCCACACCGCGCCATCGAAACCAGGTCAGCCTCCTGCTGTTCCCGGCTATTATCCCAGCGAAACTGGGAGAGCACACACCTGGGGCCATGCTCAGCGTCTCAGGTTTATGATCCTGAGCCCAGGAAAATATGAGTTCATCCCCGCGGCTCTGCCTCTCCTCTGGGCCTCCACGTGGCCCCTGCCAGGCTGGCCCTGGGTACCACATCCCAGAAGGCACGTGTCTCCTCCACCCCCAGCCCGCTCCCCTCAGCCCCTCGGGTGCGGTTACAGGGGAGCAGCTGCCAGCACCCTGAGCTTGTCTGGGGTGGGCTGGGAGGCCCTGCTGAGGCAGAGGCTCTCAGGAGGGCAGGGGTGGCCTCACATCTCCCCCAGGACTGTCTCAGAACTGGGGACATGTAAGCCTTTCTCCTTCACAGACTGGCCTTAACTGGAAACTGGTCACAGAAGATTCCTAGCTCTCCTGGCTTCCTGGGTGTTCCTGGAAGTCCTTCCACACTTCTGTGTCCTAGAAGACAGCCTTCCCTTCCCCTCTTCTCTCCCTGCCTAGTCTCACTTTTGTCTCTGGGCCCTGACTCCACATTGTTGCACCAAAGCCCCCATCCCAGTAGGATGGTGACGTCATAGGACAGATTGACCTGGGGGAAGTGAGGGGAGCAGGACCCACCTCCCTGGAAGCTCTGTGCATCCCATCAGAGCGATGCCCTTTCACCATCATTTCTGGACTAATGCTCTAACAATTAAAACCTTCTCTCTCCTACTTCCACTTCTGGAAGCTATGTCATCTTCCCAAGTTGTAATTGCTGTTAGCTCTTCTTCTGTTTTCCTTATTCTTCCTCTTTATTATCTTAATAATTTTTATTTATTTATTTGGGTTTCCCAGGTAACACTAGTGGTAAAGAACCCGCCTGCCAACGTAGGAGACATAAAGAGATACGGGTTCTATCCCTGGGTCAGGAAGATCCCCTGGAGGAGGGCGTGGCAATCCACTCCAATATTCTCACCTGGACAATCCTACGAACAGAGGAGCCTGGAGGGCTACAGTCCATAGCGTCGCAGACAGTCGGACATGACTGGAGTGACTTAGCGAGCAACGCTGGCTGTGCCGGGTCTTCGTTGCTGTGTAGGCTTTTCTCTAGTTTGGCTGTTCTTGTGGAGTGTGGATGCTTGGGCACATGGGCTTCAGGAGTTGAGGCACATAGACTCAGAGGTTGCAGCTCCTGGGCTGTCAAGCACAGGCTCAATAGTTGTGACACACGGGCTTTCCAGTGTATGGATCTTTCTGGATCAGGGACTGAACTCACGTCTCCCGCATAGGCAGGTGGATGCTTTACCACTGATACACCAGGCCAACCCTCCTCTCTATTATTTTAGTAATACTGTGGGGGAAAAGTGAAACTGGCTGTGTGTGTCTAAGCTGTCATTTAACCCAAAACCCTTAGCTGTTCTCTTCTTCAAGTCCCCCCTCTCCCAGGCATGTCTGCTTGAGGGTGGGAACTCTTGGCAGCCCTCTCTTCTCACACCCAGCCTCCCACCTTGCCACTTGGGTGCCTTCTGCTTGATGCTTCATCACCCCTCCCCTCTCCAAGCCCTCAGGTTGCCGTGGGGTCCAGGCAACACCCCAGAGTCTTCTCAGGTCCTGGTCTGAGCCATCCAGCCTTCCCGCTCTCCTCTCTCTCCATCCACACTGTGTCCTGGGCCCCTCTTGCCTACTCAGAGAGGCCGTCAAAGTGCTGGACCAGAGACCAGTGGCAGGTTTCTCCCTGACCGCAGCTGGGCCTGCAGTGTAAGGAGGCAAGGAGCCTCTGGCCATGCTGCCCTTTCAGAGGAGCAGCAGGTGTGAGTAGGGGGGTGGGATACAGGGGATGGAGGTGGGTGGATGGAGCAGATGCTCTGCGGGGCCAGGCTGCCCACCTCACCCACCTGGCTTCAGCACAGCTATGCTCTTTTTCCAGTGGTTGTGTATGGATGTGAGAGTCGGACTATAAGCAAAGCTGAGCACTGAAGAATTGATGCTTTTGAACTGTGGTGTTGAGAAGACTCTTGAGAGTCCCTTGGACTGCAAGCAGATCCAACCAGTCCATCCTAAAGGAAATCAGTCCTGAATATTCATTGGAAGGACTGATGCTGAAGCTGGAACTCCAATACTTTGGCCACCTGATGCAAAGCACTGACTCATTGGAAAAGACCCTGATGCTGGGCAAGATTGAAGGCAGGAGGAGAAGGGGACGACAGAGAATGAGATGGTTGGATGGCATCACCGACTCAATGGACATGAGTTTGGATAAACTCCGGGAGTTGGTGATGGACAGGGAGGCCTGGCGTGCTGCAGTCCATGGGGTTGCAAAGAGTCGGACACGACTGAGCAACTGAACTGATGCTGAATACTTCCAGGCATGTTACTCATGCTTTTTCTATTCTGCCACAGCTGGTCTCTGCTTTTTTGCTCCAGGGTTTTCTCAGAAGCGACAGAAAACTCGGTGTCAGCCCGAAGTGGAGGGTGGTTAATAATCTCAGACACCACTGTCAACACTGGGGGTCAGGGTGTTCATGGAGAGATGCCTGACTCTCATCCTCCTGTAGGACAATCCTAAGACACGCTCCACACATTTTCTGGTGGATCCCCAGGCCAGTAACTGGTCCTTTCCTGAATGATGGTCCAAATAAACTAGTTGAACCCAAGTCCTTGTCTTAGGCTTTGGGTTTTCCCAACCTAGACACCTGGCCCAGAGTTGTGGTGGGTAGCTTTTTCTATTAGTGTTCTTCCAAGGACCCTTTCCCTACCTCCCAAACCAATATTGGGGGTCACAGACATCCACTCTGAGTCTTCACCTTCATCCCATATTCATCCCATATTCCTCCTATCCCCAAGTTCCATCAGTCCCCTTTCCACTAGCCTCACCTTGTTTGGGGGCTCGTTGTCTTTCTTGTGAGTGGCAGCCCCAGCCCCCTATCTGGTCTCCTGCCTCTGACTGGTGGTCCCCTGCAGTTTCTCCCTCCCCCAGCAGGATCAAGAGACTGCGTGAAGTTCTCCAGACTTGGGGATGTTTGCGACAGTAGAAAACAATCATGGGTTTTTATAAAGCAAAGGACTTTCTTCTCTGAACACTTTCTGCTTTCCCAACCTCTGGCCACAGGCCCTCAGCCTGCTTACTGTCTGCTCTGGGGTTCCCCAGGGCCAGGAACCCTTCTCAGGTGAGGACCATCTCTGCTTCCTTCCTGCCTCCCTCACGGGGCCTACCTGAGGCTGTACACAGAGAGGGGCAAAGAAAGAAGGATCTGGAAGAGCCCAGAGAGGCTTCTGCCCTGGAATAGCGATGGCCGGGCCTGGGGAGGAGGATGGCTCTGGCCCTGGCTCAGATTTCACGCAGGCAGGCTCACAGACAGACAGATGCTCCCAGTGTCTCGAGGTTGGTGCTGAGAGGTGGAGAGCACAGGATGAATTGGAAACCCAGAGAGGGTGTGGCTAACTTTGCTGGGAGGGTGGGTGGAGAACAGGGGAGAGTCAGGGAAATAGCCCAACTGAGCTGAGTCCTCAGGCCCGAGTAGCTCGTGGAGGGATGGGTGGTAGGGGCGAGTGTTGCAGGCAGGGCCTTTGCTGGCCCACGTGGTACCTGTGTGAGAATTAAACCAAGGTCCCCCTCTAGGAATATGCAACCCCCGGCCCATGCACACAGCTTGATGAGCAGAGCCTGGCCTGGATCAGAACCCTAGCCCGGCGTCTCCATCAGCCATTATCCTGCCTATCCCAGTGCAGAGGCGCTGGCACATGCCTAAGCTCAGAATCATGGTATTCAAGATGTCCATGTTCTAATTCCCCAAACGTGTGAATGAGCTATTGACATGGTAAATAAAAGAGACTTTGCAGATGTAATTAAATTAAGACTCTTGAGATGGGAGATTATCCTGGATTATCTGGGGTTGGCCCTAAATGCAATCACCAGGCCCTTTATAAGACAGAGGCAGGAGTGTCGGAGAGGTGCAACAGAGAAATAGACCAGATTTGAAGGTGCTACCCTGCTGGTGTTGAAGATGGAGGAAAGAACCACGAATCAAGGAATCAGGTGGCATTGAAGCTGGAAAAGATAAGGAAATGGGTTCCTTCCTAGAGCCTCTGGAGGGACATCGGTCTGCTGGCACCTGGATATCAGCCCGTTAAGACCCATCTTTGGACTTCGGACTTCCGGAGCTGCAAGATGATCAGCCTGAGTGGTTTGGAGCCACTCGTCTGCGGTCGTTGGTTACAGCAGCCACAGGGACTAAGGCACCAGCCTCCGTGCCTTCAGGGAATGGCTGTGGGACACGGTGCCTGCAGCCCAGAGGGTGGTGGGAAGGGGACAGATGAGGGCAGACAGGTAGGCTGTGATGATGAAGGGCCTTTTCAGTCATTGAAAAGAATGTGCCTTTGTGTGCAAGTGGCCCAGCCGAGTGACACAGAAGGGAGCCACGTTTCAGGTGTGGATGTGATCGGAGGCAGTGACCAGGAGGCCGGCTGTGGGTACCGGGATGATGACAGGGTCTGGGCCCAGCTGATGGCAATTCAGGGAGGCAGAGCCTCTCCTCTGGAGGCCTGGAGGCTCAAGTCACAGTGGAGGGCAAATTCCTCTTCCCCAGCCCCTGTGCTTTTTGTTCTTGCCTCACCCAGCTATAGGGTCAAAGGCACCGAAAGGCCATCTGAGATAAGGAGGAATGGTAAATACCGGAGAAAGTTTCTAAGGGCTCGGTGGAGAAAGGGTAAGTCACACCCACACACCCACACAGCCACACACGGTGGGGCGGGGTCTGGCACACCCAGAGCGTTTCTGCTGGTCAGCCTTCTCCCTCACGGGCAGCTTGGCACAGATGCTCCAGCGAGGCCCCGTGGGGACTGTCTGATGCCAGGTCTCCAAGGGTGAATGCCCTTTGGGGTCACCAGGCTGAGGAGCGAGAGGCTGGGTCTCAGACGTCTGAACCCTGGGTGGGGCTGCAAGGAGAGTGTGGAAACTGATTTTTCAGTCTCACCTGTGATTGCCTGGTCACAGACGAAACTCTGGCCACTTCGTGCGAAAGATGAATGAAATGTATCAGAAAGGGCCGCGCCTCGGGTGTGCCCTCCCTTCGCCCCCGTCCACCCAACCTCACAAGCTGCAGCCGCTCTGAACCATACCAGTTCTCAGAATGCCTCCTAATTCCCACCTCTGCCTGTCCCTTCCTCTGTCTGTGTGCCTCCTCACTCCTGATCTGCCTGGTTAGCCCCTCCTAATCAACACCAGCAAATTCATACTGGGGAGAGGCCTTATAAATATAAGGATTGTGGCAAAGACTTTAGCAAGCACTCAGGTCTTATTTACCATCAGAGAATTCATACTGGAGAGAAGCCATATAAATGTAAGGATTGTGGCAAAGCTTTTAGACAGCACTCATGTCTTATGGCACCCCACTCCAGTACTCTTGCCTGGAAAATCCCATGGACAGAGGAGCCAGTAGGCTGGACAGCCAGGACAGTAGGCTGCAGTCCATGGGGTCACTAAGAGTCGGACACGACTGAGCGACTTCACTTTCACTTTTCACTTTCATGCATTGGAGAAGGAAATGGCAACCCACTCCAGTGTCCTTGCCTGGAGAATCCCAGGGACGGCGGAGCCTGGTGGGCTGCCATCTATGGGGCTGCACAGAGTCGGACACGACTGAAGCGACTTAGCAGTAGCAGCAATCCTCCAGGGGTCACAGTCCCCTAGGAAGCCCCTCCCCCAAGGGCTGAAACCGGTCTCCCATCCATCAGGCCCTTCTGGAGGCAGTGACAAAAATGCCACTGAATGGCTTATGAAGCGGAACTTGCAGCAGGTGAGGCGCCACCCGGGACTCTGACTGGGGAATCTGGCCAGGCTTCCTGCCCTCCCTTCTGGGGCAGACTCTGCCCTGCCGTCCCAAGGCAGCTGCACGTGGTTCTTGGACCGTGTGTTCTCCTGTTGAATTTTATATTTAAATTTGTTATATATTTATATCTGTAAATTTCCTATTTGTATTACTAAATGATATTGTATTATTATTTTACTTATACTTTATATATAGTATGCATTCGTACATGACATTTATATTTAAAAGATAAAGGAAAAAGAGGAGCATTTTAAAAAGATGGGCTGTCTTTTTACTCTTCTCCTCTGCCCACCTGGCTCTTTTGGTTGTGGTAGAAGGGAATTCTATTAGGAGATTAGAAGAAAAGCTTTATAGAGCTTAGTGATGTGTTTTTAAGGACTAAATGTTAGATGCAGAGCATTAACATTTTAAATGTAGCTACCCTTGTCCCAGCAGTTGCACTTCTATGAATTTATTCTGTAAATATGTGACACTTATTCAAAATAATACGTGCACAAGGTTATTCATTGTAGCATTATTTGTAATTGTGAACAATTAGAATAAGCATGAATAGCCATTAATGGGTATTGGTTAAATTATAGTAAAGCTGAAAATCCAATACTTTGGCCACCTGATGCAAAGAACTGACTCATTTGAAAAGACCCTGATGCTGGGAAAGATTGAAGGTGGGAGGAGAAGGGTACAACAGAGGATGAGATGGTTGGATGGCATCAACGACTCGATGGACGTGAGTTTGAGTAAGCTCCGGGAATTGGTGATGGACAGGGAAGTCTGGAGTGCTGCAGTCCGTGGGGTTGCAAAGAGATGGACATGACAGAGCGACTGAACTGACCTGAAATTCTAGTATCTTCATATAATGGAATACTGACACTGTGCAGTTATTAGCCAAGAATGAGGTGTATTTACAGTGATATGAGATGAGCTTCAAGATTTTCACTTGGAAAAAAAGCAGAGATGCAGAATATTGTATGATTATTTATGTAAAAACTGTGTGTGTGTGCTCGTGGGAGTGTGCACATGGACTTATGTGTAAAACATAGTATATCTGGAAGCCACAAAATCTGGACAAAGGTGTGCTCTCTGGAAAGGCTCAAAGGGGCATTAGCACCTTCTGAATTCTGTATTTGTCTATATTTAACTATTCTAGAATAATAATAATTCACACTTTTAGCACTCCAAAATAATGAAAAAGGAAACAAAAATAAATGAAGAGCTTAGAATAGAGCCTGCCATACAACAGTCACTGGTGAATTCATCTCTTGCAAGGCTGCCTTGGGGACTTGCCTGGGTTCCTGCTGCATTGTGTACACACCTCCTTTCCATCATCGTATTAATATGATACGAAAAGTGTTAGTTGTTCAGTTGTGTCTGACTCTGGGACCCTTTGGACTGGAGCCTGCCAGCTCCTCTGTCCATGATTCTTTACCATCTGAGCCACTAGGGAAGCCTCTATATATAATATACATCATGGCAGTAATTGTCTCTTTCCACATCTGACTGTCTAACTGGACAATGTCCCAAATATGACTCCAAGGCAGGGAAAAAATACATTTTCACTTTACGTCCTGGCACCAAAGAGAGATTCTGGCACATGGTGGATTGCTGAGTGAATGTATGATTGGATGAATTCACTAATGAATGTATTAGAAGGAAAGTGAAGCCATAGTCCCTGCTTTCTATCATAGAAGCTTCTATCATAGAAGCTCATGCTCTGATAGTGGGGCAGGAGTCACACATGACACGTGTCAGTGAATACAGGCTGCTTATGACAATGACCCCATGATCCTGGAGATCTGGGGGAAAGAGAATGAAAGATTCCTCAGAACTGAGAAGTGCTTACAGTGGCAGGGTGATGTTTGGGCCTGTAAAAGATGGGAGTCAGGAAGGAGACAGACCAGGACGAAGCACGGCAGTTGCAGAAGAGGAATCAGATCTAGTGTGATGGGGAATATAGTGTGGATCCAGGCGGGACCAAGATGGCGGAGCTACGATCAGATTGCCTGCTTCCCTGTGAGCCAGGTTGGGAAGTGGCTCCCCCATCCTATCCCACTATACCGCAGCCTTCAATGTCAGAGCTGTGCAAGGGCACCTGAACGGCACCTGCACTTGCCATCTGCTTCTCCAGGCCAGCACATGGAGGTAGAGCTGAGGAGCCAGCCAGTTCCCCTGCTTTGGTCTCCAACCCCATGGGAACTGGGTTTTGTGAGTCGTTTGGAAGCTCGGTGCTGGAATCTGACAGCATGTGCAACCCCTTCCTGTACTTGTTCCAAAAGCTAGCTGGCCTGCTCAGAATGGTCAGTAACATGATGATTCACGTGGTTCTGACTTAACCATGTTAGGTCTTGGGGGCTGGGAGGAAGGCAACGTGAGAGAGGAATACCAGACAATCTCTCCAGCTGGGAGATTGTTTTTCATTGTCTATCACTGCATAACAAACCGCCCCCCAAATCAGGGGCTTGAAGACAACCACTGCTTTATTATTTCTTCTGGTTCTGTAGTTGACTGGGTTCAGCTGTTGGTCTTGCTTGGCGATCTCATGCAGGGATTTAGGCAGAGGTAGAGGCTGGAGTCGTCTAGAGGCTGACGAAGATGCTGGGTCAGCCAGTCCTCTCTTCTTCTCCAAGTGGTCTCTCCACATGGGCTCTTCGGCAGGGTAGCCAGACATCTTACACAGTGACTCAAGGATCTCAAAAGTGAAACTTCCAAGAAAGAGGAAGTAGAACCTACTGTTTCTTGTAGAACCTGCCATTCCTCGTAAAGGCTAAGGCTGAAATTGGCATGGAATTGCTTCTGCCACATTCTGTTGAGTAGTGTATATCACTGAAACCATTTACTTCATAATGGGACTTGAACCCATGTGGCTGGGACTTGAACCCAGCCAAAACTCTGCCTGGGGCTTGAACCCACGTGGCTAGGACTTGAACCCAGCCAAAACCCATGGTACCTGGTTTCAGAGCTTAATAAAGTTCAGGTTCTTAACGTCTCATCGCAGAAAGAATTCAGTGAGAGACAAAGTGATAGGTAAGAAGTGGATTTTTTACCTATTCAGATTCAGAGAGAAGCACACTCTACAGACAGGGTGTGGGCCATCGCAGAGGGCAAGTGCGGCCGTGAAATGTGGCATGGTTAGTTTTTATAGGCTGGGTGATTTCATAAGCTAATGAGTGGGAGGATTATTTCAACTATTTTGGGGAAGGGGCAGCGATTTCCAGGATTTGGGCCGCCACCCACTCCTCGGTCTTTCAACAGTGCCTTGGAAGTGTCATGGCACCTCTGGGTGTGTGATTTCACTTGCTGATTGAGGATCGAGGCCTAGTCTTGTCTGCCATCTTGGTCCCATTTGGTTCTAGTTGGTTTATGTTGTGTCCTTGGGCTACGTCATTCTTTCAAAAGTTGTGCCATGCCCCTTTTCCTCCTGTTACATCACCAGCCTGCCTACAGTCAGTGGGGAGGGGACGACATCTGGGCACGAATGCTGGGAAGTGTGCATCACTGGGGACCGTCTTTGGAGACCAGCTTATGTAGGCCTGCAGTGTTAGCAGTGACAGCTGAGGCACCAAGGAGAGAAGTGGGCAGTGATGGGGGATGGATTCGGGTCTAGAAGTCCTCTTGGCTGGACTCTCTCTGGCACAGAGGGGACAAACCCAGGTGGACCTCTTTACAGCACTTTCCCCTACCCCATCCTCATGTCTTACCTGTGTTCAGGGCCTCAGCCCCACTATGAATGGAATGGGTTTCCCTGGACTTATCACTTTAAGATGCGGGGAAAGAAGCTCAACCCCAGGCAGTGGGTGTCTGGCCACGGTAAGGGGAGGCTCCACTTTCATATGCCCAACTGGATCTTGGGCTGTTCCACTTGGGTGTCCCAAAGACACCTCAGCCTTACTGTGTCAAGAACTGATCCCTCACTTCCACTCCTCCTCCCTTCTCCTGAGAAAGGTATACCCTAGAGCTCCAAGGTCATTTGTCCTTCTAGAGAAGATGGATCAAAGGACTCCAAGGTGATTCTTTAGCCTCTATGATAGTAGAGCAGAAAAATCCACTTCAATATCTGAAAGTGCTCTTGGTCTATAGTGAAGCAAGGCTGATAACCATACCTGGCTCAAGATTATCTCCTGATAAGGAAACTGGATAAATCTTGTGGAAATAGTTAAAAATATGGAATTTTTTTGGGCTCCAAAATCACTGCTGATGGTGACTGCAGCCATGAAATTAGAAGACGCTTACTCCTTGGAAGAAAAGTTATGTTCAAACTAGATAGCATTTTCAAAAGCAGAGACATTACTTTGCCGACTAAGGTCCGTCTAGTCAAGGCTATGGTTTTTCCTGTGGTCATGTATGGATGTGAGAGTTGGACTGTGAAGAAGGCTGATCGCCGAAGAATTGATGCTTTTGAAGTGTGGTGTTGGAGAAGACTCTTGAGAGTCCCTTGGACTGCAAGGAGATCCAACCAGTCCATTCTGATGGAGATCAACCCTGGGATTTCTTTGGAAGGAATGATGCTAAAGCTGAAACTCCAGTACTTTGGCCACCTCATGCGAAGAGTTGACTCATTTCTCTTATACACATCTGTAAACTAAGAATAGAGTGCTTAGTTGAATTAGGCCATGAAGCACGCACACACCGCCCGTCACCCTCCTCAAGTAACTACAACGCGCCCAAATCTATTTACACGCACTAACCATATGAGAGGAGACAAGTCGTAACAAGGTAAGCATACTGGAAAGTGTGCTTGGATAAATCAAGATATAGCTTAAATAATAAAGTTATGTTCAAACTAGATAGCATTTTCAAAAGCAGAGACATTACTTTGCCGACTAAGGTCCGTCTAGTCAAGGCTATGGTTTTTCCTGTGGTCATGTATGGATGTGAGAGTTGGACTGTGAAGAAGGCTGATCGCCGAAGAATTGATGCTTTTGAAGTGTGGTGTTGGAGAAGACTCTTGAGAGTCCCTTGGACTGCAAGGAGATCCAACCAGTCCATTCTGATGGAGATCAACCCTGGGATTTCTTTGGAAGGAATGATGCTAAAGCTGAAACTCCAGTACTTTGGCCACCTCATGCGAAGAGTTGACTCATTGGAAAAGACTCTGATGCTGGGAAGGATTGGGGGCAGGAGGAGAAGGGGACGACCGAGGATGAGATGGCTGGATGGCATCACTGACTCGATGGATGTGAGTCTGAGTGAACTCCGAGAGATGGTGATGAACAGGGAGGCCTGGCGTGCTGCGATTCATGGGGTCGCAAAGAGTCGGACACGACTGAGCGACTGAACTGAACTGAACTGATAGCCAAGGGAGGGGCTGGTATTTAAGGAAGGGGTATTTGACCTCTGCTCATTAACCTGTTTAGTAACCACCCTCCACTTCTGATTACAGAGCCCTTTTTTACCTTAGGAAACTCATTTCATGTCAACTGGGTGGGGTTTGGCCTGCTACAGAAGTAGGAACATGCCTCAGGCTTATCCAATCAGAGAACTGCATATCTTGACCACAGGGGTTGGTTCAGAAATGGCCCTGTGACCTTGAAAGATGTCAGCTAACGTCCTCCAAGTCTTTTTCTTCTGGAGCTCTTGGGAGAGACAATTTTTATCCACTTGAATTGCTAAAGTCAGTACGGCCTCTCATGTGGTGAGAACCCAGTTAAGAAATACAGAGACAGAGGGAATTCTCTGGCAGTCCAATAGTTAGGACTCCACACTCTCACTACCTAGAGCCCAGGTTTAGTCCCTGGTTGGGGAACCAAGATCTCCCAAGCCACGTGGATTGGCAAAAAGAGAGAAAACAAGAGAGAGACAGAGTTCTGTTGGAATCATTCTAGCCTCTGGATCCAAGACTGTATGAAGTCACACCCACCCTGATGTGTCAGTTCCATAGGTCAATACATCATTTTTTTTTGTAGCTTGAAGAGCCTGATTGTGTCTTTAAAACAACAAACCCTTACTCACAGACTTAGAGAATGAACTTCCAGTTGCTGAGGGAAGGATGAGGGGAAAGGAAAGTTAGAGAGTTTGGGATGGACATGTACTCACTGCTATATATTTAGGTCCTACAGGATAGCACAGGGGACTCTGCTCAAAGTTAGGGCTAGCCTGAATGGGAGGGGAGTTTGGGGGAAAATGGATACATGTATATATACATATGGCTGAGTTTCTTATTATTCACCTGAAACTTCCAGAACATTGTTAAGAGGCTATATCCCAATACAAAATAAAAAAATTAAATCAGGAAACAAACTCCTTTCTTCCTCATTTTTACCAGTGCATGACCTTGTTCCAGACTTGGCTCAAATTCTCCTCTTCTAAGAAACCTGTCTGAATCCTCCCATTATGTGATATGTTGTCATTCAGATTATATTACCTCATGCTGGTTTGTCTGTATTAAAAATGTGGTGAGTCCTCCCAAGCGAGGGAGCTTTTTCCCTCTGTCGGGCGGGAGTGTGATGTGTGAGCTGTATGTGCACACTGGGATGGATTGGACTCCATCTCTCAAGACTAGAAGGCATCCTGGATTCCCACTTTCTCTTCTTCACCATGTGAGAGTCATCACAAGTCCTGTGAACTCCATTCAGTATATCCTGATCCTCTTCTTCTCCATCCCTGCCACAGTCCCACCCACAGGGCTGTTAGAACCTCCCAATCCTCTTTTCCCCTGCAATTCAGATTACCATCACAGCCACAGTTATCTTCAGATCGTGTCACTCCCCTCTTGTTATTGTAATAAAATCTGGATTCTTCACCTGCAGTTTTGTACACTGCAGGGCCCCTACCTGCGTCTCCCACCGCCCCCTCTACATCAGCTTTCATCCTACCTTTCAAACTTGGGGAGCAGCACATAGGGCCGCCTTAGGGGGAGCTCCTTAGCTCTTTCCCTGCTTGGAATGTTCTCTCCGAGATCATTGCCTACCTTAGCCCAAGCATCGCCTCCTTAAGGCAGCATTCTCTGACCCCTCCAGGCTCTCTCACTGCATCACTCTGATATGTTCTACTTACAGCACTTGTCATCACTGAAATGATCTGTTCTGAGTATTTGTTTACTTGTTTTGTTTTCTCTCCCCCATCTAAGATGGAAGCTCCAGGAGGGCAGGGAGCTTCTCTCTCAAATTCACTGCCATAGCTCCTGGATCTGAAACAGTGCTTGACACATTAGAGGATGCTCAATATATCACTGTTGAATAAATGAACAGAGACCAGGCAGTGGTGATAAAACCAAAACCAAATCTGATATGGTCCCAACCCTGGAGGCCCAAACATGGAGGCATGATGGAGAGAAATAGGTATTTAAATTGCAATGTGATAAGCACGTCCATAAATGCCAAGACTGCTCCTGGGGCTCACCTTGAAGAGACACCCACCCAGCGTGCATGTGAGAATGTGCTGGACAGGCTTTCCTGGGGAAGCCAGGAAAGCTTGTCTCAGGTGGGGACACCTGATTCTACAAAGGGCCAGAAGGTGTGAGAGCACAGTGAAGGCGGTTCTGAAAACAGCACCTGCAGAGCCTCTGACCTGCCCACCTGGAGAAGGGCTGTTTTCACTTCTTCCCTGGGTGGCTTGGAGGCCATCGCCTGGATCCAGATCATTCATGTCTTCATTTATTCCTTTAATGACCGCTGGCTTCTGACAATGTGCCAGGGCCTGGACGAGGCACTGGGGAGGCACAAATCAAAGGGCGTAGACCTCTATGGCTGAAGAAATAGCACTGAGCCATGTAGATGAAAGAAGTCCTGCCCAAGAAGACACCGCAAGACCTCAGCCACCACATGCAGAGGGGAGAGCTGGGTCCTCCTTCCACCCACGTGCCTGGGTGTCGAGGCGAAATCAGGGACACTCCTGCCAGCCTTGCAGGGACTTGCCCTTGAACTGGTCCTTCTGCCTGGAGAGCCTGCCTTTCTGCTCCCTCGTGCACGCACTTGCTCAGCACACACACAGGCACACACATCACCTCCACTCTGGTCACAGGCACACACCCACGCCTACCCCTATGTCCTCACACACACTGGTGCCAGTTACCAAGACGGGGAAAACCAAATTGGGGTGGGGACAGAAAGCAAAAGTTTTGGCTTGCCTATGTTAACTTTGAAATGCCTGGTAGATATCCAAATGGAGATGACAAGCAGATGTGAGCCTGTAGTGCAGTGGAGAAGTCCGAGTAAGAGGTGCAGGTGTAGGAGGCATCAGCAGATGAATGGTTTTAAAGCCTCGAGGTAGTGTCCGGAGGAGAAGAGAAAGTCTAGAACCAGCCCTGACACACGATAACATGTAGAGGTTGATGGAAACCACAGAGGAGCCTGTGATGGGCAGAGAGAGAGAGAAAGGAGAAAAGCAGGGAGGTGATTTTCACTGAAGCCAAGAGAAGAGAACATTTCGATGAAGAGATGCAGCCAGTCATCCCACTGCTGCTGGTAGATCCAGCAACCGGGCAGAGGAGTGACCACTAGCTTCAACAACGTGGAGGTCACTAGAGAGACCTTGACAAGACTGGTTTTAATGGAGCAGTAGTAATGGGACACCAGTGGGGTTGGGTGTGGAGAAAATGGGAGTGAAGAGATGAGAGCATCAGCTAGAGAGAGCTTCTTAAGGAAATTCTGCCATGAAAGCCTATGGGAGCAACAGCTGCTGGAGGGAGAGGGGCATCAAGGCAGAAATTTTTTGTCTGATTTGCTTTTCTTTTCTTCTTATTTTTTTTTTATGGGAGCATAGTTGATTTATAATGTTGTGTTAGTTTCAGGTATACAGCAAATGATTCATTTATATCAGGAGTACAGTGTGTACAGCAAATGATTCAGTTATACATATATATTTTTCAGATTCTTTTCCCTTATAGGTAGTTACAGAATATTGAGTATGATACTCTGTGCTATACAGTAGGTCCTTGTTCTTTATCTATTTTATATGTGGGTGTGCTCAGTCACTCAGTTGTGTCTGACTCTTTGCGACCCCACAGACTGTAGCCTGCCTGGCTCCTCTGTCCATGGGATTTTTTCAGGCAAGAACACTGGAGTGGGTTGCCATTTCCTCCTTCAGGGGATCTTCCTGACACAGGGATTGAACCCATGTCTCCTGTGTCTCCTGCATTGCAGGTGGATTCTTTATCCACCGAGCCATGGGAGAAGCCTTCTATTTTATAGTAGTGTGTACACGTTAATCCCCAACCCCTAATTTATCCCTCCCTGCCTGCCCCACTTTCTCCTTTGATAAAAATGCATTTGTTTTCTGTGGGTCTATTTCTGTTTTGTATGTAAGTTCACTCATATCATTTTTTTTTTAAGAGATGAGAGCTTCTAGAAAATTTCTGTATGCTGTGGGAAAGACCCCAGGGAAAGGGGGGAAATTATAATAAAGAAGGGAAGATAATAAGACAATTTGTGAGCAGAGACCCTGAGAAGTCAAGAGGAATGGGATCTAGAGCTCAAGACAGAGTTGGGTTTAGATAGACATTGGGATGGTTGGGTTTAGATAGACATTTTCTCTGTGTAATAGGAAACAACACGATGAGCCGAAGAACACGTGGCCTTAGAAGGCAGAGAAGATGGAGTGGAAAGGCCAGGGCTGGAGAGAGAACCCTTCTTGGGAGCCCACTGGAGAATTCTGTCGTTGAGTGAGATCAGTCAGGCTCAGAGGCTGAGAATTAGGATACATGGCCCTTGGGCACCAGGGCTTGGGTCAGAGCAAGAGGATGAGATGGCCCGAGGCCCCTGATGATCTTGGCCTCACCCGCAGAGAGGTCTGTCCCGCCACCGCCAGCCCTTGGCGTGTTCCGCACTCAAGAGACACCAGCACTTTCGATGGCGAGGGGGACCACCTGGGGCTGAGCAAGAGGCGTGAGGTCATTATGTTGAATGCTCACCCCTCTTCACACCCCACTCCAGCACAGCCTAGAACAACCACTCCCACGTGGTGGACCTGGGAACACAAAGATAACAAGGTATGCGGCTGGGTCCTGGCCCCAGACCTGCTCGGAGACAAACAGCCCAGTCACAAAGAGCTTCTCAGAAGAGTTTTATTGGGGTGCATGTGTGTCTCCTTCACTGTCAGGCACCCACTTGCCCCTAGAGAAAGGGCTCCTTCATCCCTCACATTAGTCATGAGTCCCTGCACAAACAAGGGGCCTTTCCACGGCTTTCCCACCCACCCTGGGCCAGAGCCTAGCGCAGAGGCTGGCTCAGACAGAGATGCTCTGTAGTTTCTTATGAATAAATGAATGGACATATAAGCAATGAATGAGTGGACACATCAGGGCAACTGTCCGTCCAAGGAATGAAAGCCTTCACTCAAACCTGGCCAGAACGACCAGCCCCTCGCCCATCGCTTCCCTGAGGGCAGCTGGGATGACCAAGACCAACTCAGGCAGAGTCAGAAGGTCTCCGGGTTCAAGGGACGTTCCTCCTGAGAGGGGAAGGTCGACAGCGTCCTCTGGAGCTGAGGAGAGAAAGCAGACTCTTTCTATCCTAGAGGTGGCTACAAAAGGGCCTGATGTTAATTTAGTTCTGGACACTGTGGTTCTGGACAAGAGAAGCTTGTCCGCCTTCTCTCATGACCTCTGGTCGTGACCCTTGGTGGCCAGAGTGGCCCCTGGAGCTCTGACCTCTGCTCCTCACCAGCAGTGGTGAGCCGCTTGACCTCAGGCTAGGGCCCTCTGAGCAGAGTGGCCATCTCGTGGCTACAGGGTCAGAGGTCAGCGAGTCAGGGGTCACCTTGAGAAGACACTGTTGTTTCCTGCCCTCTGGGGCTGAAGGGCGAGCTGACGGAGACCTGACCCTGGGGTCCAGGCCAGCGGGCAGATGGGCTCGCACACCTGTCCTCTTGAGCCTCTAACTGTTCCCAACTCACCTTTGTTTGTCGGGTCCTCCTGAATGCCCGGGTCAGCTAGACGAGGGATGGAATCGCTAGCTGAAAGAATGGAAGGATGTTGAGAGGCCAACCTCTGGGAACACCCACTGAGCCTTCCTGAAGGAGTTCTCAGTCTGGCCGGGAACCAGGAGAAAGAGGAGGACTAGGTGGGCTGAGGACCAGAAGTGGTACAGGTGAGGGCTGCCCACACTTGGCTCCAGGTCCCTGCTGAGGGGCTCACCAAGCCCTGCTGGGCAGGAGCAGGCCCAGCTGTCAGCCTGCGGCCCAGAGAGAAGCCCGGGTCCCAGGGGCGCTTGAGAGGGCTGTTGGTCTGGCTGGGAGTGAGTCGCCCTACAGGAGATGGTGAGGGCGACCCCTCCCCCCTTCCAGATGTGAGGGCGGGCAGGGCAAGTCCAGGGAAATACCACCTGAGAGGAGGCCTTGGGAGGAGCTAACCAGGACACGCCAGGACGGCCTGTGGGTGAGCCTGGTGAGTAAGAGTATCAGTGCCTGCGGCCACTGTAACAAAGCGTCACAGACTGGGAACTTAGATAACAAAAATGTAACGGACTTCCCTGGTGGTCCACTTAAGGATCTGCCTGCCAATGCAGAAGACATGGGTTCGATCCCTGGCCTGGGAACTAAGATCCCACATGCCTCAGGGCAACGAAGCCCATGCACCACAGCTCCTGAAGCCTGCACCCCGGAGTCTATGCTCTGCAGCAATGGAAGCCCCTGCAGTGACAAGCCCAGGCAGCGCAAGGAAGAGTAGGCCCTGCTCACTGCAGCTGGAGGAAGCTGGCGCACAGCAGTGAAGACCCAGTATAGCCAAAAATAAATTAAAAAAAATTATCTTTTCACAGTCTGGAGGCTGTAAGTTCAAGATCAAGGTGCGGGAGGGTTGGTTGCTCCTGAGGCCTTTCTCCTTGGCCTGCAGACGGCCACCTTCTCACTGCATCCTTGGATGGCCTTTCCTGGTGTCTCTCTCTCTTCTTACAAGGGTACCAGTCAGATTGTACTAGGGCTTAGATGACCTCATGTCACCTTAACAACCTCTTTTTATTTCTTGATTTTGTTTTTCGTTTGTTTGTTTTTTCGTTTTGGCTGTGTGGCCCAGCATGCAGGACCTTAGTTCCTTGACCAGGGATTGAACCCTCATCCCCTGCCCTAAAAGTGCAGAATCTTAACCACTGGACCACCAGGGCTGCTGCTGCTGCTGCTGCTAAGTCGCTTCAGTCGTGTCCGACTCTGTGCGACCCCATAGATGGCAGCCCACCAGGCTCTGCTGTCCCTGGGATTCTCCAGGCAAGAACACTGGAGTGGGTTACCATTTCCTCCTCCAATGCATGAAAGTGAAAAGTGAAAGTGAAGTCACTGAGTCGTGTCCAACTCTCAGCGACCCCATGGACTGCAGCACACCAGGCTCCTCCGTCCATGGGATTTTCCAGGCAAGAGTACTGGAGTGGAGTGCCATTGCCTTCTCCTTACCACCAGGGAAGTCCTCTTAATCACTTCTTTAAAGACTCTATCTCCCAAAACAGTCACACCTGGAGAAGCTGGGGGTTAGGCCTTCTACACACCGATTTTAGGAGACACAGTTTAGTGCCTAACAGTGACTCTGGCCCCGATTGTGACTGCATGTTATAGAGAAATGGACTGCTGGACCAGGTAATAAAACACCAACCACAGGAGGGACAGTTCCTCCTGTGTGTGTGTGTGTGTGTGTGTGTGTGTGTGTGCTCACATGTGTACCTGTACACAGCAGCCTGCTAGTCACTCAACAGATGTGCTTCCCTTGGTTCACCTGATATTTCCTCAGAGAAGGACAGGCACTATAGGCCCATTTTCGGGATGAGCTGAAGTTGTCCAGGTCACAGGGCCGGCACAGGGCAGCACCAGAACCTCGACCCAGGCTGCCTCGGTGTCCTGGGTGCTCCTTGCTCCCTGCCCCATCCTTGCCAGTAAGGTCATAACCCCGGATCTCACACCACACCTCTGGAAGAGTTCTAGCAGTCGGTAGCGGGGCCTCTACCTGTGTGTGATGTAGGCGGAAACGGAGGTGGCAATCTACTGCCTGGAAGTGGAGTGATTCATGAGGCCGTGAGTTTACTGGCTAGTACATGTCTTATCTCCCTGAGTCACTTGATTTTTAGGCTGTGACAAGCTCAGCGGTTTGCCAGGGTCTGACAGGTGCTTGTACTCAGAGGGCAGGGCTTGGTCCCTGCTGGGCCCAGCTCCCCCAGAGACCCTACACAGGTTTTTGGAGACCACCTGAGCTGGCCTACAGCGGGCCCCTCTGGGAAGGGCACATTCAGCCTTGGCTACACACTGACAGCCTCTGGTTCTGCTCTCTCGTTCTTGAGGGGCCTCTGCCCCTCCCATGCCAGAGGACCTGGTGCCCCTTAGACCCCACCCTGGTTCCCCCACTTGGCTGCAGAGGAGTTTGGCTTCCCAGGAGCCTCCTCTGGAGGGCTGGGGGCTGTGGCAGGGGATGGGTCACATGTACAAATGCCAGGAGACCAGGGTGCCCAATCTCTAGGGTGCCAGCCAGTTTCTCATGGAGGCTCTTCTTTGAATTGGCTCTGATCAGAGAGTTGACCAGCTGCCCTTAACTGCACTGGCTGAGGCCTTGCTGGGTTTTTCTGTTGGAAAATTTCATCCAGACACTTCCACGGATCTCCAGCGCTCCTGTGTCAGGCTCCAGGGCCATGGCTGATGGGAGGCCAGAGAACAAGTCCTTCCTTGACCTGGTCATGGTAGGTAAGGGGTCTGGAGAGCTGCTCATCTTTGACTGTCAGGTTCTTCCAGCCAAGCGACCACGTGAGGGCCTGGGTCAGCGGCCCTAGAGCGTGTCCTCAGGGACAACTTTAATGGCATATGGGCACTGCCCCCGTGACAGCCACAATGGCCAAGGCTACCTAAAATCTCTCTTCCTAATTAGCCCCGGTGTTAAGACTCTTCCTAAGCAGAGACATATCGATAACCTCAGATATGCATACAACACCATCCTTATGGCAGAAAGCAAAGAGGGACTAAAGAGCCTCTGGATGAAGGTGAAACAGGAGAGTGAAAAAGCTGGCTTAAAATTCAACATTCAAAAAACTAAGATCACGGCATCCGGTCCCATTACTTCATGGCAAAAAGATGGGGAAACAATGGACAGATTTTATTTTCCTGGACTCCACAATCACTGCAGATGGTGACTATAGCCATGAAATTAAAAGATGCTTGCTCTTTGGAAGAAAAACTATGAGAAACCCAGACAGCGTATTGAAAAGCCGAGACATTACCTTGTTGACAAATTCCGTCTAGTCAAAGCTATGGTTTTTCCAGTAATCATGTATGGATGTGAGAGTTGGACCATAAAGAAAGCTGAGCCCAGAAGAACTGATGTTTTCAAACTGTGGTGTTGGAGAAGACTTTTGAGAGTCCCAGGACTACAAGGAGATTAAACTAGTCAATCATAATGGGAGTTATTCCTGAATATTCATTGGAAGGACTGATGCTGAAGCTGAAGCTCCAATATTTTAGCACCTGATGCAAAGAACTGACTCGTTAGGAAAGACTCTGATGCTGGGAAGGATTGAAGGCAGAAGGAGAAGGGGGTGACAGAGGACTAGATGGTTGGATGGCATCGCTGACTCAATGGACATGAGTTTGAGCAAGCTTGGGAAATGGTGAAGGGCAAGGAAGCCTGGCGTGCTGCAGTCCATGGGGTCTCCAAGAGGTGGACATGACAGAGTGGCTGAACAACAAGCAGAGACCAGGACGCAGTGACCAAGGATTACGCACGGCCAGCCTGGAGGGTCCCTCATGACCACTTCATCCAGTCCTCTCGTTGGCAGAGACCTCACCTCCCTGTCAGCTCCCAGGGCTCTCAGGGTTTGTGTGGATGGTTGCCATGCCCTAAGGCAACCGCAGCGCCCTGAAATTCAAGCACACTTGTAAATGTTGAATGAATAAATGAATTCAAGTCCTCAGGTCATTCCAGCACCCATCCCCGCCTCCCCCCCATAGTCTATCCTGGGCCTGTGGCTGCGAGCATGGAACTTTTCAGGAAATAAAGAGGCATTGATTGTGGGTCCTGCTGGCAGGTAACTAAAGCTGACTGATTCCCTTCAGACCAAACCCTGGGTGCTCGGGACTCTGAGCTGGCGCGGCTCTGAAAGGCACTGACTGGGCCCTGGCCCGGCTCCAGGAGGAGCGGCGTGGGAACGTGGCCTTTACCCTCTGCTGGGCCTCGAGGGTGGGGAGGTGGGTCTGGGGCGGGATCTGGGACCAAACCCCAGGGTGGCTTCTGAGGGACACTTCTGGGCAAGGCAGGCCTCAAAGGGCCCAGAGCAGCCACTTCTCCTGCCATCTATCCTCCCTAGTGGGTCTTCCAAGACTCTTGGTGGTGGAGAAGGCTCGCGGGAATCCCCTAGTTCCCGTGAGTGGACATGGGCTGTTCCATTGCCCCTCCCAGGGACCACTCCTGGGTCCACTTGGAGAAGCACCGGGCATCAGAGTGGAGTAAGACCTGCAAAGGGTGTGTGCTTAGAGAACCCTGGATCCAGTGGGCCCCGTCCTTTCCTCCCTCCAGATTTTTGGAAGAAGGTTGTTTCCCACGTTTTGATGCATCAGCGACTTTGTGGGGCTGGGGTCCCGGGCCCTCGTGTCTAAGGGTGGCAGGCCTGGCTGGTGGCAGCGGCAGCAAGTGGGTCTGTTCTGCTGGAAATTCTTGGTCTGGCCTGGCCTCTCTAGAGCCCGAGGCCAGCAGGAAACCTGCCTTTCCTGTCCGGGGCTCCCTGGGTGAGGGCAGGGCGCTCTCTTCAGTTCTCACACAGAACTCTGTTGGGTTGGGTTCCCAACAAACAGAGGTCCGGCCCCATTGGGCCCGCTTACTTTTTCCTTCTTCTCTGGCTGGGGCAAGGGAAAGGGGTAAAGAGTTTTGGATTCAAATCTCTGTTCTGGCCTGTTCTGATGGAGGCCCAGGACAAAGCCGTTTCTTATTTCCTCTATGCTGAACCAAACCTCCTTAGGGATCTCCTCTCAGCCCCTGGTGGCTTTTCCCTGCTGGCTGAGGAAGGCCCGTCCTGGGCACCAGCCAGCCTCGGGCCCTATTACTGTGTGTGTCTGTGTTAGTCATTCAATCCTGTCCAGCTCTTTGTGACCCCATGGACTGTAGTCCACCAGGCTCCTCTGTCCATGGAATTCTCCCGGCAAAAATAATGGAGTGGGTAGTCATTCCTTTCTCTAGAGGAGCTTCCCGACGCAGAGATCGAACTCGGATCTCCTGCATTGGCAGGTGGGATTCTCTACCGTCTGAGCCACCAGCCCCATCCAAGGTCCCACTGGAAATTTTGATGACTGTGCAGGATTGTCTACACTCTGACTGGGACTTGACCAACCTGTCCAGTGTCCTGCCCTCTGAGGAATCCAGGACCATAATGCCCGCATCACCGTGCCTCCCATGTGCCGGGTACTGAGCGCTTCACAACTGAGACCTCAAATACTCCCAACAACAGACAGATGAGGTGTGATTATCCACAGTCACAGAGGAAGAAGCCAAGGCTCAGAGATGCTGAATGACTTTCCTGAAGTCACACAGCTCATAAGTGGGCCGATCAGATACCGGAACCTAANGTGCCTCCCATGTGCCGGGTACTGAGCGCTTCACAACTGAGACCTAAAATACTCCCAACAACAGACAGATGAGGTGTGATTATCCACAGTCACAGAGGAAGAAGCCAAGGCTCAGAGATGCTGAATGACTTTCCTGAAGTCACACAGCTCATAAGTGGGCCGATCAGATACCGGAACCTAAAGTCCATGCACCATCCTTTGAAAGTACTTTATGGGAGAAGGGTGGGGTAGGGAGCTACATCAGGGGCAGTCACGAGGAGGGGCCTTCTTCTGGGTAATGGTTAAGATGCAAGGTAGCCAGCAGCACTCCAAGCCTTGTGGAGTCATCTTCAGGAATTCCCTCTATCTTTGGACCTTTAGTATCTAAGATCTGACTTCCCTCCATAACAGCCTCAGCTGGGCCCCATGATGCGGCAGCTGATCCCCAGACCAGCCCCCGCGTACCTGCCACTCTTACTGTCCTCCTCATGCTCAGACTCATTGGTTCTGGTTCTGTTGAGAACAAAGCAGACCAAGGATGAAATGGGAGGCTCCTGATTGGGTTATTCCATGGACTCAGGGGCCGCTTGCCAAGGCCTACACAATGTCAGAACCATTTCAAAACTTCTGAAGAGTGTGCAAACACACAGCTCTGGATTCATACAGTGAGGTCCAACATTTGCTGGCATGACACAATGAGATATCTGTTTAACTTACTGAGTCTCAGTTGTCTCATCTGTAAAGTGGGTTATTCTAAGGCTAAATTCTGAGAATAGGGCATTGGTGTTGTGCTTGGAATATAGCAGGGGCTCAAAAAATGGTGATTGTTATTAACCTTTCTCTAGATAATCTAGGTGATGTCGTTTACCAGGATTTTAGGAAACTTATGGATTTTATTGCTGCTCTGTACTGAGCATTCCCAGGTGAGGAGCTGAGATCAAGTGCAATTCATTCAATAAGGGAACTCCCCTGTGGGGTCAGGCTTCCCTGGTGGCTCAGTGGTAAAGAACACGCCTGCCAATGCAGGAGATGTGGGTTTGATCCCTGGGTCGGGAAGATCCCCTAGCAGGGGCTCAAAAAATGGTGATTGTTATTAACCTTTCTCTAGATAATCTAGGTGATGTCGTTTACCAGGATTTTAGGAAACTTATGGATTTTATTGCTGCTCTGTACTGAGCATTCCCAGGTGAGGAGCTGAGATCAAGTGCAATTCATTCAATAAGGGAACTCCCCTGTGGGGTCAGGCTTCCCTGGTGGCTCAGTGGTAAAGAACACGCCTGCCAATGCAGGAGATGTGGGTTTGATCCCTGGGTCGGGAAGATCCCCGGGTCGGGAAGATCCCCTGGAGGAGGGCATGGCAACCCACTCTAGTATTCTTCCTGGGAAATTCCATGGACAGAGGAGCCTGGTGGGCTACAGTCCATAGGGTCACAAAGAGTCGGACACGACTTTGCTACTGAGCACACAAGCACCTAAGCTGTGGGATCATGAGGGCCCACAGCGGTATGAACTTCTGCAAGGGGCCAGAGAGGCAACCCAGAGGCAGTGACATCACATCCCAGGCTGGCAGCAACAGCCCACCTCCCTCCTCACTGGAGAACAGAGCCCCGCCCCCTTCCTTGGCCCCTCTGTTCACTTGCAGCATCATTCACGGCCCCTGTGAACAGAAAGGACTAACAAGACAAGAGTGTGAGCCTCAAGGATGTGATGAAGGCACGCCCTGCTCTGCTACCCTTTGGGAAGGCCAGCCCTGCCACTCACTGTTCAGGCTGGAAGGGGAAGGGCCTAGATCAACATTAGGTTGGTCTGCACAAAAGGCCCTGGATGCTGGGTGAAGAGGAGGCTGTGCTTCCTGCAGCAGGACCAGGGAGCTGGAGGGGAGAGACCAGAAGGAAGCTGGCTGCCGGCTGGGTCAGAAAGGCTGGGGAATGGATGGGACCGGTGTGGGTAGCGGTCTTTCCATCTTGTGCTCCACATCTCAGGAGCCACCCTTTGGCAGGGCCAGCGGACTGGATGGAGGATGGATGCTGATGTTGGAGGCTGGACATATGTCCCCTGGGAGCCAAACCCCAGAACATGTGCTCTCTGATGGGAAAACTTAGCTGGTTTGACTGGATTTCCAAAGCTTGGGAGTGAGACCTCAGAGAGAGCAGCTGGGGGAAGACGGAGGACATCTCCTGGGGCTCTGGCTGACTCAGGAACTTCAAAGGCTAAATCACCTCCAGCATTTGTGCGCACAAGAAAAGCTAATCAGGGGAGGGTTGAAGATCTGTCTCCTGGGACAAGGTCAAGGATTTGACCCTGTCAGATTTCCAGCAAACGGACTCGTCCCAGGGGTGACCAGGCATCCCCACTCACATGCCCCAGCAGCTTTGCTGGTCACAGAATGGCTGCAAATTGCATGTTATTAGAACAGTCTGGCTGATGAAGTCACTGTAGCCCTAATCCTATTTATTTCAAT
Source organism: Cephalophus harveyi (assembly GCA_006410635.1). NCBI lineage: Eukaryota > Metazoa > Chordata > Mammalia > Artiodactyla > Bovidae > Cephalophus > Cephalophus harveyi. The sequence continues at coordinate 33,225 of SJYT01048146.1, read as the reverse complement.
GACAGCCTTGGCAGAGCCGTAAATCTTGCTGCCAACCATGTCTCTTGTGGCTGGTTCCCTGGAGGAGCTATCGTCAGACGTGACTACAGGGAGAAATCCTTGTTAGAGCTTCAATTTGCCATTCGTCACCTTTTTCCTTCAAATGGAAAGTTCTTCCAGGAAGCCCTGCCGTGCTGCAGACTATAATTTTCAAAGATGGCGTCCATGTTATATCCTATTGGGACATACGTCTCTTGACCCTCTGGGACTCACTCTGTGACTGCCTTCATGTAGACGTCACTGCAGAAGTGACATTTCGATGATTTCCACAGTTAGGTTGCAAAGATGCCATTTGTTTCCATTTTATCTTCCAGGGACTCTAGCTATTGGAATCCAGCCACCATGCTGTGAGGAAGTCCAGGCCACACGGAAAGGCCACATATAAGGTGTTCTGGTCCACAGCTCCTACTAAGTGCTAGCTGGCCACCAGCATCAGCCACCAACCATGTGAGTGAGGAGACTTGCCAGATGACTCTAGACCATCTGACTGCACTTTCATGAAGGACCCTGAATGAGAACCACCCAGCTGAGCCTGGCTGACCCTGAGAACTGTGAGAGATAATAATAAAATGATCATCATTGTTTCAAGCCACTAAGATTTGAGGGGATGGTTACACAGTGATGGACCACCAGAACATCCACAAACAATGATGATGGATAACCTCTGCCTCTTGAGCTTCTCTGTTGTTGAAAACTGGAAGGACTCCATCCTCCCAAACACTCCTCAGCTTCTAAAAATGTAATATCTGGGTGATTCAGTCTCAAAGTAGGATCTGAAAGCAGAAACTCCAGTTTTCAGCAGTGCGAAGACAGGACTTCCCTGGGGGTCCAGTGGTTAAGAAACTGCCTGCCAATGCAGGGGACATGGGTGTGATCCCTGGCTGGGGAAGATTCCACAAGCTGCAGAGCAGCTGAACCCATGTATCACAACTAAGCCTGTGCTCTCGAGTGCACAGTCACTCTTGCTGCTACAAGAGAAGCCATGGCAATGAGGAGCCTGGACACTGAACTAGAGAGTGGCCCCCGCTCGCTGCAGCCAGAGAAAGCCCACGTGTGGCAGTGAAGACTCCAGGCAGCCAAAAAGCAAACAAACAGAAGTGGGAAGACTGCTCCCTCACATTCCCAAGGGAGTTCTTCTCTTGAACATTTCTACTGAGAGGCAGTTACGAGGTCATGGAAAGATCACGACTCAGACGTCAGGTAGACCCAGTGTGTTGGTCTGTTCGGGAGAACATAACAAAATACCAGAGTCTGAGAGGCTTATAACAACAAACATTTATTTCTCACAGCTCTGGAGGCTGGGAAGTCCAAGATCAAGGCACAGGCCTGCCTCTGGTTCAAAGCAGTGCCTTGAAGTTGTAATCTCACATGGCAGAATGACACGTTTCAGAAGGCCACTATCTCCTTCTCGAGGCTCCACCCTCATGACTTTTAATAACATCCCTGAGACTCCATTTCCTAACACCCTACCTTGGGGGGACATAAACCATCAGAGCATCCAGGTACAAATCTCAATTCTGCCACCTCCTAGCGTCAATCACTTTACTTCTTTGTGTTTGGAGAGTCACAGCGACAAAATGGGAACGCTTACACCTACCTTAGTGGATTGGCATAACAATTCCAGATTCTTTATAACCAATCTTGGCTCAGACGGTAAAGCGTCTGCCTACAATGTGGGAGATCTGGGGTTCAATCCCTGAGTTGGGAAGATCTGGAGAAGGAAATGGCAACTCACTCCAATACTCTTACCTAGAAAATCCCATGGGTGGAGGAGCCCAGTAGCTACAGTCCATGGGGTCACAAAGAATCAGACACGACTGAGTGACTTCACTTTCACTTTTTCACTTTCCATCCTAAAAAAAGAATTTGAGGCAGATTATGGGAATGATCTATGCAAACTTCCTTGTGATAGCTATTAAAAGTATTTGTCAAATGCTTACTAAGTGCCAGGCACAATTTTAAGTACTTTGCATGTACTAACTCCCAGGTGGTGCTAGTGGTAAAGAACTGCCCACCCCTGCCAATGCAAGAGATGTAAGAGACACAGGTTAGATTCTTGGGTCAGGAAGATCCCCTGCAGGAGGGCATGTCAACCCACTCCAGTATTCTTGCCTGGAGAATCCCATGGACAGAAAAGCCTGGTCTGCTACAGTCCATGGGGTCACAAAGAATCAGACATGACTGAAGCGACTTAGCATATAGCACAACTTGATAGTCACAACAGTCCTGTGAGTTAAGTGCATTTTAAAGATGGGGGAAACCAAGACACAGAGAGATTAAGTAATCTTCCCAAGGCCACATAGTCAGTAGGCAGCAGAGCTGGAATTTGAACCCGGGCAATTTGACCCTAGAATGGACTAGACTTCACTTCTCTCAGTAAATGGTTAACTCTGGATTAGAGGTGCTGGTGGCATAAGTGTCCAGCCCATCCTCTTCATGAAGAACCAACGTGAAGAGATCCAGGGCTCGACCCAAAGTGAAAGCAATGGTGAGATGTCCAGCACTGAGGTTGCTAACGGGAGAGACACAGTATGGATGAAGGTCAAGCCCAGTGGCCTGTCTCTTATACACATCTCCTTCCTTGGCCCCTCTGTTCACTTGCAGCATCATTCACGGCCCCTGTGAACAGAAAGGACTAACAAGACAAGAGTGTGAGCCTCAAGGATGTGATGAAGGCACGCCCTGCTCTGCTACCCTTTGGGAAGGCCAGCCCTGCCACTCACTGTTCAGGCTGGAAGGGGAAGGGCCTAGATCAACATTAGGTTGGTCTGCACAAAAGGCCCTGGATGCTGGGTGAAGAGGAGGCTGTGCTTCCTGCAGCAGGACCAGGGAGCTGGAGGGGAGAGACCAGAAGGAAGCTGGCTGCCGGCTGGGTCAGAAAGGCTGGGGAATGGATGGGACCGGTGTGGGTAGCGGTCTTTCCATCTTGTGCTCCACATCTCAGGAGCCACCCTTTGGCAGGGCCAGCGGACTGGATGGAGGATGGATGCTGATGTTGGAGGCTGGACATATGTCCCCTGGGAGCCAAACCCCAGAACATGTGCTCTCTGATGGGAAAACTTAGCTGGTTTGACTGGATTTCCAAAGCTTGGGAGTGAGACCTCAGAGAGAGCAGCTGGGGGAAGACGGAGGACATCTCCTGGGGCTCTGGCTGACTCAGGAACTTCAAAGGCTAAATCACCTCCAGCATTTGTGCGCACAAGAAAAGCTAATCAGGGGAGGGTTGAAGATCTGTCTCCTGGGACAAGGTCAAGGATTTGACCCTGTCAGATTTCCAGCAAACGGACTCGTCCCAGGGGTGACCAGGCATCCCCACTCACATGCCCCAGCAGCTTTGCTGGTCACAGAATGGCTGCAAATTGCATGTTATTAGAACAGTCTGGCTGATGAAGTCACTGTAGCCCTAATCCTATTTATTTCAATGACAGCCTTGGCAGAGCCGTAAATCTTGCTGCCAACCATGTCTCTTGTGGCTGGTTCCCTGGAGGAGCTATCGTCAGACGTGACTACAGGGAGAAATCCTTGTTAGAGCTTCAATTTGCCATTCGTCACCTTTTTCCTTCAAATGGAAAGTTCTTCCAGGAAGCCCTGCCGTGCTGCAGACTATAATTTTCAAAGATGGCGTCCATGTTATATCCTATTGGGACATACGTCTCTTGACCCTCTGGGACTCACTCTGTGACTGCCTTCATGTAGACGTCACTGCAGAAGTGACATTTCGATGATTTCCACAGTTAGGTTGCAAAGATGCCATTTGTTTCCATTTTATCTTCCAGGGACTCTAGCTATTGGAATCCAGCCACCATGCTGTGAGGAAGTCCAGGCCACACGGAAAGGCCACATATAAGGTGTTCTGGTCCACAGCTCCTACTAAGTGCTAGCTGGCCACCAGCATCAGCCACCAACCATGTGAGTGAGGAGACTTGCCAGATGACTCTAGACCATCTGACTGCACTTTCATGAAGGACCCTGAATGAGAACCACCCAGCTGAGCCTGGCTGACCCTGAGAACTGTGAGAGATATGGGGGGAGTTGGGTAGTGGGGTGACAGACCAGGAGGGAAGGGAACAACAGAGGAAGAGGACATTTTCAATATCAGGACAAGGACATCCATCTGGAACCCTCGGGGTGGGAGTTAAATCATCCTGGAGAGACGTGCCAAGGACACTGGACACTGAGACTGGCCCTTTTCCTTAGGCCATGGGACCCCCAGTGAGTCACCTGCCCTTGGATTTGAAATGCTACTAAACATGGCAGCTCCCAAATGAGAGCATGTGTACAAAATGCTCAGGAAACCAGACTGGGAAGCTACCACTCCATTTTCTAGTTAGCAAACGATATCTTTTTTCAAGCCTCCTGTAGTAAGTTTTCACTGTTTTGGAGAGCCGCTAACTTAACATGAGTCAGGTGCTTCCTTCGCTTCTTGAACAGAGTCATTGGAATATCATTTAGCCTGTCTTCATGACTCAAGGTTAATCATTATGAACACCTGTTTCCACACTGAGCTGCACAGTGACGCTGGGCTGAGAGGGCGAGTCTTGTCTGGGTGCGACTCCGGGCCCCTGCGGGATGGCCCCGGGCTGCTGGGCTTTTGGAGTCCTCTGATAGCCCTGGATAGTCATTGGTTTCATCTCTTACTAAGCCTGTCAGCTGTCCCCTCTCTGTGCTGTCAGAATGTCAGCCCAAAGCCAGTTGACGGCACTTAGATTTGCACTCCTCATCTGATGTGACTTACAAGCCAGAGGCTCACGTCAGTTACAAATGTTTGTAAGAACAGGGATACCTAAGTACAGGGTACCCAGGGGTTCAACTTGGCGTGAGAGTTAGCACCTGGGAGTTTATGCCATCAGTCTCGACTGCTCAGAGACCCTTGACCTGCTCCTTTTATGAATTTCAACAGCTCCAGATTGGGGAGGTGTTACTGTGGCTGGTGACCTGTCAAAGATCCTTTTTGATCTAGTTCTTATTATTTTAAAACGTCTGACTCTTTTCTTTCCTGGAACGGGTGTTTGTTGTCATTTACAGAAACTTCAGGGCCACCGCTGCTCCTACAGTCCCATAGCCTCAGTCCATGCCTCCCCAACCTTGACCCAGCCTCCCTAGGTTACACCGGGCAAAGGTCTTCTAAGTGCCCCTCTGTGCCCAGCACCCAGCCAGCCACTCAGTGGAGATGCTGGAGCAGGCTGAGCCATGGCCCGGCCTTCCAGGAGCTCTCCTTTCTGGCTGGGGAGGCAAGGTTGACTCACAGGACCAGTTCGGGAACACACAGGAAGGCCGGAAGTAGAGGGAGGCTGGCTGTGGCCCCTGGTGGCCAGTATGTTAGTGCAAGGGGCGGTCAGGAGGGAAGGCTGTTGGAGCTTCAAGGAAGGCCGTGGGGAGGCCTGCAGGGCCACAGGCTGGAGGGACAGCCCTTCCTGAGCAGTGCTCAGATTTCAAAGAATGCTGGCAGGTCTGCGGTGTGGGCAGGGTTCCCTGCAAGAATGAGAGAATGTGGGCCTTCCTCCAGGAGATCTGGGGTTGGGATGGGGTGGGGAGAGAACCAGGAAACAAATGTGAGCAGAAGGCATCGGAACAGAGGCAGGGCGGGACTCAGGAAGTCAAAGTCCAGGCGGGGGAGACCTAGTGACAAGTGGGCACTGGAGGCAAGGAGGGGGAGCTGAGATGTCACCTGCCCCTCGAGGAGCCCAGTATCCCCCGCTGAGCTCAGACAGAACTAGTTCAAAGTCAGGGGAGCCTACAGACACCCAGGTTCCGGCGGGGGTGCCAGGTCACTCCAGCCTGTTGTAACAGGCAATTATGAAAGCGAAATGTAAACAGGAAACCTCTCATTCAGTCACCTGGAAATTGGTTTCGAACAATATTAACACTCCGTCTCTCACTGCTCAACAAAAGGAAGTTCCTCTTCAGATTTGCCGGCTGGGGACTTCCCTGGCAGTCCAGTGATTAAGACTTTGCCTTCCAATTCAGGAGGTGCCGGTTCAAAACTCCGTCAGGAAGCTAAGATCCCACATGCCTCATGGCCAAAAAACCAAAACATGAAACAGATTTACAGGCTGTAGGAAGCATATTTGCACTTGCCCAGAGGAGCTGGGAGGCGGCTCCTCTTCCTCTCTCCATGACCCCCTCCCCTCAACAGAGCACAGTGGTTACGGGGCAGAGATGACTTAGGTACCCTGAGGTCCCAAGGAAGGCTCTGGGAAGGTTGTGCATCTCCTGACACTGTTGGAACTCAGATGATCAGTGGACCATCCATGCCCAGGAGGCCTGGCCTCACCCCAGGGTGCCGAGGGCCTAAGAGGAAACACAGTTCACTTGCATGGGGTGCGGTCCCAGTGGGGGGTTCTGGCGAGGGCAGGGCCCACGTGGAGTTCTGGGTGTTGCTCCAGAGACCCCAGGAGTTGAGCAGGAGGGACTGTGTGCCCACCTTGTTCCCAGAACACCCTTCGCCCTCTATTAAGTCCTCTTGGTAGACAATCGCATCTCTACCTTTGTTCGGGTGAGGCCGCCCAGGCCCAGACCCATGCACAACTGCAGGGTCACACTGATGCTAAGTGGCCAAGCATACTCACTGAAGCTTCCAGGCCCAAGATGACATGCAGAGGCTGCCAGGGGATGCAGACGGCAATTGTCACTGTTTGGAAAGGTACAGAGACCTCTGGGTTCCAGAGGCATCGATCAGATGTGAGGGCCCCAGTCAACCCGCATGTCCCGCCAGAAAGGACCCCACCCTCAAGGCCCTGCCTCCTCCCGGCCCGGCCCGTTTAAAACGAGATGCCCACAGGGAGGTGGGAAAAGCGCGAAGCACCCGGCAGCCAGGGCGCAGAGGTGGCGCGGACGGCGCGTTCCTGCCCAGCGCGCCCCACCGTGCGACCGGAGCGGGTACTGCAGGAGCGGGGCGACCGGCCACTTGTCCTTTACCCGCCCCGCCGGCCTGGCCGTGACAGCGGACCTCCCGACTTCACAGGCTTGATCTTCATGGAGCAAGACCAGGGGCAAAGAATTGGCTTATTTTACACGATGCACCCTCCCGTGAAGGGCGCGGAAACCCTGAGCTAAGGGACAAAATGGACGGTGGAGTGACTGATGCCAAATAGAGGCAGGGGCAGGAGAGGTGTGTTGGGAGGGCAAGGAGTGGGGCGTGGGGGATGACACCGGAGACCCAGGATGACCCATCCCAGGGGACAGGGAACTTCCAGGGGGGACAGACAAGCCAGAATGGGGCAAAGATTGGAGGGAGGTGGACCTGGGCTCTAGGGCAGGGTCACCAGCAGAGCCGGGGCAGGTAGCCCTCAAGAGCCTCCCTGAGCACTTTTCCTGGTTATTAGTGTTTCTCAAACGAAAGAGGGGTGGCACCCCTGCTTCCAGAGGCATCTGATGATACACAAGGAAATCCACAAGTCGCAAGATAAACATGAGACTTCCTTGGCTGTCCAGAGGTTAAGACAGGGGATGTGGGTTCGATCACTGGTCAGGGAGCTAAGATCCTACAAGCCTGGGTGCCAAAAAAACCAAAACATAAAACAGAAGCTATGTTGTAACAAATTCAATAAAGATTTCAAAAATGGTCCACATCAAAAAAAACTTTAAAAAACAAAATATAATGGGGCTTACTTGCCTTTCTTGAGTTTGCTTAAGAGTTCCAAGCTGGCTCAGTGGTAAAGAATCTGTCTGCCAATGCAGGAGAAGCAGGAGACATGGGTTCAATCCTTGTGTCGGGAAGATGCCCTGGAGGAGGAAACAACCCATTCCAGTATTCTTGCCTGGAAAATTCCATGGATAGAGGAGCCTGTCTATGTGGTCACAAAGAGCTGGACACAACTGAGCATGCACGCACATAAGCAAATAAATACATAAATTTATCTCTTTAAAAATGGTTATCTTATGGAACATATAATGCAAAATCCCCATGCATTTAAAGCATAAACAAGAGACTCCCACTGCATTTGAGCTATGGTGGGTTGCTTCAGGGTGTGTCCCCATGTATGAGGACACCATTCCGTCCATCTGCCTTGACAGGATGTCTGTGGAAATGCTGGAAAAGCCCTGGGAAGTACCTGGAAGAGAGGAGGTCAGGTGACGTTGGATACAGGTCACTCTGGCTGCTCCAATGGAAGAGGGGAGCCAGGGGTCCAGAAAAGGAACTGGGCTGCTTCTAGGTCTTCAGTTTTGACCTTGGGGCTTCCTGAAAAAGTCTTGGAAACCCCCAAGAGGGCCTAGACCCCTTTGAGCTCTACTGAATTAAGAATAGGATCATATGTGCTACAGGCCTGTGTACAAATATGGAACCAAAAAGCAAAATCTTGATGGTTATCCTGGAGTTCAGGTTCCCTTTTCTCATTTCACCCAAAGAAACTTGCCTGGCACTGAGAAGGGTCCTGCTCCTGGGATGGCTGCTGAATCAGGAGACTGTAACAGGGCTGTTAAATAATTCATTAAATATGACCAGAAAAACATATTTATAGATACAGTCACAAGTCATTTTCCAACATAGATAAATAAAGAAAGTTATGGGATGTTAAAGCTAGCGGGACCCTGAGAATTCTAGTCCAATTTTCTCATTTTAAAGATGGAAAGTGGGGAATTCCCCAGAGGTCCAGTGGTTAGAATGCCATGCATCCACTGTAGGGGGCACAGGTTCAGTCCCTGGTTGGGGAACTAGACATGCATGCTGTGTGGCACAACAGAAAATAAATAAATAAAAATAAAGATGGAGAAGTTACAGTTCGGATCATCCAGTTCAACTGAATTCAACAAACATTGAGCACCTCCCACTACGTGATGAGTAAAATCAAGCAGAGTAAGATGGCAGGGACTGATGCAAGGTGACGGCTGGGGCAAGGGTGATAACAGAACAGATACAAGAGGCGGCCAGAGACTAGAAATATTCCGAAGGCCGAGACCTCCTAAAAGAAAGTTGCCCAGGTCACACACAGGAAGTGACATGGCTGGGGCTTCACGGCTACTGAGTCCCCAGTCAATGCCTCAGTGCTTTGCATTTATTATCTGTAAGTCACCGCAACTAGGGAGGTGGGTACAATTAGTCTGGTTTTATAGATGCTGCTGCTGCTGCTGCTAAGTCCCTTCAGTCGTGTCCGACTCTGTGCGACCCCAGAAATGGCAGCCCACCAGGCTCCCCCATCTCTGGGATTCTCCAGGCAAGAACACTGAAATTGAGAAGGACATAGAGAACGTCCCACGGTCACCCAGCTAGCAAATGGCTGTCTCAGAACCCCACCAGCTAGACTCTAGAACCCGCTTCACAGAGGTCCAGGGCATTACCAGGGATTACCTCCTTCCTTCCCAGAAGTCTCAGTTGACACTGTTATGGGATCAGCCCCAGGGGGGCAAAGACTGCTGTGAACACACCCCAAATCTCCTGACCTGAAAGGTCCCTTTGGTGGCTCTTCCATGTATATTAAATCCTCATCACTAGAGATTTCTCTGAGGGATAAGGCATCGCAGGACACTGTTATGTGCAGTGATTAAATCCTGGTGAAGCTGTGGGTTTGAGGACTTGAACAGGCAGCCCGGGGAAGCAGAAAGCAGAGAGCCCAGAACATCACAGGAGCATGAACCCTGCCCTTCTCAGTGGAACCTTGGTTATTTGGCTAGAATAGCAAAGGGAACCTTAACTTCAAAAATTGCCATTAGAATTTGTTTAGATTCTAGATCCATGGCCAGGCCTGTGATTCATGTAACTATAGTCTTCTTCTTCTTTTTTTTCTATTTTTTGGCTGTGCTGCACAGCATATGGGATCTTTGTTCCCCCACCAGGGATCAAACCTGTGTTCCCTGCAGTGGAGGGTGGAATCCTAACCACTGGACCACCAGGCAAGTCCCATGTGATTATATATATGTATATTTTTAGGCAGTTCTCAAAGTTGAAATTTATTAGTATTCAAATGGTCAAGCTGTACAGATTGCTTTTTCAGATGTACACACAACATATGTATATCATAGCAAAGTTACTTGTTAATAATAAAATATGATTTCCTTAAGGACTGAATTGTGAAAGTGAAAGTGTTAGTCACTCAGTCATGTCCGGCTCTTTGTGACCCCATGGACTGTAGCCCATCAGGCTCCTCTGTCCAAGGGATTTTTTTCAGGCAAGAATACCGAAGTGGACTGCCATTTCCTTCTCCAGGGGAGTCTTCCTGACCCAGGGATTGAACCCAGACCTCCTGCATTTCAAGCAGTTTCTTTACCATCTGAGCCACTAGGAAGCAAAGAAACCACTAATTAATTAAATAGTTCATGCATATTAATAAGGGCTTTCCTGGTAGCTCTGACGGTAAAAAAATCTGCCTTCAGTGCAGAAGATCCCCGGTTTGATCCCTGGATCAGGAAGATTCCCTGGAGAAGGGAATAGCTACCCACTCTAATATTCTTGCCTGGAGAACTCCACAGACAGAGGAGCCTGGTGGGCTACAGTCCATGGGATTGCAAAGAATCAGATGCAACTGAGCAACTAAGCATGCACACACAGTTATGGGTAATATTAAAGATCTGACATAAATATGGGTAATATTAAAGATCTGACATAAATATGTAACCCTGTGACTATATTCTTGATTTGGCAGTTCTCAAAGTGATCTAAGATCTTTTAGGGACTCCTTAGTCTCTGTCAGGGGATATTGAGGTCAAAAGTGTTTTCATAGTAATATTAAGATGTTAATTGCCCTTTTCACTCATTCTCTCATAGGAGTACGGTGGAGTTTTCCAGAGGTTATGTGACATGGGACATGGATAGAGAGCAAATGCAGAAGCAAATATAGCTGTTTTCTAGCTGTTTTCTACTCGGAGAAGGCAATGGCACCCCACTCCAGTACTCTTGCCTGGAAAATCACATGGACAGAGGAGCCTGGTAGGCTGCAGTCCATGGGGTCGCTAAGAGTCGGACACGACTGAATGACTTCACTTTCACTTTTCAGTTTCATGCATTGGAGAAGGAAATGGCAGCCCACTCCAGTGTTCTTGCCTGGAGAATCCCAGGGATGGGGGAGCCTGGTGGGCTGCCATCTATGGGGTTGCACAGAGTTGGACACGGCTGAAGCGACTTAGCAGCAGCAGCAGCAGCAGCTGTTTTCTACTAAGCTAGACATTAAAGAGATTTACAAAAGTTTAAAACCATGCCATGCTTTTCACTCTTTTTTGTTTGTTTTTAAAACCCTGGTTAGTTTTCATTCAAGTGTTGTGTTAATATGGGTTTGCTGTAGCTATTCTAAGTGAATTAATAAATTGTTGCTGTTCAGTCGCTAATTGTATCTGACTCTTTGCAACCCCAGGGACTGTTGCATGCTGAGCTCCTCTGTCTTCCACTGTTTCCTGGAGTTTGCTCAAACTCATGTCCATTGAGTTGGTCCTCTGCTTCCCCCCTCTCCTTTTGCCTCCAATCTTTCCCAGCATCCAGATCTTTTTCAACGAACCAGCTCTTTGCAGCAGGTGGCCAAATTAATTCATAAACATTTTAAAATTCTCAGTTTCAGTTTCTCACGTAATATAAATAAATAAGTACAGCCCATATACACATACTGGGATCCTCAATAATTTTTAAGTGTGCAATGGCATCTGGTCCCATCACTTCATGGGAAATAGATGGGGAAACAGTGGAAACAGTTATACGCAGATTACATCATGAGAAATGCTGGACTGGAAGAAACACAAGCTGGAATCAAGATTGCTGGGAGAAATATCAATAACCTCAGATATGCAGATGACACCACCCTTATGGCAGAAAGTGAAGAGAAGCTAAAGAGCCTCTTGATGAAAGTGAAAGAGGAGAGTGAAAACGTTGGCTTAAAGTTCAACATTCAGAAAATGAAGATCATGGCATCTGGTCCCATCACTTCATGGGAAATAGATGGGGAAACATTGGAAACAGCGTCAGACTTTATTTTTTGGGGGCTCCAAAATCACTGCTGATGGTGACTGCAGCCATGAAATTAGAAGACGCTTACTCCTTGGAAGAAAAGTTATGACCAACATTGATAGTATTTTCAAGAGCAGAGACATTACTTTGCCGACTAAGGTCCGTCTAGTCAAGGGTATGGTTTTTCCTGTGGTCATGTATGGATGTGAGAGTTGGACTGTGAAGAAGGCTGAGCGCCGAAGAATTGATGGTTTTGAAGTGTGGTTTTGGAGAAGACTCTTGAGAGTCCCTTGGACTGCAAGGAGATCCAGCCAGTCCATTCTGAAGGAGATCAACCCTGGGATTTCTTTGGAAGGAATGATGCTGAAGCTCAAATTCCAGCACTTTGGCCTCCTCATGCGAAATGTTGACTCATTGGAAAAGACTCTGATGCTGGAAGGGATTGGGGGCAGGAGGAGAAGTGGACGACTGAGGATGAGATGGCTGGATGGCATCACAGACTCGATGGATGTGAGTCTGAGTGAACTGCGAGAGATGGTGATGAACAGGGAGGCCTGGCGTGCTGCGATTCATGGGGTTGGAAAGAATCGGACATGACTGAGCGACTGAACTGACTGAACTGAAAAGTCATACATGTTATTGTGTATGTCAGAATTTTTTTAATTTGTATTATTGAGTAGTTTCCCTTTGTGCAGATAGCCACAATTTATCTACTCTCTTGTTGATGGATATTTAGGTAGTTTTCACTTTTTCCATATTACGATTAAAACTACTATTAATAGCCATGAGCAAGTTTACTGTGGATTTATGTTTCATATATCTTGGGTAAGTACCTAAGAATGGAATTGCCAAGTCATAGGCAAATGTATGTTTAGACTAAGAGATGAATGGATGAATTTCCAAAATAGTTGCACTATATTTTATTCAGTTGCTCCATTCAGACTCAGTTGCTCCATATGCTTGTTAACACATAGTATTTTCTAGTATTTTTTATTTCAACTTTTCCTTGGGTACTAGTGTCATATCATTTTAGTTTTGTTTCCCTGATGACTAATAATGCTAACCACTGTGGAAGGCAGAATAATGATATCCCAAAAATATCCCCACCTAATCCCTGGAATTTATGCTACCTTACATGGCAAAGGGGATGGAACAGGTGTGATTAACGATTAAGGACCATGATATGAGATTATTTTGGATTAGTTAGGTGAGTCCAATCTAATTGCTGAGTCCTTAAAATTGTAGAATCTTTCCCAGCTGAGGTCAGGGTCAGAGGGAAATATGAAGGCTGTTGACTTTGAAGATGTAGAAGTGGGCTATGCATCAATGAATGTGGGAGTCTTTAAATGCTGAAAAAATGGGTGGGAAAGTCTTTCCTAGAGTCTCTAGAAAGGAGTGCAGCCCTGTGTATACATATTAATTTCAGCCCAAGGAGACCCATGTCAATTTCTAAACCTACAAATCTATAAGGTAATAAATATGTTGTTTTAAACCACTAAATTTCTGGTCATTTCATATAGCAGTAATAGAAAACTAATGCAAACATATTTTACTGTGCTTATTTGCTATCCATAGATCTTCCTTGATTAGGTGTCTATTCAAATATTTTATTCAAATATTAGATTGCTTGAATTTTTATAATTGAATTGTATAATTAGTAGACACAAGTCTTTGTCAAACATATGACATTTGTTTTCTGTTGATGAATAAGTTATCACAAACTTTTCAACTTAAATTGATAAAAATTTATTACCTCACAATGTTCACAGGACAGGAGTTTGTGGATGGTTTAACTGGGTCTTCTTTCAGGCTATAATTAAGATGCTGAATGGAACTGTGATTTTCATCAGAGGATTGGTTGTTGGAAGAATCTATTTCCTTGTGGTCACATGACTGAGGTTCCTATTTCCTTGCTAGCTATCTTTCCGGGACCACTTTCTGTGCTTAGAAAATATTCATTGTTCTTTGCCATGTAGCCTCCCTATTAGGTAGTTTAAAACATATATGTTTTCTTTCTTTCAGGTCAGTAAGAGCAGGTCTACTGTTGCTTTTCGTTTCCAGGTTTGATGCTTGATACTGGATGCTTGGGGCTGGTGCATTGGGATGATGACCCAGAGGGATGGAACGGGGATGGAGGAGGGAGGGGGTGTTCAGGATGGGGAACACGTGTATACCTGTGGCAGATTCATGCTGATGTATGGCAAAACCAATACAATATTGTAAAGTAATTAACCTCCAATTAAAATAAATAAATTTATATTAAAAAATAAAAAGAAAAAAGTGAAAGTAAAAAAAAAAAAAAAGATTTAGCCAAGTTATTATATCCAACCAACCCAGGATAGTCTTCCTTTCGTTTAACACAGAATGAACTGATCAGTAACTTACCTGTGGAAATGATACCACATGATACATATTTGTTCATCCTACACATAAAGGAAGTTGATTATACAAGGGGGTAAACAGGGGATGAGAATGAAAGGGGCAGCATTTCAGAGCTGTGCCAATTATACGGATGTGTTGCAAAGACTTCCTCTCAATCAGTGGTTTCTTTTTCCACTTTAAAATGCCATCATTCAAGGAGTAGACTTTTTAAAACATTATTGAGGTATAATTTACATATTATATTAATTTCAAATATAAAATGTGATTCAATATTTGTATATATTGTTAAATGACTACCAGAATCAGTTCAGTTTAGTCAGTCAGTTGTGCCCTACTCTTTGCAATCCCATGAACTGCAGCACACCAGGCTTTCCTGTCCATCACTAACTCCTGGAGCTTGCTCAAACTCACATCCATCGAGACAGTGATGCCATCTAACCTTCTCATCTTCTGTCGTCCCCTTCTCCTCCTACCTTCAATCTTTCCCAGCATCAGGGTCTTCTCCAATGAGTTGGCTCTTTGCATTAGGTGGCCAAAATATTGGAGTTCACCATCAGTACTTCCTATGAATGTTTAGGACTGATTTCCTTTAGGATGGACTGGATTGATCTCCTTGCAGTCCAAGGGACTCTCAAGAGTCTTCTCCAACACCACAGTTCAAAAGCATCAATCTTTCAGTGCTCAGCTTTCTTTATAGTCCAACTCTCACATCCATATATGTCTCCAGGAAAAACCATAGCTTTGACTAGACAGACCTTAGTCAGCAAAGTAATGTCTCTGCTTTTTAATATGCTGTCTAGGTTGGTCATAACTTTTCTTCCAAGGAGCAAGCATCTTTTAATTCATGGCTGCAGTCACCATCTGCAGTGATTTTGGAATCAAAGAAAATAAAGTCTGTCACTGTTTCCATAGTTTCACTATTTGCCATAAAGTGATGGGACTGGATGCCATGATCTTAGTTTTTGATTGTTGAATTTTAAGCCAGCTTTTTCACTCCCCCTATTCGTGGTTCAACTGGTAAAGAATCCACCGCAATGCGGGAAACCTGGGTTTGATCCCTAGGTTGAGAAGATTTCCTGGAGAAGGGAAAGGCTAACCATGACAGTATTCTAGCCTAGAGAATTCCATGGACTGTATAGTTCATCGGGTCATAAAGAGTCAGACACGACTGAGCAACTTTCACTATTAACTTTAGTCACCATGATGTACATTGCATTTGTATGATTTCTTTATTTTGTAACTGAAAGTTTAAAACATTTGACTCCCTTAACACAATTCTCCCAGCCCTCAGCCCCTCTGCCACCCAATCAATTCTCTGTATATAAGAACATTTTTTAAAAAATTATCAGAGTTGACATACAATTGAGGATGTAATGTATGCCTTTCTCAGCCTAACATTTAACTGAACATAATGCCCTCAAAGTCCATTTACATTGTTGTGATTTTCTTCTTTAAATGGCTAAATAATATTCCATTGTCTGTGTGTGTGTCTATGCCATATTTTTATATTCATTCATCTTCAATTGATATAAATTGTTTCCATATCCTGGTTATTAGAAATAATGTAGCAACAAACATGGGGGTGTTATAACTTTTTAATAGTGTTTTTTTTTTTTTTTTAATACCCAGTAGTAAAACTGCTGGATCACATGGCAGCTACATTTTTAATTTTTGAGGAACTTCTATACAGGTTTCCCATAACTGGTCTGTTTTATTTCTACTCACAGTGCACAAGTTTTCCCTTTTCTCCACACCTTTGCCAATACTTATTATCACTTATGGTTTTTTTCAGTGTCTATAGTTAATTTTATTTTAATATAATTTAAACACATATCATTTATAAAATACTAAGAAAAATTTATGTACTATAGTTGATGCCATTGCATTTGGACAAAGCTGGCAAGTTCCTGCTACGAGCATAGCCCAGGAGGCAACACTGAGGTGCCCTAATATATTGGAGTAGATGTTGTGGCTTTTGGCCCACAGTTTGGTAGCTCTCAGGGTTAACTTGAAGTTGTAAGTGTTTGGCACTAGATGTAAAATTTCATTGGTTACCCTGCATTCATTAAGACTTCTTATACATATCTAAATTTTTAAGCAGACTGTCATATATTTTAAGTCCAAGTCTTCTGGAATAGTCTGAAGTGCTAATCTTGCAAACAAAATATCAATCTCTATTCCATCAAACAGTTTGATAACTGGTACAAATGCCTCTTCAACAGCTCTTAATTTTTTTTTCTCCCTGTAATTTCAATTTATCATAGAATGAGGAGAAAAAGTCACTTCGATCAATATGTGTAGGTGCAACACACAATGCATCAATATTGGCGTCTTTTGTATGTACTCCTCTTCTGTAAGATCCAGATATAAACATTTTCCCACCAACATGTTCAGTTACAGACTGTGGAAGATTCTTGCTTTCACTGATTTCTCTTATCCACTCTTACCAGTTTAATTTTTCCAAAATTAAAATCTTGCACTGAAGTTCCTCTTCCTCTTCAAAAATCCCAAAGGGCTTCAGAATCTCCACTAGTTTCTGTGTAAGCAGGCAGTCATTCTCCTTGGGGTTTGCTAAGCCAAAGGGATTAGAAACTGGGAAGGGCACTGACTCCTGCACCAGCACGCACAGTCATACCCTGTCCCCGTAGTCTGCTACTGTAGCCATATTCTGGGCATGATCCACTGAGGCGGGAAGGAAGGGTGCGGGCTGAGTCAGCCTTGGGTCCAAACTCACTCTAACTCAGGATTAAAGTATTTTATTTTAAAATAAAAGTGCTGATTTCAAATTTTTCTAATTGCCTTTTTACTAGAGGCATTATAATGTATCATTCAATCCAGAACACTTAAAATTTATATATAACTCTCTCTCTCTCTCTCTCTCTCACACACACACACATATATATTTAATATGGGCATGTTAAGTGCATAGGTTGTGAATGTTTACATAGAGCTGGGTGCATCTAAGTAACTGACGCACAAAAGAAGGTTCAGTTCAGTTCAGTTAACTTCAGTTGCTCAGTCGTGTCTGACTCTTTGTGACCCCATGAACCGCAGCACACCAGGGCTCCCTATCCATCACCAACTCCCACAGTTTACCCAAACTCGTGTCCATTGAGTTGGGGACGCCATCCAACCATCACATCCTCTGTCATCCCCTTCTCCTCCTTCCCTCAATCATTCCCAGCATCAGGGCCTTTTCAAAAGAGGCAGCTCTTCGCATCAGGTGGCCAAAGTATTGGAGTTTCAGCTTCAACATCAATCCTTCCAATGAATACCCAGGACTGATCTCCTTTAGGATGGACTGGTTGGACCTCCTTGAAGTCCAAGAGACTCACAAGAGTCTTCTCCAACACCACAGTTCAAAAGCATCAAAGCTCACCTAATTGTGCTGAGACAGAAGGCATAATCAGGAATGGCTGTTTCCCTGTAAATCATTAGTGATACATTGTATCACATCAGGAAACACATTTCTGCTTGTACCGTGCCTGGTGATGATAAGATTGAATACCTGATTTTCATGGATCAGAAGAATCAATATAGTGAAAATGAGTATACTACCCAAAGTAATCTGTAGATTCAGTGCAATCCCTATCAAGCTACCAACGGTATTTTTCAGAGAATTAGAACAAATACTTTCACAATTTGTGTGGGAAAAAAAAAATCTTGAATAACCAAAGCAATCTTGAGAAAGAAGAATGTAACTGGAAGAATAAAGTATTGCCTGACTTCAGGCTATACTACATAGCAACTGTCATCAAGACAGTATAGTACTGGCATAAAGAGAAACATAGATCAATGGAAAAAGATAGAAAGCCCACAGATAAATCCATGCACCTATGGACACCTTATCTTTGACAAAGGAGGCAAGAATATACAATGGAGAAAAGACAATCTCTTTAACAAGTGGTGCTGGGAAAACTGGTTACCCACTTGTAAAAGAATGAAACTAGAACACTTTTTAACATCATACACAAAAATAAGCTCAAAATGGATTATAAGCCTAAATGCAAGACCAGAAACTATAAAACTCCTAGAGGAAAACATAAGCGAAACACTCTCTGACATAAATCACAGTGGGATCCTCTATGAGCCACCTCCTAGAGTAACAGAAATAAAAGCAAAAATAAACAAATGGGACCTAATTAAACTTAAAAGCTTTTGCACAACAAAGGAAACTATAAGCAAGGTGAAAAGACAGCCTTCGGATTGAACCCGGGTCTCCCACATTGCAGGCAGACTCTTTAACCTCTGAGCCACCAGGGAAGCCCTAATAGTATCATGTTATCTGCAAAAGTGAGAGTTTTGATTTTTTCTTTCTAATTTGGATTAGTTTTATTTCTTTTTCTTGTCTGATTGCTGTAGCCAGGATATCAAATACTTTGTTGAATAAAAGTGGCAAGTATAGTCATCCTTATTTTAGTCCTGATCTTAAAGGAAATCGTTTCAACTTTTCACCATTAAATATATTGTTAATGGTGAGCTTGTCTTCGGTTCTGCTGCTGCTAAGTCACTTCAGTCGTGTCCGACTCTGTGTGACCCTACAAACAGCAGCCCACCAGGCTCTCCCTTCCCTGGGCTTCTCCAGGCAAGAACACTGGAGTGGGTTGCCATTTTATTCTCCAACGCATGAAGGTGAAAAGTAATCAGTTCAATTCAGTCACTCAGTCATATTCATCTCTTTGTGATCCCATGGACTGCAGCATGCCAGGCCTCCTTGTCCATCATCAACTCCCGGAGTTTACTCAAACTCATGTCCATTGAGTCAGTGATGCCATCCAACCATCTCATTCTCTGTCGTCCCCTTCTCCTACCACCTTCAATCTTTCCCAACATCAGGGTCTTTTCAAATGAGTCAAATGAGCTTGTCTTACATGGCCTTTTTTAAATATTTATGTTGTTAATATTTACGTTGCTGTTCATTTGCTAAGTCATGTTCATTTCTTGTGACCCCATGGGATGCAGCATTCCAAGCTCCCCCGTCCTTCACTATGTCCTGGAGTTTGCTTAGATTCACATCTATTGAGTCAGTGATGCTGTCTAACCATTTCATCCTCTCTTGCCCCCTTCTCTTTCTGCCTTCAATCTTTCCCAATATCGAGATCTTTTCCAATGAGTTGACTCCTTGCAAGAGGTGGCCAAATTATTAGAGCCTCAGCTTCAGCATCCATCCTTCCAATGAATATTCATGGCTGATTTCCATTAGGATTGACTGGTTTGGTCTCCTTGCTATCCAAGAGACTCTCAAGAGTCTTCTCCAGCACCAAATTCAAAAGCATCAATTATTTGGTGCTCGGCCTTCTTTGCAGTCCAACTTTCACATCCATCTATTACTACTGAAAAAAACTATAGTTTTCACTATATGGACCTTTGTCAGCAAAATGATGTCTCTGCTTTTTAATAGGCTGTCTAGATTTGTTATAGCTTTCATTCCAAGGAACAAATGTCTTTTAATTTCATGGCTGCAGTTTCCATCTGCAGTGATTTTGGAGCCTAAGAAAATAAAGTCTGTTACTGCTTCCTTTCTCCCCGCTTCTATTTACAATGAAATAATGGTGTCAAATGCTATGATCTCGGTTTTTTCAATGTTGAGTTTCAAGCAAGCTTTTTAACACTCCTTCACCCTCATCAAGCGGTTTTTAAGTTCCTCTTCACTTTCTGCCATTAGACTGATATCATCTGCATATCTGAGGTTGTTAATATTTCTTCCAGCAATCTTGATTCCAACTTGTGATTCCTCCAGCCTGGCATCTCACATAATGTATTCTGCATAGAAGTTAAATTAGCAAAGTGATAATATACAGCTTTGTCATACTCCTTTCCTAATTTTGAACCAGTCAGTTGTTCCATGACAGGTTCTAACAGTTGCTTCTTGATTCACATAAACGTTCCTCAGGAAACAGGTAAGGTGACCTGGTACTCCCATCTCTTGGCGAATTTTCCACAGTTTATTGTCACCCACACAGTCAAAGACTTTAGCGTACATAATGAAGCAGAAGTAGATGTTGTTTCTCTGGAACTCCCTTGCTTTCTCTATGATCCAATGACAGTTGACAATTTAATCTCAGGTCCCCTGCCTTTTTAAAATCCAGTGTGTACATCTGCTAGTTTTCAGTCCACAAAATGCTGAAGCCTAGCTTGAAGAATCTTGTGCATATCTTATTAACATGTGGAATGTGTGCAATTATACAGTAGCTAGGATGTTAATTGTCATTACCCTTCATTGGGAATGGAGTGAAAACTGACCTTTTTCAATCCTGTGGCCACTACTGAGTTTTCCAAATTTTCTGACATATTGAGTGCTGGGCTTAACAGCATCATATTTTAGGATTTTTGACTAGCTCAGCTGGAATTCCATCACCTCTACTAGCTTTGTTCATAGAAATGCTTCCTTAGGTTCACTTTACTTCACATTCCAGGATACCTGGCTCTAGGTGAGTGACCCACACATAGATATTGGATCTAGAGTGACCCAATATCATGTAGCTGGGTAATTAAGACCTTTTTTGTATAGTTCTTCTGTGTATTTATGCCACCACTTCTTAATCTCTTCTATTACTGTTCATTCTATACCATTTCTGTCCTTTGTGATGGCCATCCTTGTATAAAATATTCCCTTGGTATCTCAAGTTTTCTTGAAGAGATCTCTAGTCTTTCCCACTCTATTGTTTTCCTGTATTTCTTTTCATTGTTCATTTAAGAAGGCCTTCTTATCTCTTGCTATTCTCTGGAACTCTGTAGTCAGTTGGGTATATCTTTTCCTTTCTCCCTTGTCTTTTACTTCTCTTCTCAGTTATTTGCAAAGCCTCCTCAGACAACCACTTTGCCTTCTTGTGAGCTCCTTATTGCAAAAATCAAGCTTAAATTGAAGAAACTAGGGAAAACCAGTAGGCCATTTAGGTATGACCTAAATAAAATCCCTTATGATTATATTGAGGTATTATTTGTCTATATCCTTTTTGTTGAGAGTATTTATCAGAAATGGGTGTTGAATTTTTCAAAACTTTCTGAATTTATTGAGGTGATCGTAAGATTTTTTAATTAATTAATTTTATTATACCAAGTAACTAATTAAATAATATATGGCTTCATTGCTGCCTGGCTTTTCTCTAATTGCAGTGAGTGGTGGCTACTCTCTAGTTCCTATGAGAGGGTTGCTTATTGAGGTGGCTTACCCTGTTGTGGAGCATGGGCTTCAGTAGTTGTGGCACATGAGCTTAGATTCTTTGTGGCATGTGGGATCTTCCTGGATCAGGGATTAAACCTGTGTTTTCTGTATTGGCAGGCAGATTCTATACTTCTGAGCCACCAGGGAAGCCCAATGATAAGATTTTTATGTATCACATTGGTTGATTTGAGATCTCTGAGATCATGGAACATGGCCCTTTGAATGTATTGTTGAGTTTACTTTCCTAATATTTTTTGAGGATTTTTTGCATCTATGTTCATCAGTGAAAGTGAACTGTGATTTTCATTCTTTCTTTCTTTTTTTAATGGGATCTTTGTCTGGCTTTGGTATCAGGGCAATGGTGGCCTCAATGATTTTGTAAGCAGTCCATCCTTTGCAGTTTATTTTGGAACAGTTTGAGAAGAACGCATGTTAAATCTTCTCTAAATGTTTGGTAGAATTCACCTATGAAGCCATCTGGTCCTGGACTTTTGTTTGTTGGGAGTTTTAAAATCACTGATATAATTCATTACTGGTAATTGGTTTATTCATATTTTTTACTTTTTCCCTGGTTCAGTACTAGAAGACTATATAGTTCTAGGAACTTGTTCATTTCCTTTCCATTGTTCATTTTATGAGCCTATAATTATTCATAGTAATCTCTTGTGGCCCTTTGTATTTCCATGGTGTCAGTTGTAACTTTTCCAATTTTTACTTCTGATTTTATTGACATGGGCCATCTCTCTTTTTCAGTGATTAGTCTGGCTAAAGGTTGATTAATTTTGTTGATCTTTAAAAAAAAAACAGCTTTTAGTTTTATTTGTCTTTTCCATTGTTTTTAGCTTCTATTTTGTTAATTTCTGATTTAGTATTTATAATTTTGTTCTTTCTACTAAACTTTGGTTTTGTTGTTCTTCTTTTTCTAATTCCTTTAGGGATAACTCATTGTTCTTTTGACTTGTATTTTCCTGATAATTAGTGATGTTGAGCTCCTTTCCATGTACCTGTTAGCAATGTGCATGTCTTCTTTGGAAAACTGTCTATTCAGATCCTTTCTTCATTTGTTCAAATTTGACTTGTTGCTTTATTGTTATTGAGTTATATGTATTGTTGAACTGTGGTGTTGGAGAAGACTCTTGAGAGTCCCTTGGATTGCGAGGAGATCCAACCAGTCCATCCTAAAGGAGATAAGCCTTGGGTGTTCATTGGAGGGACTGATATTGAAGCTGAAACTCCAGTACTTTGGCCACCTGATGCAGAGATCTGACTCATTTGAAAAGACCTTGATGCTGGGAGGGATTGGGGGCAGGAGGAGAAGGGGATGACAGAGGATGAGATGGCTGGATGGCATTACTGACACAATGGACATGGGTTTGGGTGGACTCCCGGAGTTGATGATGGACAGGGTGGCCTGGCGTGCTGTGGTTTATGGGGTCACAAATGGTTGGACACGACTGAGTGACTGAACTGAACTGTATGTTTTATTCATTTATCTTGTATACTAATTTCTTATAGAATTTGAAAATATTTTTTCCCATTCAGGAGTAGTCCCAAATGGGACTTGTCTCCTCAAAGTGAGGAGTTTTCAGGCCAGTGCACCAAATGTAGCCACGCATTCTGGGAAACAAACTCACTCAGAAGGACAATGCTCATGAAGACCATCCTAACAATGATGTTCATGATCCAGATAACCATGCTTGTGTGATCACTTACATAGAACCAGACATCTTGTAATGTGAAGACAAGTGGGCCTTAGAAAGCATCACTACAAACAAACCTAGTGGAGATTATGGAAATCCAGTTGAGCTATTTCAAGTCCTGAAAGATGATGCTGCACACAATATGCAAGCAAATCTGGAAAACTCAGCAGTGGCCAAAAGACTGAAAAAGTCAGTCTTCATTCCAATCCCAAAGAAGGGCAACGTTAAAGAATGTTCAACTACTGCACAGTTACACTCATCTCACATGTCAGCAAAGTAATGCTCAAATTTTCTTAAGCCAGGCTTCAACAATATGTGAACTGTGAACCTCCAGATGTTCAGCTGGATTTAGAAAAAGCAGAGGAACCAGAGATCAGATTGCCAACATGTGTTGGATCATCAAAAAAGCAAAGGAGTTCCAGAAAAACATATATTTATCCTTGATTGACTATGCCAATTTGATTCAGGACTCTCTATGTTGTTTTCCCTAGTGGCTGTATCAAATTACATTCCCACCAGCAGGGCAGGAGGGTTCCCTTTTATTTCCATTACTCTGGGAGATGGGTTATACAGGATCTTGCTACAATTTATGTTAGAGACCATTCTTCTTATGATTTCTTCTGAGAGCTTTAAAGTCAATATCAATTCCAAGAAGCCTACTGCCTAAGTTATATTCTAAGAGTTTTAAGGCTTAAAAGGTATCATTCAAGTATTAAATTCATTTCAGTTAATTTTTGTGTATACGGTTGACAATGGTTCGATTATATTCTTTTGCATGTGACTGTCTGGTTTTCCCAACACCGTGCATCAAAGAGACTATCCATTCCACATTATAGTTTCTCGCTTCCTTTGTCATAAATTAATTGACGTATTTGTACTGGTTTACCTATGGCTTCTATATTATGTATCATATTTCTATATATCTATTTTTAATGCCAATATACCTTTTTGGTTAACATAACTTTGCAATACAGTTTTTAAGTTTAATTTTTATTTTTTAATCAGTGGAAATTTGTTTTATATTGCATTGGTTTCTGTACTACAACATGAGTCAGTGATATATATATATATATACACACACGCACACATATCTCCCCTCCCTCTTCAGGCTCTCTCCCTTCCCCCTCTCCCACTCCTCTAGGTCATCATAGAGCCTCAGGCCTGGCTCCCTTTGTTACATAGCAACTTTCCACTGACAATCTTATTTTACATGATACTGTATATATGTCAATGCTACTTTTTCTCAATTTGTCCCACCCTCACCTTCCCTTGCTGAGTCCACAGATCCATCCTTTACTTTATTCACCAGTACAGTTTTTCTAGATTCCATATGTATGTGTATGTTAACCAGTCAGTCATGTCCAGCTCTTTGCAATCCCATGGACTGTAGCCAGGCTCCTCTGTCCATGGATTCTCATACATATGCTTTAATATATGATACTTGGTTTTGTTCTTTATGGTTTGTTTCATTCTATGTAAGAGGCTCTAGATTCATCCAATTCACTAAAACTGACTCAAATTTGTTTCTTTTTATGGGTGAGTAATATTCCATTGTATGTATGTACCATATCTTCTTTATTTATTCATCTGATGGTGGATATCTAGGTTGCTTCCAGGTCCTCGCTATTGTAAATATTGCTGTAATGAACATTGCAGTATATGTGACTTTTAGAATTGTGATTTTCTCAGAGTACATGCCCAGTAGTGGGGTTGCTGGGTCATATGGTAGATTTAAGGAGCTTCCCTGGTGGCTCAAATGTGAAGGATCTGCCTGCAATACAGGAGACTAGGGTTCTATCCCTGGGTCAGAAAGATCCTCTAGAGAAGGGAATGGCTACTCAATCCAGTATTCTTGCCTGGAGAAATCCATGGGCAAAGAAGCCTGATTGAATACAGTTCATGGGGATGCAAAGAGTTGGACACAACTGAGCAACTAACATTTTCACTTACATCCGCTCCAGCATTTATACTGTTTGAAGACTTTTTCAGTTCAGTTCAGTTCAGTTGCTCAGTCGCAAAAATAAACAAATGGAACTTATGTATAAACCAGTGAAAAAGTGGACCAAAGAAATAAACAGAGATTTCTCCAAAGAAGACATACAGATGGCTAACTTGAAAAATGCTCAAAATCACTCATTATCAAACAGATGTAAATCAAAACCACAATGAGATATCACTTCACACCCGTCAGAATAGCCAGAATCAAAATGTCTACAAACAAATGTTGGAGAAGGTGTAGAGAAAAGGGTACCCTCTTACACTCTTGGTGAGAATACAAACTGGCACAGCCACTATGAAGAACAGTGTGTAGAGTCCTTAAAAAACTGGAAATATAACTACCATATGACCCAGCAATCTGACTGCTGGGCATACACACTTAATAAACCAAAATTGAAAGAGACATGTGCACCCAAATATTCACTGCAGCACTGTTTGCAACAGCTAGGACATGAAAGCAACCTAGATGTCCATCTGCAGACGAATGGATAAAGAAGTTGTGGTGTTTATTCATATGGAATATTACTCAGCTATTAAAAAGAATGCATTTGAGTCCATTCTGAGGTGGATGAAGCTGGAGCCTATTATACAGAGTGATGTAGGTCAGAAAGAGAAACACCAATACAGTATATTAATGCATATATATGGAATTTAGAAAGATGGTAGTGACAATCTTATATGCAAGGCAGCAAAAGAGACACAGATGTAAAGAACAGACTTTTTGACTCAGTGGGAGAAGGTGAGCATGGGATGATATGAGAGAATAATATTGAAACACATATATTATGATATGTAAAACAGATGACAGTGCAAGTTCGATGTATGAAGCAGGTCACTCAAAGATGATGCTCTGTTATAACCCAGATGGATGGGATTGGGAAGGAGGTGGGAAAGTGTTTCAGGGTGAGGGGACACAAGTGCACCAGTGGCTGATATATGTCTATGCATGGCAAAAACCACCATAATGTTGTAAAGTAATTATCCTCCAATTTAAATTAATTAATTGACTAAAAAACAAATGATCTGTAAACTTTTTCTTGTCTAAGATTCAGTAAAATGTACCATATTTATTATCCCAGCTGAAGGAACAACATCAACAATAACAACAAAATCTACCACAAATATATGATTAGTGTTTGCTTCCATCTGTCAGATTGAAAATGCAGGGAAAATATTCGCAGGGAATTGGGTAGAGTCTTGTCTCAGTACTGTGAGTCAAGTAACTTGAGACTAAGCACTGTTCTGGTCCTGCTTGGATACTAACAGGAAATAAGTTCAGGAAAATACTCAATACAATTGATCATCAGCAGAAGGCAAATTAAAGCTTTATGACTCAGAAGTTCTTCTAGGTGTTTACCCAGGAAAACTGAAAATAAAAAATATATGCACACAAAATGACTTGTACAAGAATTTCTATAGCAGCATTAATCATAAGAGCTCCAAATAAAAAATAGAACACATATCCATCAGCAGAGGAACAAATTTAAAAATTGTTGCTCATACATACGAAAAAAAATGCTCCTCAGCAATGAAAAAGAATAAACATACAAAACACAGGTGATTGAAGAGGCAGGCTGAATTTAAAAAAAAGAAAAACTGGACAAGGAAAAGTGTATACTATCTGATTTCATTTATCTAAATCTTTAGAACAGGAAAAAGTTATCTCTGGTTAAAAAAAAAATCAGAATAGCAGTTTTCTAGGAGTAGGATGGAGAATGAATGAGAAGGGGCAAAACGGTTCTTTCTTTATAATGGAAATTATTTGATAACTTGATTAGCATGATTATGCAATTATAAAATTCATCATACTTTGTAACATCTATCTTTTTCTCACATATATAAATTACTTCTCAAAAAATGCTTAAAAAATAATGAGTTTAATGGCAGTCCAATGGTAAGGATTCCATATTTCCACTGCAAAGGTCATTAGTTCAGTCCCTGGTCAGGAAACTAATATCCCACTTATGCCGTGGCCTTGTCCAAAAATATATCAATTCAGTTCAGTTGCTCAGTCATGTCTGAAGTATGGGGATTCATACTCCATGGACTGTAGAACACCAGGCTTCCCCGTTCATCACCAACTCCTAGAACTTACTCAAATTCATGTCCATCAAGTCGATGATGCCATCCAGCCATCTCATCCTCTGTCTTCCCCTTCTTCTCCCACCTTTAATCTTTCCCAGGATCAGGGTCTTTTCCAGTGAGTCAGTTATTCATATCAGGTGGCCAAAGTATTGGAGTTTCAGCTTCAGCATCAGTCCTTCCAATGAATATTCAGGAATAATTTCATTTAGGATGGACTGGTTGGATCTCCTTGCAGTCCAAGGGACTGTCAAGAGTCTTCTCCAACATCACCTTTCAAAAGCATCAATTCTGTAGTGCTCAGCCTTCTTTATAGTCCAACTTTCACATCTATACACGACTACTGGAAAAGCCATAGATTTGACTAGGCAGACCTTTGTTGGCAAAGTAATGTCTCTGCTTTTTAATATACTGTCTAGGTTGATCATAGCTTTTCTTAAAAGGGGCAAGTGTCTTTTAATTTCTTGGCTGCAGTCACCATCTGCAGTGATTTTGGAGCCCCCCAAAATAAAGTATTTCACTGTTTCCATTATTTCTGCATCTATTTGCCATGAAGTGATGGGATGGGATGCGATGATCTTAGTTTTCTGAATGTTGTGTTTTAAGCCAAACTTTTCAGTCTTCTCTTTCGTTTTTATCAAGAGGCTCTTTAATTCTTCTTCACTGTTTGTCATAAGAGTGGTGTCATTTGCATATCTGAGGTTATTGATACTTCTCCTGACAATCTTGATTCCAGCTTGTGCTTCATCCAGCCATTTTGCATGATGTACTCTGCATATAAGTAAAATAAACAGAGTGACAATATACAGCCTTGGTGTACTCCTTTTCCTATTTGGAACCAGTCTGTTGTTCCATGTCCAGTTCTAACTGGTTGCTTCTTGACCTGCATACAGATTTCTCATGAGGCAGGTCAGGTGGTCTGGTATTCCCATCTCTTTCAGAATTTTCCACATATTATATATACACTTTTTTTTCCCTAAAAATAATTGGTAAAATCTCTTTCAGAAAAGTGATATTTGAAAAAAAATAGTCACAGAAATAAAGTCAGGAGTGAGTAATACAAGGTTGGGGTATTTAAAAGTATCAAATACCCCATCATCTCCAACACCTAACGCAACCTTTAGAATGTTAGCTCCGCAAGAACAGAATTTTTATACTGTTTTTAAACCTTGTTTCCATTCTTGATCTATGCTCACTGCTCAGTAAATATGTTGATTGAATGTCATCAACGTTGAAGCAGATAAGATATGAGGAAAGATCACTGGATTTCCGAGAATGGTAACCAATGAATTTTTAAAGAACTTAAATAGAATAAAAGGACTTGAAATAATCTATTCCTTATTCAAAAGTATTATATATTTAATCTACAAGGTGAGGAAAGATACATAACAGAGATTTCAAGTAACATTGAGGGAAATGTGACATATTTTACTAAGATGTTTAATTGGTAAAACAAATTAAACTCAAATGGTGTGTAAGAGAAGAAGTTTTGCCTCACATATGAAGGAGGCAAAATAAGTGAAGAAAATTATATGTTCATATATATAATCTCTATTGTAGGTAGTAGATGCAGTTTGGA
The DNA here is from genome assembly GCA_006410635.1 of Cephalophus harveyi. Taxonomy (NCBI): domain Eukaryota; kingdom Metazoa; phylum Chordata; class Mammalia; order Artiodactyla; family Bovidae; genus Cephalophus; species Cephalophus harveyi. Next base: position 4,411 of record SJYT01048146.1, on the reverse strand, counting down.
AAGCAATTATGACTGCTTTAAAACTATGGTTACAAAACTGGTCCCACTTTTGGGGCCATATATCGGTAGAGATCCTTTTGTTTAATGCTAAACTGATTCTGAAATAAGACTGCATGGTACCAAATTTAGGGACAGTCTTATTTGAACGCAGAGGCAGTTATGAGTTATCCTGACTTTATAAACACAAAGAATAAGCTATTTAAACCAAACTATGCACGTGTTGGGCTTCCCAGGTGACTCAGTGGGTAAGGCATCTGCCTGGGATGCAGGAGACATAAGAGGCACTGGTTTGATCCCTGGGTCACGAAGATCCCCTGTAGGAGGACATAGCAACCTAGGCCAGTATTCTTGCCTGGAGAATACTATGGACAGAGGAGCCTGGGGGGGTTGCAATCCACAGGGTTGCACAGAGTCGGACAAGACTGAGTGACTGAGCAGACATGCACACATGTACTTTTTAAGATTTTACAATTCCAACTGTCTACTTATATGCAAAGGAATTTTTTAAAAAGATGAAACAAAAAAAAAAGGAGGGAGTTAAACTGCTTCATGTTTGAGGATCTAAAAAAATGTTTATTGGGAGAGATGATTATTAATTAGTTATTAATAAATGTTTCTTTAAGAATGAATGAGTCAATCTCTGTACTCTATCACAGGGAAGTAGAAACAGAATTGGCTGTTGTTAAACAGGAAGAAATGTTCTTGTCACCGTTGTTTTCCAGTATTCTCCACCCAACAAAAGCAGCAAAAAATGATGGCGTTGGGAAATTACCTATGGTTTAAACTCTGCAATATCTGGAAAGCTGATCATAAACTGTCAAACAGCACTCATTTGTCAAAGTCTCAATTATATTAAGAAAAGTGAAAAGGATGGTAAGGTGGTAAGGATTGAACATGTTTCTCAAGACAATTCCATTTTGTGGGCCTGAATGAAGAAATGATGAAAAAGTAAATATTTACATATTACCAGAAAGAAAAGGAGACTACAGATAGTATTACTATGAGTCTAGCACAGTACAATTTATTTACATTTTAAAGTGATATTGACAATATTACTGAGATTAAATATATTAATTTTCCTTAGGAATAAGAATATGAATATAGTCTCCAAATATTTTTTAATATAAGAAAAATATTTAATTATTGCAAAAGGCCTTTTTCTTGGTTAGAAAAATAATTTGCTTATTATCATTTACATTTATTGAACCCCAGGAATAATAAGTAACATAAGTGCTCTGTGTATGCAGAAAGCTCTAGATATATCCTTATTGTATGCTAAGACAGTGTTCATGCACACACACTGGAGATCCACCATATAGGTTTTTTCTGATGGGATAGAATGAAACTTGAAATAATTGCTTTCATTTCTTTCACAAATTGCTGGAAAATTTCAAGTTCATTTCACCATTTACTGTTTTGAAGAAGCAACAAGAAAAATGGTATGATCTTGGAAAGAAATATGTCATCAGTGATAAACAATCCCAAACTCAGTCAAGCAAGTAATTCATTGCAGGTCAAAAACTACACCCCTGACAATACTGCACATGCAGGTAATACACCACATGTCATATTTGAAGGGGAGAATGCTTTTTCTACTACTACATCTTCAACAAATTATTGGTACTTGCTGACATAGAGATGTGAAGGATTTGCAGAAATAGAAGAATGCATTTAAAAAGAATATGAAATATAGCACAACAAAGAAGGAATGCAATTAGAATTCCAAACTCATGAGGAATATTAGCCAAACAAAAAATCATGGTGGAATTACATTATAAATGTTAGTAAATGTTCACCATAACTAAAGATTAGGTCCTATGGGCAGAAAACACTCTAAATTTAATGTCCATAAAATTGCCCTTTGTATTCGTGAAAGGATAGGAGGAGTTTCATCATTCATGATTTAATCTCATTCTATTCCTCATCTATCTACTCAACTATAGATGAATTAATCATGAATATAATAATATACTCCTGCTCTCACTCCACTCAACTAATATAGCTGCCAAAACAGTGGGGAGGATATTACCTTCAGTGTTTAATTAAGTATTTAAACAAATAGTGTTAAAATACTGAATAAAAATCTAGACATAAAGATTATCTATAGCTATTCTCTTTCCAAGCAAAAACTCATAGTATTTCACTGACTAGATTGGTGAACAAGATGACTCTATTATTATTATCATTTTTTCCATACAAGAGCCAGGATTCAGCCATATGGAATAATTTCACAGATTTGGGGCATACCAGATATTTCTGCTAGTCTGTTTAGGCAGAAATACCTTGTAAATGATTAGTCATATTTCTGCATTTTAAGAAAGCATATGGTTGATATCGTTTGTCATCCAAAGTGGAAGTGAAAGTCACTCAGTCATGTTCGACTCTTTGTGACCCCATGGACTCTACAGTCCATGAAATTCTTTAGGCCAGAATATTGGAGTGTGTAGCCTTTCCCTTCTCCAAGGGATCTTCCAAACCCAGAGATCGAACCCAGGTTTCTCACATTGCAGGCAGATTCTTTACCAGCTGAGCCTCAAGGGAAGCCCAAAACCAAATATTAAATGAAAAGGATGTCTTCTGAAGAATTCATGGACTTTTCTTGCAGGAAATTCCTAAACTACTTGCAGGACTGAGAGCAGCTTAGAACTGAGTTAAATTATGCTTGCCTTTTATTGCTCAAAAAAACAAAATGTGGATGCAACAAGAAATCAGAACTTTTATAACCAACTCATACACAGATTTTGCTCTAAACACAGTTTTAAATATTCAACATAGTTATTAATAATCCCATCTTAAAATGGGATTGTGAAATAAATATGACTATCCCTAAGTTACAAATGAGGGATCTTAAGCATAAAGAAGTTAAATATCTTGTTCAAGGCCAGAAGCTCAGTTAATGACAAAGTTATTATTAGAAGACCAGAAAACCTGGTTCCAGCATCAGCATTCTTTTTTTTTTAATATAAATGTATTTATTTTAATTGGAGGCTACTTACTTTACAATACTGTATTGGCTTTGCCATACATCAACATGAATCCGCCACGGGTATACACGTGTTCCCCATCCTTAACCCCCCTCCCACCTCCCTCCCCATACAATCCCTCTGGGTCATCCCAGTGCACCAGCCCCAAACATCCTGTATCCTACATCGAACCTGGACTGGAGATTCGTTTCATGTATGATATTATACATGTTTCAATGCTATTCTCCCAAATCATCCCATGCTCGTCCTCTCCCACAGAGTCCAAAAGACTGTTCTATACATCTGTGTCTCTTTTGCTGTCTCACATATGGGGTTATTGCTAACATATTTCTAAAGTCCATATATATGCATTAGTAATACTGTATTGGTGTTTTTCGTTCTGGGTTACTTCACTCTGTATAATAGGCTCCAGTTTCATCCACCTCATTAGAACTGATTCAAATGTATTCTTTTTAATGGCTGAGTAATACTCCATTGTGCATATGTACCACAGCTTTCTTATCCATTCATCTGCTGATGGACATCTAGGTTGCTTCCATGTCCTGGCTATTGTAAACAGTGATGCGATGAACATTGGGGTACACGTGTCTCTTTCAATTCTGGTTTCCTCGGTTTGTATGCCCAGTAGTGCCACTATGGAGAACAGTGTGGAGATTTCTTAAAAAACTGGAAATAGAACTGCCTTCTGACCCAGCAATCCCACTACTGGGCAGCATTAGCATTCTTAACCATTATACTATAGTATTAGAAGTTAAAATACAGACAAATGACAGGAGATAGCAACAGAAAAGGCTTCAGGTGGCGCTAGTGGGAAAGAGCCTGCCTGCCAAGACCAGAGACTTTAGAGACACAAATTTGATCCCTGGGTCAGGAAGATCCCCTGGAGGAGGGTATGGCAATGCATTCCAGTATTCTTGCCTGGAAAATCCCATGGAAAGAGAAGCCTGGTGGGCTACACTCCATAGGGTCACATAAGCAACTTAGCACAGCATAACACAACCACAGAAAATATCAGCAGACTGATTCATCCAGTTAACTTTTCATGCTATAAAAGTCACTGAAGGTTTCACTGCTATCTCTTGAAATAATGAGACAACAACAACAATGGTTGGGCACTAGCTAAACTACAGATGCTTTCACAATACCATTTATTTCATGCTATCCTTCAGTTCAGTTCAGTTCAGTTCAGTTCAGTCGCTCAGTCGTGTCCGACTCTTTGCGACCCCATGAATCGCAGCACGCCAGGCCTCCCTGTTCATCACCATCTCTCGGAGTTCACTCAGACTCACATCCATCGAGTCAGTGATGCCATCCAGCCATCTCATCCTCGGTCGTCCCCTTCTCCTCCTGCCCCCAATCCCTCCCAGCATCAGAGTCTTTTCCAATGAGTCAACTCTTCGCATGAGGTGGCCAAAGTACTGGAGTTT
>SJYT01048126.1:24394-38553 GCA_006410635.1 Cephalophus harveyi | reverse complement strand
GAAGGGATAGATCAATGCTGTTTGAAACTTTTACAGACAACTGAAACTTGAAGTGAGCTGGGAAATATATATTAGCTAACCTCAAAGGTCTTTCATTATCTTATGAATGTTTAATTAAGTTAGCAGATATATATGAAGCATATCTATCTATATAATATATCTGTATCTATGCATATCTGTATCTATCTATCTATAATATAGTGACTTCCTAGGTGGCTCAGTGATAAAGAACTTGCTGGCCAAGGCAGTAGATGTAAGAGATGTGGATTTGATCCCTGGGTATGGAAGACCCCTTGGAGGAGGGCACACAGCAATCCACTCCAGTATTCTTGCCTGGAGAATCCCATGGACAGAGGAGCCTGGCAGGCTGCAGTCCATAGGATCGCAGAGATAGACACGACTGAAGCAACTTAGAACGGCACAGCATATACAATATAAATAAAAACAAATAGAATTTGGGTAGAAAATAAGTATATAAATATACAAACTAAAAATGTAAAACAAGAGAATATATAGAAATTTTAAACAAAATAATCTTTTACATACTTAAGCCACAGGATACAAATGAAAGTTCTCCAAAGTTTCAACCCTTTTTGTTGTTAAATAGGTGAAGGTGAAGGTGAAGGTGAAGGTGAAGGTGAAGTCGCTCAGTCGTGTCTGACTCTTTGTGACTCCGTGGACTGTAACCTACTAGGCTTCTCCATCCGTGGGATTCTCCAGGCAAGAATACTGGAGTGGGTTGCCATTTTCTTCTCCAGGGGATCTTCCCGACCCAGGGATCGAGCCCGGGTCTCCCGCATTGGAGGCAGATGCTTTAACCTCTGAGCCACTAATGTCCTTAACTATAAAATTTCCTTTCATAAAATTGGAGGCCTATTATTAATTGTCTTCCTGTTTTAATAGTACTACTTGCCTTTGAATAAAGTCTTCCAAAGGAATGGAGTTATTCTTATTCAAGTGCCCACCACCACCCCTGCTGGAATTTAGATCAGTCCTGGGAGAATGTGGAAGATCAATAACATAGACATATAGATAACCTAGACACAGGCCAGATATATACACATATGCCACTATGCATATATATCACCTATTATGAGATAAAAGATTTTCAAAACTACTTAACTCTGGAACTGCTTATTCATAACATTTGAATAATCATGGTTTGACTGATAAAGTTTTAAGATTTTGAAGGAAGGATAATTGTCTCTTAAGAGAAAGAAGTCATATATAAACAATTTATCATTTATTGTGCCATCTTCTCATTCTGAAGCTATGAAATACTTAGGTTGAGACAAATATATTCTAGTAAAAATACTGTACATATTTAGGATGAGAATTAGAAAGAATAAATATCACTGAGATATTTTCCCAAAAATGGACACAAGAGGTAATATTGGAGAATAAAATGTAAGAAATTCACAAAATCAAAAATATTTTTGCTTTTCAAGTTGGTATATGCAATTATAAAGAATTTATGTTTTGAACCTTGAGACCATTATGCTAAGTGGGATCAGTTCAGTTCAGTTCAGTCGCTCAGTCGTGTCCGACTCTTTGAGGCCCCATGAATCGCAGCATGCCAGGCCTCCCTGTTCACCACCATCTCTCGGAGTTCACTCAGACTCACGTCCATCGAGTCAGTGATGCCATCCAGCCATCTCATCCTCGGTTGTCCCCTTCTCCTCCTGCCCCCAATCCCTCCCAGCATCAGAGTCTTTTCCAATGAGTCAACTCTGCACATGAGGTGGCCAAAGTACTGGAGTTTCAGCTTTAGCATCATTCCTTCCAAAGAAATCCTAGGGTTGATCTCCTTCAGAATGGACTGGTTGGATCTCCTTGCAGTCCAAGGGACTCTCAAGACTCTCAAGAGTCTTCTCCAACACCACAGTTCAAAAGCATCAATTCTTCAGCACTCAGCCTTCTTCACAGTCCAACTCTCACATCCATACATGACCACAGGAAAAACCATAGCCTTGACTAGNCCTTGCAGTCCAAGGGACTCTCAAGACTCTCAAGAGTCTTCTCCAACACCACAGTTCAAAAGCATCAATTCTTCAGCACTCAGCCTTCTTCACAGTCCAACTCTCACATCCATACATGACCACAGGAAAAACCATAGCCTTGACTAGACGGACCTTAGTCGGCAAAGTAATGTCTCTGCTTTTGAAAATACTATCTAGGTTGGACATGAATTTTCTTCCAAGGAGTAAGCGTCTTCTAATTTCATGGCTGCACTCACCATCAGCAGTGATTTTGGAGCCCAAAAAAATAAAGTCTGACACTGTTTCCATAGTTCATCAGGCACTCTATCTATCAGATTTAGGGCCTTAAATCTATTCCTCACTTCCACTGTATAATCATAAGGGATTTGATTTAGGTCATACCTGAATGGTCTAGCAGTTTTCCCTACTTTCTTCAATTTGAGTCTGAGTTTGGTAATAAGGAGTTCATGATCTGAGCCACAGTCAGCTCCTGGTCTTGTTTTTGTTGACTGTATAGAGCTTCTCCATCTTTGGCTGCACAGAATATAATCAATCTGATTTCGGTGTTGACCATCAATAAGTCAGATGTAATCAGAGATAAGAAAGACAAGTATGATATGATATCAGTTATACCTGAAATTTTAAAAAGCCATATTCATGAAGCCAGGGTAAAATGGTGATTACCAGGGAATAGGAGATGGAGAGAAAGGACTGATATTCTTTGCAGTGATTAGTAAATAAATTCTAGAGACACAATGCACAGTATAGTGTGCATAGACAACAATATTATATTGTATAATAATCACCAGATTTGTTAATTGGAGCTTAATTTTTCCAACCATTATAAATCAATGATATTTATATAACAGTAGAAATGTTATTTATTGCTAAAATAGCAATCATATTACAATATATAAAGGTATCAAATTAATATTCTGTTCAGTTCAGTTCAATTCAGTCACTTAGTCATGTCTGACTCTTTGTGACCCCATGGACTGCAGTATGGCAGGCTTTCCTGTCCATCACCAACTCTTGGAGCTCACTCAAACTCATGTCCATCGACTCGGTGATGCCATCCAATCATCTCATCCTCTGTCATCCCCTTCCCCTCCCACCTTCAATCTTTCCCAGCATTAGGGTCTGTTCCAGTGAGTCAGTTCTCTGCATCTGGTGGCCAACGTATTGGAATTTCAACTTCAACATCAGTGATTCCAACGAGCACTCAGGACTGATCTCCTTTAGGATTCACTGGTTGGATCTCCTTGTAGTCCAAGAGACTCTCAGCAGTCTTCTCCAACACCACAATTCAAAAGCATCAGTTCTTTGGTGCTCAGCTTTCTTTCTAGTCCAACTCTCACATCCATACATTACTACTGGAAAAACGATAGCTTTGACTAGACGGATCTTTGTTGGCAAAGTAATGTCTCTGCTTTTTAATATGCTATGTTTGTCACAGCTTTTCTTCCAAGGAGCAAGCATCTTTTAATTTCATGACTGCAGTCACCATCTGCAGTGATTTTGGAGCCCAAGAAAATAAAGTCTCTCACTGTTTCCATTGTTTCCCCATCTATTCGTCATGAAGTGATGGGACCAGATACCATGATCTTAATTTTCTCAATGTTGAGTTTTAAGCCAGCTTTTTCACTCTACTCTTTCACTTTCATCAAGAGGCTTTTTAGTTCTTCTTCGCTTTCTGCCATAAAGGCAGGGTCATCTGCATATCTGAGGTTATTGATATTTCTCCCAGCAATCTTGATTCCAGCTTGTGCTTCATCCAGCCCAGTATTTCTCATGATGTACTCTGCATATAAGTTATTCAAGTGCATATAAGTTATTCAAAGAAGCAGGGTGACAATATACAGCCTTTATGTACTCCTTTTCCTATTTGGAACCAGTCTGTTGTTCCATGTCCAGTTCTAACTGTTGCTTCCTGACCTGCATACAGATTTCTCAAGAGGCAGGTCAGGTGCTCTGGTATTCCCATCTCTTTCAGAACTTTCCATAGTTTATTGTGATCCACACAGTCAAAGGCTTTGGCATAGTCAATAAAGCAGAAATAGATGGGTTTTTTTTGGAACTCTCTTGATTTTTTGATGATCCAGTGGATGTTGGAGACTTGATCTCTGGGTCCTCTTCCTTTTCTAAAACCAGCTTGAACATCTGGAAGTTCATGGTTCACGTATTGCTGAAGCCTGGCTTGGAGAATTTTGAGCATTACTTTACTAGCATGTGAGATGAGTGCAATTGTGCGGTAGTTTGAGCATCTTTGGCATTGCCTTTCTTTAGGATTGGAATGAAAACTGACCTTTTTCAGTCCTGTGGCCACTACTAAGTTTTCCATATTTACTGGCCTATTTAGTGCAGCACTTTCACAGCATCATCTTTTAGGATTTGAAATAGCTCAGCTGGAATTCCTTTGCCTCCACTAACTTTGTTCATTGTGCTGCTTCCTAAGGCCCACTTGACTTCGTATTCCAGGATATCTGGCTCTAGGTGAGTGATCACACCATCGTGATTATCTGGGTCATGAAGATCTTTTTTGTATAGTTCTTCTGTATATTCTTGCCACCTCTTCTTAAACTTACACAGTTGCATGCCAAATTTATTTCAATGAAAAGTTTAAAAAATAAATGTAAAGAGTGAATTTTTAAAAGCCAGAGATTTAATATACTGTTATCACTTATATGAATGAAAAGAGAATTTTAAAGTTAAAACCCTTAAAGAAGTTCTGGTTAATTTCTGCAAAAGATACATTTTGAAGATATCAAATAAAGTATTTTTTTAGAATGCTGTATAAAATGAAAATATTTTTGGATGATTTCATTGAAACAGGCAGTATTAAAACAAAAGAGACACAAGTAACACTTGAGCAGACTCTATTGCACACCAATGTAATATACAGAGAAGTAACACATCATTTGAAATACAAAAATGATTCCGAATCTCAATAAAGCAAGCTACTTAGAGACTGATTTAAAAATTTAGAATTTCAGTATAAGAAGACAAAGGATGAGGAGTAATGAATAACAGTTGAACTTAATAAATTCTGAATATATGAAAAAATACACAAGATACACTGTTGGATAAATATTACTGAATATAAAATTATATATAGCATGCATATATGCATAAAAGGATGAGATGGTTAGATAGTATCAAACTCCGAGAGACAGTGAAGGAAGGGAGCCTGGTGTATTTCAGATCATGGCTTGCAAAGATTCGGACACGAAGTAGTGACTAAAGAAGAAGATTACGTATATGCATAAATAATAGACTGGGTGGAAATATACTAGGATTTTACCTGTGGCTGTCTCTGATTGGGTGGGATTACAAAGTGACTTGTATTTTTAAAGATAACTTTTCTCTATTTTAAAAAATTTTCTGAAATTACTCTATTAATCTTTGAAAGTAAAGCACATTATTTCATAAAAAGAGGAAATGAGAGGCTAAGTCTAGGACAAATTGTCATCTGTAAAGAAATACTGGAATACCAGAATCAAAATCCTCCTCTTGCCCACATGATGGCCAAATAAATGGTTTAAAGACAGAAAGAAACCTACAGGAAATATCAACAAGTAGTCCTGTTAGTCAAGATAATATATACAATTTGTGATAGAGAATGTGAATATATAGTCTATAAATAGATTTGAGAAGGAACTATAGAAAATTTCAAGATGATCAATTAATACTGGGTTATTAATGAAAGCTAAGGCCTAATATCCACTCTTCTGAGGATGATGTCAGAGGAGGTAACTATATACTTTATCAAGTGTCTTGGTATCACCACAAATCATGGAATACAAGAATGCATGGTCATCAGCTGAAGTACTGTGGCATTTCTAACCCAAAAGTATATTCATAAAGAAATACTTACATAAAAAGTTTTTTTTTAAATTAAGGACTCAAGAAAAGTTATTACTATAATTATCATAGTTTAAAAATTATGTTTAGTTCTCAAAAAGGCCTATGGTTTCTCTTTGGATGTTGTGGCTTTTTACTTTTTGTTGAACTCAATACATTTTGGGGAAATAGTCGTTTTCTTTTTTTTTTACTTTACAATATTGTGTTGGTTTTGCCATACATTGACATGAATCTGCCATGGATGTACACGTGTTCCCCATCCTGAACCCCCTCACACCTCCCTCCCCATCCCATCCCTCTGGGATATCCCAGTGCACCAGTCCCAAGTACCCTGTATCATGCATGAACCTGGACTGGTGATTCACTTCACATGTGATAATTTACATGTTTCAGTATCATTCTCCCATATCATCCTGCCCTCGCCCTCTTCCACAGTGTCCAAAAGACTTCTATACATCGTTTCTCTTTTGCTGTCTCGCATACAGGGTTATCATTACCATCTTTCTAAATTCCATATATATGTGTTAGTATACTGTATTGGTGTTTTTCTTTCTGGCTTACTTCACTCTGTATAATAGGTTCCAGTTTCATCCATCTCATTAGAACTGATTCAAGTGAATTCTTTTTAATGGCTGAGTAATACTCCATTGTGTATGTGTACCACAGCTTTCTTATCCATTCGTGTGCTGCTGGACATCTAGGTTGCTTCCATGTCCTGGGTACTATAAACAGTACTGTGATGAACGTTGGGGTGCATGTGTCTCTTTCAATTCTGGTTTCCTTGGTGTGTATGCCCAGCAGTGGGATTGCTGGGTCATATGGCTAGCTGAGCACTGAAGAATTGATGCTTTTGAACTGTGGTGTTGGAGAAGACTCTTGCGAGTCCCTTGGACTGCAAGGAGATCCAACCAGTCCATTCTAAAGGAGATCAGTCCTGGGTGTTCTTTGGAAGGAATGATGCTAAAGCTGAAACTCCAGTACTTTGGCCACCTCATGCGAAGAGTTGACTCATTGGAAAAGACTCTGATGCTGGGAGGGATTGGGGGCAGGAGGAGACGGGGACAACAGAGGATGAGATGGCTGGATGGCATCACCGACTCGATGGACATGAGTTTGAGTGAACTCCGGGAGTTGGTGATGGACAGGGAGGCCTGGCGTGCCGTGATTCATGGGGTCACAAAGAGTCGGAGACGACTGAGCGACTGAACTGAACTGAACTGATGATCCCATTGCCATTTACTTTATTGTTTTGGGTTGAACTTTATATACTCTTTTTGTGTTTCCTGTCTAGAGAAGATCCTTTAGCATTTGTTGGAGAGCTGGTTTAGTGGTGCTGAATTGTCTGAGCTTTTTCTTGTCTGTAAATCTTTTGATATCTCCTTTATATTTGAATGAGATCCCTGTTGGGTACAGTAATCTGGGTTGTAGGTTTTTCTCTTTCATCACTTTAAGTATGTCCTGCCATTCTCTTCTGGCCTGAAGAGTTTCTATGGAAAGATCAGCTGTTATCCTTATGGGAATCCCCTTTGTGCTATTTCTTGTTTTTCCCTTGCTGCCTTTAATATTTGTTCTTTGTGTTTGATCTTTGTTAATTTTATTAATATGCGTCTTGGGGTGTTTTGCTTTGGGTTTATCCTGTTTGGGACTCTCTGGGTTTCTTGGACTTGGGTACATATTTCCTCCCCTGTATTAGGGAAGTTTTCAACTATTATCTCCTCAAGTATTTTCTCATGGCGTTTCATTTTGTCTTCTTCTGGGACTCTTACGATTTGAAAGTTGGGACGTTTCACATTGTTCAAGAGGTCTCTGAAGTTGTCCTCATTTCTTTTAATTCTTTTTTTTTCTCGTTTTTCCTCTCTGCTTCATTTGTTTCCACCATTCTATCTTCTATTTCACTTATCCTATCTTCTGCCTCAGTTATTCTACTGTTGTTTCCCTGCAGAATGTTTTTGATCTCAGTTATTGCATTATTCATTATTGATTGAGTCTTTTTTATTTCTTGTAGGTCGTGGTTAAACCTTTCTTGCATCTTCTCAATCCTTGTCTCCAAACTGTTTATCTATAACTGCATTTTGTTTTCAAGATTTTGGATCATTTTTACTATCAGTATTCTGAATTGTTTTTCAGATAGACTCCCTATGTCCTCTTTTGTTTGGTTTGGTGGGCATTTATCATGTTCCTTTACCTGCTGAGTATTTCTCTGTTTTTAATCTTGTTTAGATTGCTGTGTTTGGGGTGGCCTTTCTGTATGCTGGAGATTTGTGGTTCCTCTTTATTTTGGAGGTTCCTCCTTGTGGATGGGGTTGGATGAGTGGCTTGTCAAGGTTTCCTGGTTAGGGAGGCTAGAGTTGGTGTTCTGGTTGGTGGAACTAGATATCTTCTCTCTGGAGTGCAATGAAGTGTCCAGTAGTGAGTTTTGAGGCATCTGTGGGTTCAGTGTGACTTTGGACAGCCTGTATATTAATGCTGAGGGCTATGCTCCTGTGTTGCTGGAGAATTAGCATGGTATGTCTTGCTCTGGAACTTGTTGGCTCTTGGCTGGAGGTTGGTTTCAGTGTAGGTATGGAAGCCTTTGGATGAGTTCTTGTCAATTAATGTTCCCTGGAGTTAGGAGTTCTCTGGTCTTCTCAAGTTTTGGATTTTAGCCTCTTGCCTTTGGCTTTCAGTCTTTTGCTTACAGTAGCCTCAAGACTTCTTCATCCATACAGCACTGATGATAAAACATCTAGGTTAATGGTGTAAAGATTTTCCACAGTGAGGGACACCCAGAGAGGTTCACAGAGTTACATGGAGAAGAGAAGAGGTAGGAGGGAGATAGAGGTGACCAGGAAGAGAAGAGGGGAAATCAAAAGGGGGAGAGAGCAATTTAGCCAGTAATCAATTACCCATTGGCTCTCCACAGCATGGAACACACATAGAGTTCACAGAGTTTCATAGAGAACAGAAGAGGGAGGAAGGAGATTGAGGTGGCCAGGAGGAGAAGTGGGAAGTCAAAAGGAGAGAGACAGATCTAGCCAATAATCAGTTGCCTAAGTATTCTTCACAGCCTGGAATACGAAAAGAGATTCACAGAGCTGGGTAGAGAAGAGAAGGGGGATGGAGGAGATAGAGGTGACCTGGGGGAGAAAACGGAGAGTCAAAAGGGGTAGGGGGCAATCAAGCCATTAATCACACTCAAGTAAAAATGGGTACTGAAGATTAGATTCTTATAGGTACAAAATTGGTAATGTATATCAAAAGGCAAAGATTGAAAATCTGTAGTAGAGGTTAGACTATCAAAAATACAATATTAAAAAAAACTAAACAAAAATCAGAAAAATTATAAGAAATATACATGAAATTTGCTTTAAAAATAGGATTTTTTGCAATGTAGGTTATAAAAATGAAAATTAAAGGGGGTAATAAAGGACTTAAAAATAAAAAAAATTAAAAATTAGAGAAATGATAATAGTAAAATATATCTAGGAATTTCTCTGGAGTTGTTGAGGGCAGTGTGGGGTCAGTTCAATATCAGATAGTTCCTTGATCCAGCTTATAGTTCTTCTCAAGGTCTATAGGCCCCTTCCAATGTAGTCGGTGCTAACTACAGGGTTTATTCTGTTGCACCTGTCACTTCCAAAGTGGTTCCCTCTGTTTATTTTGGCTTCTTCTGTTTGCAAGCCTCTTCAGTGTCTAGTTTCTGCCCTGACACAAGGGGGCCAAGGTGGTCACTTATTTAGTCTCACTTGTTCAGTTGTGCTGTGGGAGAGAGAAACATTTCAGACAAATATCACTGGCACATGTGGGGAGTGCTCTCAGTGTCTGGGCCACACTGGGTTTGCCCCTGCTCACAGCGTGTGTGCTTTCCCAGTCTACTCTGTTTAGGCTCCAGGTTGCTCTACAGGGAAACTGTCTAAAGTGGGCCCTGGGTTGCGTGCACTTCCCAGGTCTAAACCATTCAAGTTCAGGGTCTCGGGTAGTCCACAAAGGCACAGACTCCGTTGGGTCTGCATTTTGTGCCCTTACCAGGTCCAAGCAACTCAGGTGATCAGGTGCTTGGCAAGCGCACTCACCCCAGGTAGGCCGTGCACCTTATCCCCTCCCCAGTCCCAGCTGCTCAGTTTCCTGGGTGTGCAGTGGGAGCACTGTCTCACGTGTGCCTCTCTGAGGAGCTGGTCTCTGGCTGTGACCCTCCTGGTGGATGTCAACAATCTAGGATCCCAGGAAGACTTCATTAGCAACTGGGAGTCTGCTCATGGTGGAGGATGGTTTGGTGGGGGATGCCATCTCTGTTGTTGAGATTGCCCCTCATCTTCCAGCTCTGGCTTTTGCCTGCCTGCCTCTCGGTCTCAAGCAGGGAGTGGGCACCTGGCTTCCTCTCCTCTGGTATTCACTCAGTCTTTTGTTCTGTGAGTGGGCTGGCAGTGCCTTAGGTTAGAGCTTTTCACGGGAAAGTTCTGTCTCTCTCTCTCTTTCCTTTTCTCTCTCTCTCTCTGGCTATCCCACAGTTTGGGTTGCTATCTCACGTTAGCTCCCTCAGATTGCCCTCAGGGCATTCAGGCCCAGTTCTTACCCTAAGCAATGCAGCCCGCACCTTCCTGTTCAGCCCCCACTTGCTGGTGGTGAATGCGAGTGTCTGGGCTACTTCTCTGCTGGGAGTTGCTGTTAGGTGTGTAATCTGTGGGTGTTACTTATTTATTTTTTCCTCCTGGTTATGTTGCCCTCTGAGATTCCAAAATTCCCCACAGACCCACTGGTGAGAGGGTTTCCTGGTGTTTAGAAACTTCTCCTGTTTCATGACTCCCTCCCCAGGATGGGTCTCTGCCCCTAACTCTTTTGTCTCTCTTTTTATCTTTTATATTTTGTCCCACCTTTTGAAGACAATGGGCTGCCTTTCAAAGACAATAGGTGTCCTCTGCCAGCATTCAGAAGTTGTTCTGTGGAATTTTTTAAGAGTTTGAATGATCTTTCAATGAGTTTATGGGGGAGAAAGTGTTCTCCCTGGCGTATTCCTCTCCCATCTTAGGACCTCCCCCTTGTCTTGGCTATTGTAAATAGTTTTGCAGTGAACATTGGGGTGCATGTATCTTTTTGAATTATGGTTTTCTCTGGTTATATGCCCAGGAGTGGGATTGCTGGATCATATGGTAGTCCCTTATTTATTTTTATTTTATTTTTTATTGAAGGATAATTGCTTTACAGAATTTTGTTATTTTTCTGTCAAAGCTCAACATGAATCAGCCATAGGTATACATATATTCCCGCCCTTCTGAAACTCCCTCCTATCTCCCACCCCATCCCATCCCTCTAGATTGATACAGAGCTCCTGTTTTAGTTTCCTGAGCCACAGAGCAAATTCCCATTGGCTATGTATTTTACATATGGTAATGTGAGTTTCCATGTTACTCTTTTCATATATATCACCCTCTACTCCCATCTCCCCATGTCCATAAGTCTATTCTCTATGTCTGTTTCTCCATTGCTGTCCTGTAAATAAATTCTTCAGTACCATTTTTCTAGATTCTGTATATATGCATTAGAATACGATATTTATCTTTCTCTTTCTTATTTGCTTTACCCTGTATAATAGATTCTAGGTTCATCCACCTCATCAGAACTGACTCAAATGCATTCCTTTTTATGTCCGAGTAACATTCCTTTCGGAGAAGGCAATGGAAACCCACTCCAGTACTCTTGCCTGGAAAATCCCATGGACGGAGGAGCCTGGTAGGTTGCAGTCCATGGGGTCGCTAAGAGTCAGACACGACTGAGCAACTTCACTTTCACTTTTCACTTTCATGCATTGGAGAAGGAAATGGTAACCCATTCCAGTATTCTTGTCTGGAGAATCCCAGGGAAAGAAGAGCATAGTGAACTGCCATCTATGGGGTCACACAGAGTCAGACATGACTGAAGCGACTTAGCAGCAGCAGCAGCAACATTCCATTGTGTACATGTACCACAACTTCTTTATCCATTCATCTGTCGATGGACATTTAGGTTGCTTTCATGTTCTAGCTATTGTAAACAGGGCTGCAATGATCAATGGGATACATGTGTCTCTTTCAATTTTGGTTTCCTCAGGGTATATGCCTAGGAGTGGGATTGCTGGGTTATAAGGTGGTTTTATTCCCAGTTATTTTAAGGAATTTCCATACCATGTTCCATAGTGGCTGTATCAATTTACATCCCCACCAACAGTGCAAGTTCAGTTCAGTTCAGTTATGTCTGACTATTTGCGACCCCATGAACTGCAGCACACCAGGCTTCCCTGTCCATCAACAACTCTGGAGTCCACCGAAACCCATGTCCATTGAGTTGGTGATGCCATCCAACCATCTCATCTTCTGTCATCCCCTTCTCCTCCTACCCTCAATCTTTCTCAGTATCAGGTCTTTTCCAATGAGTCAGCTCTTTGCATCAGGTGGCCAAAGTATTGGAGTTTCAGCTTCAACATCAGTCCTTCNTCCTCTGCCTTTTCTAAAACCAGCTTGAACGTCTGGAAGTTCATGGTTCATGCATTGCTGAAGCCTGGCTTGGAGAATGTTAAGCATTACTTTACTAGCGTGTGAGATGAGTGCAATTGTATGGTAGTTTGAGCATTCTTTGGCATTGTCTTTCCTTGGGATTAGAATGAAAACTGACCTTTTCCAGTCCTGTGGCCACTGCTGAGTTTTCCAAATTTGTTGGCATATTGAGTGCAGCACTTTCACAGCATCATCTTTCAGGATTTGCAATAGCTCAACTGGAATTTCATCACTTCCACTAGCTTTGTTCATAGTGATGCTTCCTAAGGCCCACTTGACTTCACATTCCAGGATATCTGGCTCTAGGTGAGTGATCACCCATTGTGATTATCTGGGTCGTGAAGATCTTTCTTGTACAGTTCTTCTGTTTATTCTGGTCACTTCTTAATATCTTCTGCTTCTGTCAGGTCCTTACCATTTCTGTCCTTTATTGAGCCCATCTTTGCATAAAATGTTCCCTTGGTATCTCTCATTTTCTTGAAGAGATTTCTAGTCTTTCCCATTCTATTGTTTTCCTCTATTTCTTTGCATTGATCGCTGAAGAAGGCTTTCTTATCTCTCCTTGCTACTCTTTGGAACACTGCATTCAAATGGGTGTATCTTTCCTTTTCTTCTTTGCTTTTCACTTCCCTTCTTTTCACAGCTATTTGTAAGGCCTCCTCAGACAGCCATTTTGATTTTTTGCATTTCTTTTTCTTGGGGGTAGACTTGATTCCTGTCTCTTGTACAATGCTACGATCCTCCATCCATAGTTAATCAGGCACTCTGTCTATTAGATCTAGTCGCTTAAATCTATTTTCACTTCCACTGTATAGTCATAAGGGATTTGACTATTCAAGTCATACCTGAATGGTCAAGCTGGTTTTAGAAAAGGCAGAGGAACCAGAGATCAAATTGCCAAACTCTGCTGGAACATCAAAAAAGCAAAAGAGTTCCAGAAAAATATCTATTTCTGCTTTATTGACTATGCCAAAGCCTTTGACTGTGTGGATCACAATAACCTGTGGAAAATTCTGAAAGAGATGGGAATGTCAGGCCATCTGACTGGCCTCTTGAGAAACCTATATGCAGGTCAGGAAGCAACAGTTAGAACTGGACATGGGACAGCAGACTGGTTCCAAATAGGAAAAGGAGTACATCAAGGCTGTATATTGTCACCCTGCTTATTTAACTTGTATGCAGAGAACATCATGAGAAATGCTGGGCTGGAGGAAGCACAAGCTGGAATCAAGATTGTGGGGAGAAATATCAATAACCTCAGATATGTAGANGGACATGGGACAGCAGACTGGTTCCAAATAGGAAAAGGAGGACATCAAGGCTGTATATTGTCACCCTGCTTATTTAAATTATATGCAGAGAACATCATGAGAAATGCTGGGCTGGAGGAAGCACAAGCTGGAATCAAGATTGTGGGGAGAAATATCAATAACCTCAGATATGTAGATGACACCATACATGGTAGAACATGAAGAGGAACTAAAAAGCCTCTTGATGAAAGGGAAAAAAGAGAGTGAAAAAGTTGGCTTAAAGCTCAACATTCAGAAAAAGAAGACCATAGCATCTGGTCCCATCACTTCATGGTAAATAGATGGGGAAGCAATGGAAACAGTGTCAGACTTTATTTTTTTGGGCTCCAAAATCACTGCTGATGGTGACTGCAGCCATGAAATTAGAAGACGCTTACTCCTTGGAAGAAAAGTTATGTCCAACCTAGATAGCATTTTCAAAAGCAGAGACATTACTTTGCCGACTAAGGTCCGTCTAGTCAAGGCTATGGTTTTTCCTGTGGTCATGTATGGATGTGAGAGTT
>SJYT01048126.1:0-12581 GCA_006410635.1 Cephalophus harveyi | reverse complement strand
CTTGCCATCTCTTGTTTGACCACTTCCAATTTGCCTTGATTCATGGACCTGACATTCCAGGTTCCTATGCAATATTGCTCTTTACAGCATCGGATCTTGCTTCTATCACCAGTCACATCCACAGCTGGGTATTGTTTTTGCTTTGGCTCCATCCCTTCATTCTTTCTGGAGTTATTTCTCCACTGATCTCCATAGCATATTGGGCACCTACTGACCTGGGGAGTTCCTCTTTCAGTATCCTATCATTTTGCCTGTTCATACTGTTCATTGGGTTGTCAAGGCAAGAATACTGAAGTGGTTTCCCATTCCCTTCTCCAGTGGACCACTTTCTGTCAGACCTCTCCACCATAACCCACCTGTCTTGGGTTGCCCCGCAGGCATGGCTTGGTTTCATTGAGTTAGACAAGGCTGTGGTCCTAGTGTGATTAGATGGACTAGTTTTCTGTGAGTATGGTTTCAGTGTGTCTGCCCTCTTGCAACACCTACCATCTTACTTGGGTTTCTCTTACCTTGGGTGTGGGGTATCACTTCACGGCTGCTCCAACAAAGCACAGTCACTGCTCCTTACCTTGGACGAGTGGTATCTCCTTACCACCACTGTTCCTGACCTTCAACATGGGATAGCTCCTCTAGGCCCTCCTGTGCCTACACAGCCATGCTCCTTGGGTGCCAAAACTCACCAGAAAAGAATTTTTGCTAGAAAGTCAATTGAATACTTTACAGTGTAACTAGAATAGCCAAACAGATGGATATTCTTATTGGCCAGTCAATACCTTTTTATTTGACAAGTAAGCCAGGAAACATATGGATACCTTAAGGTGGATTGATGAAGAATACAGCTGACTAAGGAGGAGACTGCACAAGCTATCTAGAATCATCTGAAGCCTCCCTTTAGTGTTCCTGGGTACATGCTGTCCCAGTATCGCCTCCAGGTGCTTTTATCAAGCATTTCAAGTTGCTTCTTGAGGTTTTCTAATGATATGGATACCCACTTTAAATGTCCCTAATTATTTCACCCCTGAGGAAAGCCCATTTTTCTCTGTTGATAAGGTAGTTTCTAATTTTGTTGAATCAAAGAGTTTCAGGCTTCTTCCAATATTTTGACAAAATTTCAATATATATTGTTGATAGGATCCTTCTAAGCCAGAGGAAGAAAGCTTAGATTGTCAAGATCTTAGTTATGTGAGTACTTATTGTGGCATAGTGGGAATAGAGACAGAAATTAAGTCCCACAGAGCTATAGGATCTGCTTTGGAATGCTCTTATAATTAGATTTAAATATATTATATTTACTAATTATGCTTTCCTGGGATTTCTTTGGAAGGAATGATGCTAAAGCTGAAACTCCAGTACTTTGGCCACCTCATGCGAAGAGTTGACTCATTGGAAAAGATCTGATGCTGGGAGGGATGGAGGGCAGGAGGAGAAGGGGACAACAGAGGATGAGATGGCTGGATGGCATCACCGACTCGATGGACATGAGTTTGTGTGACCTCCAGGAGTTGGTGATGGACAGGGAGGCCTGGTGTGCTGTGATTCATGGGGTTGCACGAAAAGTTATTATGGTATTATTTTAAGTAATTAATTTTTTCTAGGGATGGATAAAAGAACCAAATCTTATGGTATCCATTATCTAGTAAAAATGAAAACCATGCGGAAGAGTGAAAGGGAATAAACGTTCTTGGTTTTCTTTGTCAGTTGTTTGATTATTTTTTTTAAAGGTGACTAATAAAAGGTAGTAATTTGAATTACTCTTTGTTAAAGGTATGGAAAAAAGAACCTGATTTTTATAAGCAGGCAGACATTATTTTTAAAATTTTAATTTTTATGTGTCTCTGTGTCTTCAGTTCAGTTCAGTTCAGTTCAGTCACTCAGTCGTGTCCGACTCTTTGCGACCCCATGAATCGCAGCACGCCAGGCCTCCCTGTTCATCACCATCTCCCGGAGTTCACTCAGACTCACATCCATCGAGTCCGTGATGCCATCCAGCCATCTCATCCTTGGTTGTCCCCTTCTCCTCCTGCCCCCAATCCCTCCCAGCATCAGAGTGACCATTAATGTTTTAAGTTAACAAGGTCATAGAAAACCACACAAAATAAAGTAGTTATGAGTGTTTAGGAAGAACGAAAATGGTCATTTTTGTCTACTTAGACTGCAGTGAAAGCTTTTATTTTTGGTCATAGAAACTTTTATTTTTCCCTTTGAATAATATAACTTTCTTTGCCAAAAAGGTAATTTCCTATAAGGCTTATTTAGTTGTGCTTAATTTCCAAGATAGTTATTGTGACAAAGAAAATATTTCCTAAATCAAATGACTAGCTATCAAGAGAAACTGTAAAGCTCAGGTGCTTGAGGATACAAATTTAAATGTCAGTTGAGCAGGTGTTCTATAAAAAACTGTTTGATATAATTTAAGCTATATTTTTGTAATTTAGAATAGAAATATATTCTTGTGATTTTTGTAGAATTATTACAGAGGGAATTATATAAAGGGATTCTATATAGTTCAGAGAAAAATGAAGCAATAAACAAATGAATGAGGAGTTAGAATTTGTCTTGTGTTTTATCTAGGATAACAGAGATCTAGGATGGGTCAAGGAAAATTTTCTGGATTTGGCCTCTCAGAAATATTGTGCTATTTTAGAGTTAAGGAAATACAATCTAACCTAGCTTGCACACATAAAGTAGAATAGAAAAAGTGAGGTTTTTTTCTACCTCCAATGTAATGTTGCTACTGGAAAGGGTCTACAAATTTACATTGCTCTGAGATCTAATCTCAACTTTCAAGCTTCTGAATGGTTGGAATCACTAAAGTGTTAATAGGAGGTAGCTATTGAGAGATATATTTAATTATCTCTGAAGGCCTTTATTTGTTTATTTAATTATTTTGTGAGTCAGGAATTAATTTTTTAAATTTGAGAATAATTACTTTACAATATTGTGTTGGTTTCTGCTATAGAAAAACAGGAATCAACCATATATTTACATACCTTCCCTCTTGAGCCTTCCTCCCATCCTCCCATCCCACCCCTCTAGGTCATCACAGGGCACCAGGCTAGATTTGAACTCTGATTCTGATGCTTACCAGCTATCTGACATTAGATAAATTACTTAACCTCTTTATGCCTCTGTTTTTAAATCAGTAAAACAAGGATAATAATGGTACCCACCACCTCACAGGGCAGTTGTAAACATTAAATGAACTGATACAGATAAAGTAATTAAAACAGAGCAAATGCTCATTAAATATTAGGCACCATGATTTAAAGGCATAATTTTCAAGGAATTGATAATTACACAAAGCAATTATTTCACTTTGGGAGAAAATACTAATATATTTGGAAAAATTAGCGAAAAAATGGAGTGCAAAACAGTGTGGTGCAGGTTATAATACATACAGCATTAGAGAAGAATAAATCCATGGTGAGTTTGTAGATGATTGAAGCATGGTATGTTTCTGAGTGGGAGGAAGTTGGACTGTGGTTGGAAATGAGAACACAAGCAAAAACCTGGAGGTAGGAAAAATAAACAAGATTATTTTATGTGTAATACGTTTTAACTATGGCCATATTTTGTTCTAATTCTTTCAGAATTGAGAATCTCTGTATTGGGTTGGCCAAAAAGTTCATTCGGATTTAGCATCTGTAGTTGCAGGAAACCTGAATGAACTTTTTGGCTAAACCAATAGTAAATATGATTCGGTATGCTTAAGTAACAAAACCATCTCTAAATACCTTATATTTAGTGTGATAAATTGTACCACACTGTATGTTTTAAGGTAAAATTTTAACATATGTGCGTCAAAATATGTTTGTATACTATGATTACATTTGAGTTTCAAATGTGCCTTGTAAAAAAAGGCAGGACAAGTATTATTATTCCCACTTTACAAGTGAGGAAGCTGAGAATCAGTTTATGTTACTTGCTTCAAGTTTCACTGCCAGTAAGTAATAGAGATC
Source organism: Cephalophus harveyi (assembly GCA_006410635.1). Classification (NCBI taxonomy): domain Eukaryota; kingdom Metazoa; phylum Chordata; class Mammalia; order Artiodactyla; family Bovidae; genus Cephalophus; species Cephalophus harveyi. Next base: position 8,622 of record SJYT01048126.1, on the reverse strand, counting down.
AGATTAGCATCCAGGTCTTCTGGCTTTCAATGTAGTGTTGTTCTACTACAGTATACTCATTGAATAACAGAAAGCTTAGTAAATGAGAAATAAGGACTGATTTTATGACACATATTACATTTGATCTTTGTCAGGCAAGAAAAAAATATAGGGTAAAAGTGCAGGTACTTTTACTTGTACAAACCTCAGGTGTGTTAAAAATAAATGGGCATCAGTTCAGTTCAGTTCAGTTCAGTCGCTCAGTCGTGTCCTACTCTTTGCGACCCCATGAATCGCAGCATGCCAGGCCTATTCCTTCCAAAGAAATCCCAGGGCTGATCTCCTTCAGAATGGACTGGTTGGATCTCCTTGCAGTCCAAGGGACTCTCAAGAGTCTTCTCCAACACCACAGTTCAAAAGCATCAATTCTTTGGTGCTCAGCCTTCTTCACAGTCCAACTCTCACATCCATACATGACCACAGGAGAAACCATAGCCTTGACTAGATGTACCTTAGTCAGCAAAGTAATGTCTCTGCTTTTGAAAATGCTATCTAGGTTGGTCATAACTTTTCTTCCAAGGAGTAAGCGTCTTCTAATTTCATGGCTGCAGTCACCATCAGCAGTGAATTTGGAGCCCAAAAAAATAAAGTCTGACACTGTTTCCACTGTTTCCCCGTTATTACTATATCTTTGAGATCGTATGGGCTTCCCACGTGGTGCTAGTGGTAAAGAGCCTGCCTGCCAATGCAGGAGACATATGAGATGCGGTTCGATTCATGGGTCGGGGGGATCCCCTGGAGGAGGGCATTGCAATCCACTCCAGTATTCTTGCCTGGAGAATTCCATGGACAGATATAGTCCATAGGGTTGTAAAGAGTTGGACATGACTAAAGAGAGTTATGCATGCATAAATATTTCAGGTTTTCGAAGGGATTGCAACATTAGAAGTGAAATAGAAATTACATGCATGTGGCAGATTCAGATAGAATTTGTATCCTAGTTTTTCTTTTTTTCAACATTATCATTTCTTCTGAGATAATGCACTTTTTGAAACACAGAATTAAGGAACAGAATACACTTTGACAAAAACTTGCTCATGAATACTATATTTCAGTCATAATCAAACTGTTGCTATTTTAAGAAGAAAGCTTCCACTATAACATAAAAACCACTGTAAGTATATCTTTGGTATTCCTGTCAACATGCTAATAAAAGTAAAAAGCACAAAATATAACAAAGCTTATAACAAACTTCCACTCATAAATGCATACATCAAAATTTCTTACATATAGTTTATACAATATGCATAACTGTAAGTACTTCTTAAAATTTGCAATATCAACATTCAAATTTTTATTCAGAGACTCATTGCAGTTCATTGTGGTTCCAATAATAAGTGTGTAGAAAAGTAGATTCCCTTTCCTCTTCTTTAGATAAATTTTAAATTATTTCTGTCATTATATGGTAGTACCTGTCATCTGCTTTATAAAGGAAGGATTGCATCTTGTTTAGGGAGAGAGTACCCTAAAAGAATCTCAATGAGCAAAAAAAACCCTACTATTCTCTTTTGGGAGCCTAAAGCAGAAGCAGAAGAAAATTGGAGACAAACTAGCTTTTGATCAGGTTTACCTTCCTCAGTTTCCTGATTGTACATTGAATGGAGACTTTAGGGCCATTTGGCTGAAGACTAGGCTGTTCTAACACATGATCATTTTCTTGAGGGAAAGAAATGGCCATACTTTCCTGGCCAATCAGTGCTGCAAAGAAAGAGGGTGATAGTACATTTTATGTAGCTCCTGGCTCACTCCAGTTCTTATCTGTTGGCATGCATGCAAAGAAATATGTTAGGATCACTGAGAACTATTAGCTAAATTTATATCTTAAAAAGCTAGTTCTTACCCTTGGTAAAGCTTTTATTTGAGAGGAAAAACTTTAATCTCAGACCTATTTTTTACAGTGCCAAGATACAAATCTTGTCCATCTTTAAGTGAAAGCTCAGAAAACCATTTATAATTTAGTTCATAGACTTGAGCTGAATTTTAACACTAAAAATGTCTTTAGGACCTCTAATAACGTGAATTCATAAATGAGATAGATTTATAGGTACACATTAAGTCAAATAAGTGTAAATTATTAATGGAAGTTCTTATTTATTTGAGAAAATAGTGATTTGGGAATCATCAAAAATAAGCTTAAACTATTCATTATATATTTCTTCTCCTTTTTCTGGCAAGGAGGTCTTCTTCTTGGGTACATAAGTCATGCTGGACAAAGAATGTTTTCTAAATGTAGACAACCTTCTCCTAAAGTTCCCCCCTGAAAAGAAATATAGTAGAGGGTCAAAGCAACAATTTGATGCAGCCAGAGACAAGGTTATGACCACTGACTTTTGCATTCTAAGGACAGAATCACAGGGTTTTGTTTCATTGTGTAAAAAATGAAGGTGAATGGTACGTTGAATATGATACGGCATGAAGCTGATCAAAAAGGCAGCTGTCACAACTATGATCATTCCTATAGCTTTTTTACGACTTGATAGATTTTTCTTCATTGAATTTTTTAGTAAGGTCAAAATGATCATTGTGTAACAGACAATTATAATAATGAAAGGAATGATAAATCCAAAAAATAATGACACATAATGCAAGACCAAGACATAATATTTAGCTTGATTGTCCTGTGGAGGCTCAAAGCACTTGGTATTATTTTTCTCATCTTTGTAAGATTTGGACATTAAAAATGGAGAACTAGTCAAAATCACAAAAATCCAAATACCAACACACACAAACCTGGCTTTTTTCTGTGTAACCAAATTAATATTTTGGACTGGGAAAACAATTGCAACACACCGGAAAAAACTCATGGCTGTCATAAACAAGATGCTACAATAGAGGTTGACATACAAGGCATAGGTGCTGAGGCGACACAAAAAGTCACCAAAGAACCAAATGCCTTTGTGAACATAATAGACCACACGGAGAGGTAGTGTGCACACACACAGTAGATCAGCTACTGCTAAATTAATCATGTATACTTGGTAGGCTGACTTCTCATGATATGTTTTTATGAGGATATAGAGCACAAAGCTATTGCCAAAGAAGCCCACAACAGAGATCATAGAGTACAAGGTGGAATACACTTGATTTCGGAAATCATCAATAGTGTCATTGCATGCATTACTACTGGAAGAAGATACTGTCAGATTTCCAACTCCATCCATGTTTCTCTAGAAGAGTCTTCTTGGTGCCTGAAATGTATATAAAAAAATTTTGTCAATTTTTGCTCTTCCATAAATATAGGGCATACTAACGTTTCATTTTATAGTGTTGCTATGTATATATTTTTTGAAAACAGCAGGAAGCAAGAGTGGTGGGTGAATAAAAAGATATTCTTCTAGACTTTGCCCCCAGGAGAAGGGTTTGGGTCCTATAGGCACCCAGAGAACTCTTTTCCCCTACTTTCTATCCATGTTTGCCTGATGGACTTCTTAATCTTTAAGACCTAGCTAAAAGAGCTATGCCTTATTTTAGGCCTTATTACTCCAGTACTATCCTATAAATCTTCCTTTTAAATGGGCTTGTTTTTTAGAGAAAAGTTTTAAAGATAGTAGTTTCATAAGTATGAGTATCTATCTCCTTTTTTTTCCTTTAATCTATTATTATTATTATTTATTTATTTTTTACTTTACAATATTGCATTGGCTTCTATCTATCTATCTATCTATCATCTCTTTCTTTATTAGAAGAGCTCTAGATTCTTTCTGAGAATAAAATCTGGATGAAAATGTTTAGTTCCCCCACAAAGAAGTCTTCCTAAGTAACAGCTGCTGGGTGATGCTTGTATCTAAGGAAAATAATTAAATTTGTTATGAATGGAATTTACTCCTTGGAGGAGAATCTTAATCTAGAACATGGTGGACTCTATTTAGAACCACAGAACACCAAGTCTGGGGAAACTTTAGAAGCTATCTAGTTATTTTAATGAGGAAAAAGGGTGAAATACATTTCCAAAATCTGCACCTAAGTTAAGGCTCTGAGGAGAACTGCAGCATATACTTCCTTGGTGGCTCAGACGGTAAAGTGTCTGTCTATGATGCAGGAGATCCTGGTTCGATTCCTAGGTGGGGAAGATCCCCTGGAGAAGGAAATGGCAACCTACTCCAGTACTCTCGCCTGGAAAATCCCATGGACGGAGGAGCCTGGTGGGCTACAGTCCATGGGGTTGCAAAGAGTCGGACACGACTGAGCGACTTCCCTTTCCCTTTCTGGGTGAGGAAATTGTTGTACTTGCTCATCCTTGTTCTATTTCCAGAATCACATTCAAAGTCTTACTGTTCAACAACACATGGTCATTTCTCTTATAGCAAGAGACTGTTGCTTGGTCTGGCCTGTCTTTATCAGGGCAGCTTTATCTGCCCAGCTTTATCAGGGCAATAAATAAGCTCTAATCAGAAAGATATAGGGATGAGATCATGCAGAAGTAGTGATTTCCTATGTTCCTCCACATTCTTCTCTTTTATTCTTTAAGGAGATGCGAACAACTCATCAATTTATAATATGGTAGATAATTTATGGTTGAAATATGATTTGTTGGCCTGTTACACAGCTCTTTCTCCCTGGTAAGAGAGGGGTTAGGGTTTGTAAAGTGGGAAGATTGCTTCAGCATGCAAGAACTGCTGGCAATGAAAGAGACTGAATTAGTCTCTGTGTCAAGGATATGTATACAGGGAGCTATGGTTGTGGTTGTAGGTGGGATATAACTTTTCAGGTTTACTACTGCTAACAATTATATTTGCTGTGAGGGTATGTCATCTATTCATTTGTCCAGCTATTTTTTCCTTTAATTAAAAATGTCATTGTTGGGAGTTCCCTGGTGGCCTAGTGGTTAGTATTCCAGGCTTTCACTGAGGTGGCCTGGGTGCAATCCCTGGATGGAGAACTGAGATCCCACAAGCTTTGCAGTGTGGCCAAAAAAAGTCATTATTTTCCACCAAGTAATGTTGATATACAGTAAAAAATTTGAAGGTGAATCATTCTGAGGGTATATAACTAAGATCACAGAGAAAAATTAGTTCATTATTCTCAACCTATGCATTATTTCTCAGTTTGTTTTCCACTTAACCTGCTTCTTTCACCATCACTTTTCTGAATTCAGGTGCAATTGTGGAAGAAAGAGAATCTCTGTAAACTTATTGTAGCTAGCTTGTATTGGGTTTTCTCCAAATCAGGCAGTGTTAGCCTGTGAGGCATTGGGTGGTGGTGTTGAGATTTTTGATATAGCCTTTTATTTTTAATTTAATTTATTTTATTTTAATTTTATTTTTTTCATTATTTATTTATTTTTATTTTACTTTACAGTACTGTATTGGTTTTGCCATACATTGACATGAATCCGCCACAGGTGTACATGAGTTCCCAATCCTGAACCCCCCTCCTACCTCTCTCCCCATATCATCTCTCTGGGTCATTCCCATGCACCAGCCCCAGGCATCCTGTATCCTGTATCGAACCTAGACTGGTGATTCGTTTCTTACATGATAGTATACATGTTTCAATGCCATTCTCCCAAATCATCCCACCCTCGCCCTCTCCCACAGAGTCCAAAAGTCTGTTCTATACATCTGTGTCTATTTTGCTGTCTCGCATACAGGGTCATCATTACCATCTTTCTAAATTCCATATATATGCGTTAGTATATTGTATTGGTGTGTTTCTTTCTGGCTTACTTCACTCTGTATAATAAGCTCCAGTTTCATCCACCTCATTAGAACTGATCCAAATGTATTCTTTTTAATGGCTGAGTAATACTCCATTGTGTATATGTACCACAGCTTTCTTGTCCATTCGTCTGCTGATGAACATCTAGGTTGCTTCCATGTCCTGGCTATTATAAACAGTGCTGTGATAAACATTGGGGTACATGTGTTTCTTTCAATTCTGGTTTCCTTGGTGTGTATGCCCAGCATTGGGATTGCTGGATCATAAGGCAGTTCTGTTTCCAGTTTTTTAAGGAATCTCCACACTGTTCTCCATAGTGGCTGTACTAGTTTGCATTCCCACCAACAGTGTAAGAGGGTTCCCTTTTCTCCATACCCTCTCCAGCATTTATTGCTTGTAGACTTTTGGATCACAGCCATTCTGACTGGTGTGAAATGGTATCTCATTGTGGTTTTGATTTGCATTTCTCTGATAATGAGTGATGTTGAGCATCTTTTCATGTGTTTGTTAGCCATCTGTATGTTTTCTTTGGAGAAATGCCTTTTAAAAAAATAACCACATTTGAAAGGTATCAAATAATTACCATCTGTCCTTTCTACCACCACCAACACACACTATATTCTGCTACAAACTCTTTCCAAAATAATTCTTTATACATTATAGCTTCCAGTTATCTCATATTACTTCTCTAAAAATCTCCAGTGTGATGTTGAGCATCTTTTCATGTGTTTGTTAGCCATCTGTATGTTTTCTTTTAAAATTATCATTATCATGCCCTACTGAGAAAGAGAAGTAAAGCATAAAACAAAACAAAACAAACAATAAAAACTTCAAGGTTTTTCTGGAAGAGCTCAACTGCAGGGAAAATAGGAACAATAATAGGTAATAAATAGTATTTATTGAGCACTTACTAAGTGCCATTCAGTTTGTTAAGTGATTTATATATTTTAGCTCATTTAATTATTTTAACAACTTCACAAGTAGCTATGAGGCACCAAGAGTCAGTGGAGGCAGAGAAAGATTAAGAAATGTCTTCAAGACCTTGAAGCTAGACCTTGAGCTGGGAAATGTGGAGCTGAAATTTAAAACTAGACACTGTGATTCCAGAATTCTTGAGCTTAATCTTTATGCTGAAAGTAAGCACGGGCTTAGAGTTGGCCAGACAAGGGTTTAAGCATTGGCCCTGCATTGTAAAGGCTGAATGACATTGAATCTGACACTTTAACTTAGTGAAACTTCATTCTTCATTTGTTAAATAGAGACACTAACAGAACTTTGAATCAGAGGTCTGATGCTGTATATTAGGTGAGATAATATATGTAAAAACCCTTGGCATGGAACTTGATAAAAAGTAACCTTTCAGTAAATGTTCGCTATGGAGACTTTCATTTTATTATGGAGGTAACAGAAATAGCAACACTAATTTGATTTAATTTGCTAAATTTTGTGCATTTATCACAACATAGGCACAATTGATACTGGTGCAAATATATATATATATGTAATTTCTTTTAAAACAGTTCTCACTTTGGAAAAAATTAATTATATTCTGAAAATTTCTCATGCAGTAGGATGAAATGGTTTCTGCTGTTATGAAAAACTTCTGACTGGGATTTAAAAATCATCCTGGAGAGAAGTGGACTGTGTACAGTAATAAATTACTACCTTGTTATCCTGCTCCTTAATCCCAACTAATCCTTGTTGTTTTGTCCAGGTCATTAAGAAACTATATCTAAAAGGCTCAAAGGAAAGCAATGTTGTAGAAAAAATTAGAGTTCAAAATTCATAAAATAAGATCCCTTTTGCTCATAGACTTGAGGCAAATACGTGTTTTGTTTCCTCATGTTGGATATACTTTAATATACACAGAAACCCTTGAGCTTTCTTTCAAAAGAGATAAGCTACAAAATAATAGCTCCATAAGGAAGGAACTTTAAGGTGGAAGCAACTCTATCAAATTGAGTTTCATACATATGTACTATTTATTGGCTTCGAGCTGGCAGGTTGAATAAAATAAGGAAAACTATTTGAATACCTTTCTTCCTTTTAATGATGTGTTGAAAAATGTTCCCAGTTCTCCTAAATATCTCCAGTCAATCATGTCTGAGAGGATGTCATGGCAACCCACTCCAGTATTTGAGCTTTAGAGAATCCCCATGGACAGAGGAGCCTGGCAGGCTACAGTTCATGGGGTCACAAAGAGTCAAATATGACCGAGCAACTGAACACAGCACCGTGCAGCATTGTATCTGAATAGTGTTTCAACTTTGCAACTTGAATATTTCCTAAGATGTTCCTTTTTTTTTTTAATCCTAAGATGTTTCTGATCAATATATATTGTTTTCACACCAACTGATTCTAAAGAACTCTCAGTAATTTCCATCTTCATCAAAAAGCCCTGTAGGAGGGAGAAACTAAGACTTCCAGGAGTGATATACAGGTAAAGAGAACAGTGAAAGGGGATAGAAAGCAGGGTCAGAGAGGCTCCTGGGAAGAGTGGCTGCCAAGAGGGCTTTAGGGAAATAAAATTTGGGTGGTTTCTCTAACTGTTAGCCCATCGCAACCTCTTTAAAGGGCCGATAACCACAAGGAAAAGAGCAAACAGCCTCTCTTTTCTTTCAAACTGTGGAGCTTCCCTTGTGGCTCAGCTGGTAAAGAATCTACCTGCAATTCAGGAGACCTGGGTTTGATCTCTGGGTTGGGAAGATCCTCTGGAGAAGGGAAGGCTACTCACTCCAGTATTCTTGCCTGGAGAATTCCATGGACTGTATAGTCCATGAGGTCACAAAAAGTCAGACATGACTAAGCAACTTCCACTCATATTCTTATGGGGGAAGCTAAACAGATTTTTTCTTTGAAAAAATTGTTGAGATTTCAAGAATGTGCTGTTTCATCTTATAATATTTAAAACAAAACAAAATGGAG
>SJYT01048124.1:86888-162008 GCA_006410635.1 Cephalophus harveyi | reverse complement strand
TCTGATGCTGGGAGGGATTGAGGGCAGGAGGAGAAGGGGACGACCGAGGATGAGATGGCTGGATGGCATCACAGACTCGATGAATGTGAATCTGAGTGAACTCCGGGAGATGGTGATGGACAGGGAGACCTGGTGTGCTGCGATTCATGGGGTCACAAAGAGTCAGACAGGACTGAGCGACTGAACTGAACTGTACCAAAACAGATGTGCTAGGATGTTTGTATCAGCAACATTTCCAATTGTCAAAAATTGGAAACAGCTGAAGTGTCCATCAACAGTAGAGTGGATAAATTAAAGGCAATACAGGTGTGCATGGATCCCTACCACTTTCTCTTGTGTGTATTAGCTAATTCTCACTCGTTTTTTTAATTACCTCAAATATCCCTCCTCTTGAAAAATCAGTCCTTTAAATTTCTGTCTGCTGTGGTCTTGTGCATCTTCTTCCTCACGTGGCCATGCCCCTTGAAAGGCGATGCCTGGATTCAGTCTCCATTTATCTCATTCCCCCCACCTTTTTCTCTTTTTCTGGCCACACTGCACATGACCTGTGGGGTCATGTTCCCCGACCACCGCAGTGAAAGCTGGGAATCATAACCACTAGGCCACCAGAGAACGGCCTCTTCGCTGCCTTCCAATCCTTTGGTCCACATCCACTTGGCTTTACCACTGCACCCATGATGCTCTCACCTTGGTTACCGACCAACCACCTCCTTATTATTAAATCAAACAGTACTCTTCCTTACCTTACAGAAACAGCAGCACTAGACAGGATTGAAGATTGCCTCTTTCTCACGCCTTGGAGCCTGGGATACTTCCTTCTTCCGGTCTTCTTCCTGGTTTCCTAGTCCCGCCCCTTCCCCCCCTCTGCCAATAGCGAACCGTGTTGGTGGTCAATGGCATCCCCTTTTCTTATCACTCCACAGGTTGTGTAGGTCACCGCCATCCTCATGACTTCAGTGGTCTTCCGAATGCTGGTATCTGCCACCTCTAAATCTCTGTGCAAAGGACTCTGAGTTCCAGACCTCTCTAGTGAATGCTTTGGACTTGAGTGTCCTACAGGCGACAGGCACTCAGATTCACAATTTTTCGTATTAAGGTTACTCACTCTGGCCTTTTGCCTCTGTGAATGGAATTAACATACACTAGACATTCACCTGGGCTTCCCAGGTGGTGCTAGTGATAAATAGCCCACCTGCCAATGTAGGAGACATAAGAGATGCAGATTCCATCCTGGGTGGGGAAGATCCATCCCCTGGAAGAGGGCCTGGCAATCCACGCCAGTATTCTTGCCTGGAGAACTCCAGAACAGAGGAGCCTGGCGGGTTACAGTCCATGGAGCCACAAAGAGTCAGACATGACTGAAGCAACGTAGCATGCACGCACCGACATCCACCTCTCTCTCCTTTGCCATTCCCATCTCATGATCAAGTCCCATACTTTCCATTCTATTAACATGTTTCAAAACCACCTTAGTCTCTATTCCTACAGCTGTTTTTCTTAGTCGAGTTACCACCTACTTGGCTGGTTTATTAAAGAATCTTAAGTTACTACTTTCACTACCGTTACCCCATCGTTTCTTCTGTACTGAATTCAGTATGTTGAATTTCCCTTGAAGTTCTTACATCTGTAGAATAAGGAGGGCACCAGTGATTTATCAAACTAATTCACAATTTACTGCGTGTATTTTAATAGGATATATGTAACTGTAGGCTCACTAATGTCCTCATTTGATTAGTGTGGGTGAGATGTACAGTGTATGAGATCAGAAGCACTGCAGATAAGTAAAGTGTGATCGCTGGTTCTGCCAGGTTTCAGATGTGTAACCTTAAGTGATTAATTCAACCTTTTCAGACTCAGTTTCTTCATCTGTAAACTGGGGGTGATGGTAATACTGTTTCATGGTACCATTGTGGGGATTTTACAAAATAACAGCACAATGCCTGGTACATTGCATAGTCAAGAAAAAAGCTTTCATCTCTCTCTAAAATAAACATTTTATTTAAAAATATACACATATTTTTTAAAAAAGAACACATGCCAACTTTGGTATTTAGCCATTGCTTCTTTTCTCTTCCTGGTCACCCACATTTCTTCCTAGTTATATATAGTTGAGTGAAGGAGCCGACGTGAAAGCTCCACCACACGGGGTCCCTGCAGAGAACATATGCTGGCTCTTTGGATTTCTTTGCAAAGTGCCTCTTCGTGTTTCCAGGAGGGAGGATTTCAAGCACCCAGCTGTGCACTGCCCTCTTTCCTCACTGCAGGCACGTTGGAGAGAACTCTGGGGAGCAGCGTGGGTTCCCTTCCTTTGGAAAACATTACAGCAGCCTCCAGGATCGCCATCATTCTATGACCTTATCCCCAAAACCCTCTGGAGCTGTTAAAGCACACACAGGGAGCTCACAAGGCCGAAGGTGATTGAAGTAAGCGCAAGAGACCACCATGAGTTTGTCTTAATCCATAGAATTCTAGAAACTTAGATTCCACCAACTCCTACCATAAGAAGGGAACTTCTTCATGTTACCAAACCCAATGAGTCTACAGAAATTTCCCTGGGAGGTAATAGAGAAAATTTTTTCGGATCTCTTCCGGTCTTAAAGCCATTTCCTAATGCATAGTCTCACCCTAGCCAGGGCTCCCCTGAAAATGTGGATTCCAGAATCAAACCCAGCTCCTCACCACGCTGAGCCCCTCTCTAGCTTATAGGACTGTCTTGTTGTATGTCTAGTAATATCATCTAATGCTAGTTGAGTTTCCACATCTCAACTGCCCTGCTGGTTTCTACTGGATTTATAACAAAACTTAAGACTCCAGACTCTTTCACTCTGAGTTCTCTTACAGCTGACAGCAAACTTGGTGCATCTGTGGACCACAGCCAAGCCCTGAAGGGGGGCCAAGCTGCCCTCACAATCCTGCAGCTTTTGTTCCCTAAAAGATAGAGTCTCTCCATGGACACCCTACCCTGTAAGTGTCCCTTTTGTCCAGAAAGCTTGTTCTGAAGATTAAGATGATAATAATAATAATAATAATAATAAGTTCCCTTTGTTCTTCTCTGATTTTCCAAATATTTCTGTATCTGGCAATGAAGATAAGCCCTAAAAGCTCAAACAGATGTTTTAAGCGGTAGAAAGACATCTAAGTCATATGTTGCTGCTGTTTGATCACAGAAGAAAAAAAATGTCAGCGTGAGTGTAGGTTTTAGCTAAAAAGGCCCTCTCCTTTGGGAAAACAAAGACCCTCTTTGTCATCATAGGTAAAGGGATTCTGGTTGGAAGGCTTGGAAATTACCAGGCTTCTTACAACCTCCCAGTCCCTCAAGATCGGAACCATCTGTGCAGAGTCTACGTGGTACTGGACATCTGGGACAGGGGATGTGCTCTGCACAGGTGAGACATCAAGTTATTATCTCCCAGATGAGTAAATCTGATGCAGGAGTTTTCGGCCAAACCAGCATTGGTTTTTAGAAGAGGTGATAGAAACCTCTTCAACAGGTCTTTAGAAAAGACTGTCTTGAGTGCTTGGGTTAGGTTTTTGATCCCCACCCCCTCCTTTTTTTCAGATTGGAAATAAATGTTTCTGGATGGCAAAGGCCACCTGTTCACAGACCGTTGGTTGTTCAACTGAAGACCCTCCTGCTTTCTTATCTGTCGGGGCGATCACCTCATGGAGAGAATGGTTTCTCATCCCAAGCTTTTCGACTTCCTTTTCATAATGTAATGTCTCAGCTGAACCGAGAGGCTGTGACCTGACCTTTCCTCCCTCTTTCCTTCCTTCCTTCTTTCCTTTCCCCCTTCCTCTCCCTTTCCTTATAGTAGAATGTGTGTCATCTCAGTAACACTGTTAGAAGCAGGGCTTCTACTGAGCACGGGCTTAATGGAAGTATTTGGGCAAAGGAACTTCCTGAATCCTTGGATAAGGGTGAACCCACAGGACTGCACCAGAGTTGGGAGCAGCTGCAAAAGTCTGCAGGTAAGCTTTACCATAGGGTGGTCCTAGGGGTCTTGAGAGGACCACATGTGGGTAGTTTCAGGCTCTAAAAGCCTGAGGAAACTTGAATGTGGCCATCTTCTTAAGTCTCTGTACATCTTTTAGTCATGCCCAATTTGTCACCAGAACAGAAGACACAATTAAGAGTTTAAAAGAACTTAAAAAAAAAAAATCCCCCTTATAGGAAACATAAATTAACACAGATGATCAGGGAGCAACCAGCTTCATCAAGCTTTTCCCAATTATCCTCAGTTTTATCTTTCAAATCTCACATCTGATCTACAGAAAGAGAGCGTGAATATGGTGGGTGGGGGTTGTGGGTGGAGGTTGAAAGCAATGATCCAGGAGTCTGCTCTGGGTTGTGCGCTGGTTTGTAGCAGCAAATATCTTTCGTTAACTGTGAGGCGTATATGTCAGTGCCAGATAATAGCCTAAAAATATCCCAATGAAAATGCATAGCCTTACAAAGACAGAGGCCTCCTAGCCAAGTCTAACTCTTCAGACAGAAATACCCAAAGGAAAAAAAAAATAATTGACACTCAGACCAGAGTCTCAGAGATTGCTGTGAGGTTGTTTTCCAAAGGAAGGGGGATAAAAATAACATTAAAAAATTCACACAACTTGGCACATGAGAAACGGACTGACTAGCGAGCTTTGTCAAGATCCCCCCAAAGCGTCAACGTCTGAGGACACACAAAGGCGAGGAATGTGTCAGGAAGGCTTCCCTCCCCATAGCGTCAGCATCAAAGACGAGATGGCAATGTTCCCCTCGGGATCTCTGGTTCTGATGACAGACATCAAAGCAAAGTGGAAAATGTACCGTGTGGCTCTTTTAAAGCACAAGGCAGATGAAGGAATGTAAAACGACGGTCGTCTTCCACCGCTGCTCTCCGCGAGAGAAGGCAGTACCTTTCCAGTGACCAAAGGTGAACGCTCCCTGTCTCTTCACATCACAGTCACTGTCGAGACAGGCTTGTTCATCGTAAGCAGGTGGCTGTGCGTCACTGGGTTGGAGCCATGAGTCATACATAGAAGCAACTTGTAGTCTGGGTGATGAATCGGGAACTCGCAGTGAGAAAGGGCAAGATCATTTCACAGCAGATGGAGGCTTAAAGGCTTTTGGTATAGGACTCTGTTGCACTGCCTTGAAGATACACACACATACACACATGTGTATGTATATGTACATATGGATGTGTATATATGGATACACATATCCACACATACCTATAGACACACATACATATACATATGTATATATCTATACACACATGCATATGTGTGTGTATATATATATATATATATACACACATATATAATATATATATTCTCCTCCTGCCCTCCCCACCCCCTCATTAAGATGCGGCAGCTTTCAGAGTAGCAATCACCAAAAACACTCTGTGTTCACACATGTTAACAGGTTAACAATGGAATGACTTCTAAATCTTTTTTTTTTTTTTCAAAAAGAGAACTTCTAAAATCACAACACATTTGGTTATTTTCTCCATAAGTGCACAGTGAACATTTGTTTTTTTTTTACAAAAGAAGAAAACAGTGCCTTAGTGATTTAAATAAAAAATAAAAACAGCGAGAGCTACCTTCTACAGCATGCAACACTATGAATCGGTGCGTTAGAACCACAGTGAGCCTTAGAGACGACCCTGCAATTTAAGTTTTCAACTCCCAGCAAAAGCAGGGGAAGTTGTGAGGAATGCACAGGAGACCATCATCTGTTTTTCCTTCCATCCTTTTCAACGTGCGATTGTGTTTTCTTTCAGAAACCCAGACCTAAAATACTCTTTCCTTGGAACTATACTTCGTATTTACCTTTACAACCTAACGATTTCCGGTTTTCCCCAGAGCAACCCAAATCAGTGATTGCCAACCAAATGAGGGTAGGGAGAGCTTCATGACTGATGGACGGAATCATTGGTTTCTTTCCTTCGATTTCTTTCTTTTGACTTCCTTTTACAGCAAGTTATTATGCAGATGGAGAATGAGCTACCTGGGAGAACCTTGACTTTCAGCTTTTTAACGTATGGTTTTATTAGCAGTAGGACAGCTGATAAATGGATGAAATCCTCTTCTCCCAACGCTGGGGCAGAGAAAGGGAGATCTTCAAAAGAGGGGAGAGAACGGATGGAGAATTTGAAAGAAAAGTAGAGTGGGAGAAAGATACTGGAGGTGAACCCCTCCTTCCAATAAGAAAATAAAAAGAGAAGCCGAACGTCCATAAATAATCACCCTGTTGTATGAATAGTAACCCACTGTGTTTATTCCCATCGTACATGAAATGATGTTCTTTAGTGCTGTCTGCATTATTCCTGATAACAGTTTCTTGAGACCAGAGAGATACTTCTGATTTGCTTACATGGTCGTCTCTAGTCTTTGACTCTAAAGGAGGTTGTGCTGGAGAATGGCAGGAGGTTTTGTCTCTCTTCTTGCTTTAGGGTTCTCTCCTGTTTCACAATGCTTAACACCATGGCGGGGATTCCCAGGAGGCTCAGTGGTCAAGAATCCACCTGCCAATGCAGGAGACTGGAATTCGATCTCTGGGTTGGGAAGATCCCCCGGAGGAGGACATGGCAACCCACTCCAGTATTCTTGCCTGGGAAATCCCACCGACAGAGGAGTCTGGCGGGCTATCGTCCAGGGAGTCGCAAAGAGTCGGACACAACCAACCGAGCACACACATCACCACGGAGACAGCGACAGTGATCCGGCCACTGGTTAAGAAAGGGAAATTTCAGGTGGGGTTCTTTGGGCCAAAGGTAGGTCGGTTGTTATCAGTGACCACGTGGAGTCCTGGGTACGGGGTTGGGGTCACTGTAGCAGGGGCGGCTTTGTGGCCAAGGGATACTGAGTTCACTTCCCTTCCCTGGGAACGGGTTGGTCCTGTCCCTCTGTTCTGCCTTAAGAACCTGACACTGGGCCGGACCTCTGTTTTGAAAGGCAGGTGACGGAGACAGGAGAAGCAGCCTTCCGGGGTACGACTTCCATCACCTTTGAAGGACTGGCTTCTGTGTGTTCCCCAGAGAGCTTACACCTTCTTTCCATGGTAAGAGTAACAAATCCATGAGAAAAGCTTACAAAGTGAGATTATGCCCCAACAGTGCCTGAAAAAAATACAAGCTAGAAAAAAAGATTAGTGTTTGAAAGGCATTGGAAGAAAAAAAAATTTTTTTTTGCATTCTTGATCTGAAAAAACATAATTTTGAAAGCATTGCTGAAATCAGTAACAGTCACTGAATGTTGGCAAATATTACACTATATATCTATTAAAAAAAAGACTCCTGTTTGTTTTTGCTGGTTGTCACAGAAGTCTCCATGCTTTTTATTTTCTCCAGCTCCTCCTCCCCTTCTTCCTCCTCCCCTTCTTCCTCCTCCCTCTTCTTCTTCTCCTCCTCCTTTTCCAGCTCCTCCTTCTTTGGGAGAATGTAAATATTTGTGGTCATGTGCTTTCCCCAGTGGGATTCCTCTTGGCCTTCCTTAGCACTTCATCAGGTGTTTACCACTGCTGCAAGTGGAGGTCCATGGGGGAATTCAGATTGAGATCCGTGACATCCAGGAAATCAATGTTGAAGATGCTGGGGCCCCCAGTAGATAGGGAGCTGAAGCTTGGGGTGGAGCTGGGCGGCGTGAGGTCCAGCCACTCCATGCTTTCCCAAGGAGATTCTGTGAAGCTTAAGGGCAGCCCACTGCTGTCCACAGAGGAGGGTGAAAACTGAGTCTGCATGGGGGACAGGGGGCCTGGCAGGATCTCGTGTGCGTTGAAGAGGTCTTCTGCAGCCTTCCCTGAGAATCCATCCATCATCCCGTCAAAAGGAGGCTCCTCACTCCCGATTTTCAGAAGGGTGGTGTCGCTCACCTTCCCCAAGGGGCTCTGGGAATTTAATAAGACTTCCAAGTGCTCGTCGCTATCAGCACCGAAGTGATCAAAGGAGAGCTGGCCTCCTGCGGACGCTGGTTCAAAGGCTGCTGAGGACTTGGGAAGGGCACCAGTGGGGCTTCGAGAAGACCCGGGGATCTTTGGGACTCTGTGAAGACATGAATGATCCTCTCTGGCGTCAGCGGGCATTTCTGTTGGTAAAACACAACGGGAATTGTTCAGTCGCTTCCGATCGATTGTGATCATTCAAAGACTGATCGTTCAAAGATTGATTCATTCACTTGAATGAATCTTTGGAATGAATGAATGACTTACAGAAGGAGATGGCCATGCTTCTTGGGTCACAGCTCTTCACCCGGTCTCACCCCTAAACCACTCTGTATATTGCAAGTTCTTCCCTTGGGTCTCTCCCCAAACCCTCTCTTGCTGGAAATTCCACTCTGCGATTATCAGACGCGCAAAGCAGGTGCTTTTACCTGCTCCTTCACTGACACCTGGCTGCCCCTGAAGACACTGCAACCTCACTATACCCTCACTGGGGGCTCTTTGCTGCCCAGCCAGAAGATGAGTCATCAGGTCCTTTCCTGCCACCATTGTCTGATTGTTACTCCTCCTCCTTATTATAACTCCTCACTGGTTTTGAAGGTCATCCTGCTCTCAAAGTCCACCTCACCCCAGCCCCGACTCCTGGTCCCTCCTCCTCATCTTCAAAAAACTACTCCCTGTTCACTGCCTCTCTTCCACTTCAACTCTTGTCATTCTCCGTGACGTCAGCATCCCGGAAGTGACTTGTGCAGGGGGCCTCTCAGTTCCCTGACACCCCATCCCCCTCAGTGCAAGTGATGCTGCCATTGCCACTCTGCTGGACACACCCTGGACCTTGTGGCCCCAAACACTGCATCCTCTGAAAGTTCAGTTTCAATCACCATTTCCAACTCCCTGTCCATCGCCTCCCACTCCTGAAGTTCACTTCGTAAGGACCCTCTGACAACAAATTCTCAGCCATTTTGAGTCACCCCAGTCTATTGACTCCACAATTTTATCACCATCCATCAGCTTCTTCTGGTTTTTATTTATTTTGGCCACTACATGCGACATGCAGGATCTTAGTTCCCTGAACCAGTGATCGAACCCACCTTCCCTGCAGTGGAAGCATGGCATCACAAGCACTGGACCACCAGGCAATTTCCTGGCTTTTACTTCTTTCCTTGTGCAGTCTGTACTCTTGACCCACCACTCTAATTACTCTCACATATATCCTCAATCCCCCTGCCCTTTCCTTCCATCACCGTACTCCCTTGGCAAAACCCCACACCTGGGTGAATCTGACCGTCTGTTTTCTCTGAGTCCTTCCAGGCTTGGCTGGACTTTTAAGAAAAAAATTGCACAGTGAAGTTGCCCAGTTTATTTTTAAATTCATGGTGTTAAGTCAGCATTTAATACTGCCTAGTAGGGGGCTTCCCGGAGAAGGCAATGGCACCCCACTCCGGTGCTCTTGCCTGGAAAATCCCATGGACGGAGGAGCCTGGTAGGCTGCAGTCCATGGGGTCGCTGAGTCAGACACGACTGAGCGACTTCACTTTCACTTTTCACTTTGATGCACTGGAGAAGGAAATGGCAACCCACTCCAGTGTTCTTGCCTGGAGAATCCCAGGGATGGCAGAGCCCAGTGGGCTGCCATCTGTGGGGTCGCATAGAGTCGGACACGACTGAAGCGACTTAGCAGCAGCAGCAGCAGCAGGGGGCTTCCCAGGTGGCGCTAGTGGTAAAGAACCAGCCATCTCCGTTGAAGATGTGAAAGACGCAGGAGATGTAACAGATGCAGGTTGAATCCCTAGGTTGGGAAGGTCCGCTGGAGGAGCCTGGTGGACTACAGTCCTTAGGGTCACAGAGTCAGACACGACTGAAGCGACTTAGCACGCATGCACTCAGGCACAGAGAGAGGGTGATCCTACTGTTGTTTCTTGTGATTGACTCATCACTGTTCTTCTTTCCTGGAATTTCCCAGGCTCCACTCCCACACCCTGTTTGCAGACCTTGCCACATACTTCATTAAAAACATAAGGGTGTCTTCACTGCTATATTTAAACTGGATAATCAACAAGGACCTACTGTATAGCACAGGGAGCTCTGATCAGTGTTATCATGCGGCAGCCAGGATGGGAGGGGAATTTGGGGGAGAATGGATACACGTATATCCATGGCTGAGTCCCGTTGCTGTTCACCTGAAACTTTCTCAGTGTTGTTAATCGGCTATACCCCAATACAAAATA
Source organism: Cephalophus harveyi (assembly GCA_006410635.1). NCBI lineage: Eukaryota > Metazoa > Chordata > Mammalia > Artiodactyla > Bovidae > Cephalophus > Cephalophus harveyi. The sequence continues at coordinate 151,859 of SJYT01048124.1, read as the reverse complement.
AAAAGTTTAAATACAAAATATAATGGTGTCTGATAGGAACCTGCTCATCTTTCCATCATGAAACTTAACAACGATACAGACACCTGTGCCCATGTTTTTCTTCTTCCCTCTTGTTACAAGGGAGGAACTGCCTGTTTCCTTGCATGATGCCTATCTCTCTTGCCAGACGGCAAACCCCCTAAAGGTGGAGGCTTTGCCTGGTTCAGCAATGGACCTAGTTCTCTGAAACTTTCAATGCTGTCACTTAAGCGCTCAGCACTAAAGAATTGATGCTTTCGAACTATGGTGTTGGAGAAGACTCTTGAGAGTCCCCTGGACAGCAAGGAGAGCAAACCAATCCTAAAGGAAATCAACTCTGAATACTCATTGGAAGGACTGATGCCGAAGCTCTAGTACTTCAGCCACCTGATGCAAAGACCTGACTCAATGGAAAAGACCTTGATGCTGTGAAAGATTGAAGGTAGGAAGAGAAGGGAAAGATAGAGGATGAGATGATTGGATGGCATCACTGACTCTATGGTCATGAGTTTGAGCAAACTCAGGGAGAGAGAGAAGGACAAGGAAGCCTGGCATGCTGTAGTCCATGGGGAGGCAAAGAGTTGGACTTAAGGACTGAAAAATAGCAACAACTTAAGGAATCTTTTCTTTTTATCCACACATTCTCCTTGCATGATCATAGTCACTTGTGTGCTTTCAAATTTTAGGCACAACTATGTAACTGTTTAAAAAGAAGTAAATGAATGACTCAAAAGGAGGCAAAAAAGAACACACGGATCACTGTCACTGCTTGAATGGCGTGTGAGCATGAAGGGCCCATTGGTGGGAGGTTCGTTTACAGTAGACTTGCTTTACCTGCCTCCTTCTCATAATAAGAAGAGAGGGACATTGGGATTAGAACAGTAGGGGGAAATGGTCTAGCAGGAAAAACATTTAGGAAAACAAGGACCAAGCTGAAAGATGAAAACTGTTAAAACGATTGCTGACAAGTTTTCTGAGGACAATAGCACAAAGGTGATGAGGGGTCACCCTCGAGGACTTCTTTTATCTGCTCCAAACATGGACAGGAGGCTCAGAGGCAGGGACGCTCCACCCCGACACAGCTCTTTAGTCCAACTCACAATGAGCATCTGACCTTGGCCCTAAGCGTCCACAGCCTAGAGTGCACACAGGGGCAGAGCACCCTGACATCTTACCTCCACTTTCAATGAGGACATCCAGGAGTTCATCCATCTGCTGGCTCCGGGTCATTTGCTGTTGCCAATTAACCAAAGGAGAACAGAGAAATTAAAATGTAGCGACTGCTTCTGTAGGAAGTCATCGGAAGCAGTATGACAGGTTTTTTAATTAGGTTTGGTTAGCAGTGTTTTGTTTTGTTTTGTTTTGTTTTTTTAATTGTGGTAAACTACAAACAACATAAAAATTTACCATCTTAACCATTTCAGAGTACAGTGTGCAAATCCATTAAGTTAATTCATGTGGTTGTGCCGCTGGCACCACCATTCAGCTCTGGAACTTTTTCATCTTGCAAAACTGCAACTCTGACCCCATTGAACACTAACTCCCCACCCCCTCCTCCCTACAGCTCCTGGACACCGCTGTTCTGTTCTCTGTTGCTGTGGATTTGATGACTCTAGGTCTCTCACATAAGTGGACTGATACAGTATCTTTGGGGCTTTCCTAGTAGCTCAGTTGGTAAAGAATCCGCCTGCAATGCAGGACACCCCGGTTTGACTCCTGGGTCAGGAAGATCCACTGGAGAAGGGGTAGGCCACCCACTCCAGTATTCTGGCCTGGAAAATTCCATGGACTGTATAGACCACGATGGGGTTGCAGAGAGTCAGACAGGACTGAGCCACTTTCACTTTCACAGGTCTTTCCGTTTATGGCTGGCTTATTCAGCTTAGTACAATGTCTTCAAGGTTTTGCAGCAGGGGTCAGAATCTCCTTCCTTATTAACTCTGAGTAACACTCATTATCCCACTCCAGCACTCTTGCCTGGAAAATCCCATGGTCGGAGGAGCCTGGTAGGCTGCAGTCCATGGGGTCGCTGAGTCAGACACGACTGAGCGACTTCACTTTGACTTCTCACTTTCATGCATTGGAGAAGGAAATGGCAACCCACTCCAGTGTTCTTGCCTGGAGAATCCCAGGGACGGGGGAACCTGGTGGGCTGCCATCTGTGGGGTCGCACAGAGTCGGACACGACTGAAGTGACTTAGCAGCAGCAGCAGCAGCAGCAATACTCATTATGGGGCTTCCCAGGTGGCCCTAGTGATAAAGAACCCACCTGGCAATGCAGGAGACTATAAGAGACTTGGGATCAATCCCTGGATGGGGAAGGTCCCCTGGAGGAGGGCATGGCAACCCTCTCTAGTATTCTTGCCTGGAGAATCCCATGGACAGAGGAGGTTGATGGGGTATAGTCTATGAGGTTGCACAGAGCCAGACATAACTGAAGCAACTTAGCATGCAGGCACAATATTCATTGTATGTATAGAAGACATATTTCATTTATCCATTCATCCTTCAATGAACACTTGGGTTGGTTCCACCTTTTGGCCTTCATGAATATGGACATTAACTGGCTAAAGGTTTTGGTAGCATGCATTTTTGGACAGGAAAACTACAAAATAAAACAATCTGACACAACAAGAGAAGGGGGGAAAGGAGGCAAAATGATCCCTAGCCCAGAGTTGTTCAGAGTAGATTCAGTTGTTCGAGAAGTTTCCATTCCAGGAGATGGGCACCTTAATATGTAAATAGTATGGCCATTTTTATCACTTTGAAGTGACTTGGCTAGGACACAAAATAAGCCTCAGCAATCAAGCATCTTTTCTGATCACAACGTCATGAAACTAGAAATTAATCAGAGAAAAAGCAATGGAAAAAAATGCTTCAGTGGAGGCTAAACAACATGCTACTAAAACATGAATTGGTCAGTGATGAAATCAAAGAGGAAATTAAAAGATACCTAGAGATAAAGAAAAGTTGGACTTAGTCTAAAAGTTGGACTATAAAGAAAGCTGAGCACTGAAGAATTGATGCTTTTGAAGTGTAGTGTTGTAGACTCTTGAGAGTCCCTTGGACAGCAAGGAGATCCAACCAGTCCATCCTAAAGGAAACCAGTCCTGAATATTCATTGGAAAGGCTGATGCTGAAGCTGAAACGCCAATACTTTGGCCACCTGATGAAAAGAACTAACTCATTGGAAAAGACCCTGATGCTGGGAAAGATTGAAGGCGGAAAGAAAAGAGGGCAATAGAGGATGACATGGTTGGATGGCATCACCGACTTGATGGACATGAGTTTGAGCAGGCTCTGGGAGTTGATGATGGACAGGGAAGCCTGGCGTGTTGCAGTCTGTGGGGTCGACAAGAGTCGGACATGACTAAGAGACTGAACTGAATGGAGAGACAAATGTCAATAAAAACACAAGGATGCAAAATCTATGGGATGCAGTGAAAACAGTTCTTAAGAGGTAGTTCATAGGGATACCGAAATTCCTCAATAAAATAAGAAGAATCTCAAATGAACAACCTAACCTATCATCTAAAACTGGTGGTCCAGTGGTTAAGACTCTGCCCTCCCAATACAGAGGTCCTATCCCTGGTTGGGGAATCAGATCCCTCATGCCATGCAGCGTGGCCAAAAAAAAAAAAAAAAGCAACTAAGGAAGGGGGGCTGGGGAAAAAAAAAAAACAATTAGGAAAAGAGCAAACAAAACCTAAACTCAGCAGAAGGAAGGACATTAAAGATCAGAGAGGAATTACATAAGATAGAGATGAAATAACAATAGAAAAAAAATCAATAAATCCAAGAGCTGGTTCTTTCAAATAGCGAACAAAATCGACAAACCTTTGTCTCACCAAGAAGAAAGGATCCAAGTAAAGAAAATAAGAAATGAAGTGACTTGGATCTGCCTCCCGTTTGTGTGCTGAGGATGTGGCTCGCATTTCTCTGGCTCCCCATTGCACTTGTGGTGAACACACCTTCCCCTCTGGCTCATCTGAGTTAAGTAAGCTCTGTCTGTGGAAGTCCACTTTGCCTGGCCCTCTTCTTTTCTTTTGAAACCACAAAGGATCTATTTGATGTTTACAGATACCAGGGGATGGGAATGAGAAGGACAAAGGCATACATGGATCTCAGTCCCCGGGATCACTGAGTTTTGAAGCTAGGAAGAACCTTAGAAACAGTTGCCCCAGCAATTACTCTCACGTGTTAATATTTGAGTACGTATCTTGTGTCAGGACAATGTGATCAATGCTATGTCTATCTAGAACCCTTATCCAGTAGATATCGTCTTCATTTCACAGAAGAGAAGTTGAATTCTTGACCAGTGTTTGTGGCAGTGGCAGCTGGCACCGAGTCTGGGCATTTGGGTGCTAAGTCGACCTCTTCTCTCTCTGCCTCACACGGCGTCTCTACACATACCACACTTCTTCACAGTGAGCATCTGGACAGTCTGCTTGTTCCAGCGGGGGAGGCCACAGAATCTACACGTGTGAAGCCACATCATATAATACAACATGCAGTGAGTCAGCCTGTTCTTCCATGAAGATCAAATCGTGTGCTTACCTGCTTCACTGCATCTTCGTAGGATGGCGGCTGGGTTATTTCTGAAACTGCGGAAGTGGACTTGGAAAAAGTTGGGGATGGAATTGGAAACTTTGGCCCTGCCTTATCAGAAGAGTGCAGACCCGCCATCTGCGTGAGTAAAATTCAGAGAAAGACGATCAATCCACGCATCAGACATTGTATATAGCTCCTGTTTTAGAAACTATAGACTCAACTGTAGAAAAAAATTGATTAAAGGGAAAAAAAAATCTGGGGCTTAAATATATATCACAGATATGTTACAGATGTATATCAATAACAGGACACATCACTGTGGACGCGATGCTGGAGGCGTCTCAGGATGGGAGCCTCAGAAATTCATTCCCCTCCTCTAACGTGCACCCTGACTGTTGGGAGAAAGCGAGATGAGAAAAGAAAACGAAGAAGTGTCTGTCCAGTCCAACACAAAGAGCTCCATCAACCCAGGCATTTCCAGAGTAATTTATCTCTCAGCCTGTGTTGTTCCTAAGTGAAAATATTGGTTGCTCAACCATATCCAACTCTTTGCACCCCATGAACTGTTGCCCTCCAGGTTCTTCTGTCCATGGGATTTCCCAGACAAGAATACTGGAGTGGATAGCCGTTCCCTTCTCCAGGGGATCTTGCTAAACTAGGGATCGAACCCAGGTCTCTCGCATTGACAGCAGATTCTTTATCATCTGAGCCACCAGGGAAGCCCGTTTCATTCCTGAGTGTATATGCAGATATTGCTGGAGTGTCTCTCCATAAGCCAGCCCTGGGTGCTGTAAGTGTGTTCTGTGGGGGGACCCGGGACATTGCAGAGTCTCCATCCCCAAATGATGCCCTGCCCTGTGGCACACAGCACTTTTGTGTCATTGTCAACTCATGTCTGCCACCTTTTTTTTTTTAAGACTAATTTTATTTTATTTTTTGAACTGTTAATTTTGTATTGGGGTATATATAGCTCATTAACAGACAATGCTGTGATAGTTTCAGATGAAGAGTGAAGGAACTTGGCCATACATATACATGCATCCATTCTCTCCCAAGCCCCCTTCCCATCAGGCTGCTCCATGAAAGTCTGCCGCCTTTTGGACCACCTTCCCACCGCTCCTTGCATCCCCCATATCCTGCATCTTTTACCTCTCTGATTCTCCCGCCTGCTGACATGTGTCATCTCCTCCCTTCTATCCATTTTGGTGTTTTGGTCATGAGGCATGTGGGATCTTTGCTGCCCAACCAGGGATTGAACCCACACTGCCCGCACTGAAAGGGCAAGTTCTAACCATTGCACTGTCAGGGAGGTCCCAAGAAGGTTCTTTCGTCTGTATACATGTCATCATCTTTAGTGAAGCTCCTCGTGAGCTGACTTATTAACAACATAAAATAAGATGAAATTAAGGCTGTCTCTAAAAACCCAAAAGGTGGATTCTTGTTGCTTCTAAATCAATTCCCTTTCCCAGCAAATACTGATATAAGATCAGGAAGTGACACCCTCTGAACTAAAGATTCTTCACTGACTACAGGAAGGACAAGTCACCCACTGAGACCTTTCCAGAAGTTACCAATCATGGTGTACGGTTGGATCATTGAAAAAAGTTAAGGACAGAGGCCTGGAAGTGAAGACACATTTTTGAACGTGGCATAGTTATCCAACTTTACCATATCTCAATGACCCTGACCTGCAAGTTATCTGGGTAAAATATTCTCTACTTTTGATTTCAGTAACCAATGGGAGGATGGTAAAATATATTGTTGAAACAATAAGATTTCAAAGGACAGTGTTATTATCTTTATAACCTGTTCCTGAAATCCAAAGACCTCCAGAGATTGAGAAGCAATAGGTCTGTACTTAAGTCAGTTAAAAAAAAAACAACAAAAAACATTTCCAATCCCTGACTGTATTACAGAAGATTGAAATGAACAGGGATGTGATGATGGAAAGGTCTTTATTGAGAACAAGCTGGCAGGGGAAGGTGTGGTACCAGCAGCTGTCTCTTATACACATCTACTCCTATCTTCAACTTCACTGAACTTGGTCTGTTCGCCACGCTCTTTTGCAAACCTGCCAAGGCCATTTTACTTGTCATAATTTCTGGGATGAACCCAGGAAATGATGCCTTGGAATACTCTCACTTATATCTGTATATCCATTTTTTTTCCTTTTCAAGTAGACTTGTTTCTGTCCAAAACGTCATTTCTTTCTGTTTGAACCTCAACACAGGGAGAAGAGGGGCCACAGAGAGAGAGATGAGGCCAAGCTGGCCCCCAGCTTACACCTGTCTCCAGGTGCCTACCTTTTGCTGCACACCTGGGCTTTTGGGAGAAGGTTTGCCCCCAGCACCATGACTGCTGTCTGCCGCAGCTCCAGAGAAAGGGGGGTGAAGGCTGGGAGGCTGGGGAGAGAAGCTGGGAGGGTGGCCCTCGTGTGCCCCTGAGTTCTGTGGAGAGGAAGAAGGAAAAATGAAATGGCTCATCCCTGCCCTGGTGTCTTGTCTTTCCAAACCTCCCTAAATTCCATCACCAAGGTCTCAGATCCAGATTTGGACATTTCACCTTCTGCTCACAAACTCTCCATGGTTTCCGCACATCTACAATGGAGGGTCTCCACATCTAACCAGGGTGAGTCTTCAAAATGATCCACAGTCAAGCATTGTTCTTTTCCCTCTGTGAGCTTCCGTGTGTGCATGTTCAGTTGCTTCAGTCAGGTCTGAGTCTTAATGACCCTATGGACTGTGGCCCACCAGACTCCTCTGTGCATGGGATTCTCCAGACAAGAATACTGGAGTGGGTTCCCATGGCCTTCTCCAGGGGATCTTTCCACCCCAGGGATCAAACCCATGTCTCCTGTATTATAGGTGGATTCTTTACCCCTGGGCCACCAGGGAAGCCCTCTGAGAGCTTAAATTCTGCTAATCCAGCCACAACTTGTACATTTTGCTCATGCCTTTTTCACATGGAATGACCTTTTCCTGATTCTCCTCTTCCAACTCCTCTTCTCAAGTCCAATCCCTTTTCAAGTCCTCCCACTCTTCTAGCCCTTCACGGTCGACACCCACTCCCCTAAGGCTCTGTGTAGCATTTAACATCATGCTGCTCAGTGATGTTACCCTATATTGCTCTTTGTCTTTTTATTTATTCATTTTTTATCATGGAATCATTCATGTCTTCAAAGAGTGCTTTGTAAGCCATCAATTACTGTACAAGTGGTGGTTCTTCTTGATAGCATCCATATCCTTCACTTGAGCATCTTCTGGTCCCGAGGTATTTCAAGTGCTACTTTTACCTTTGATGCTGAGAACACCACATTGACACCTGTTGTCATTAAGGATGAGAATCCATGTTAAATTTCAGCTCCTCCCAGAGTGCTGACTCAGGAGTAAGCATCCTTCATGTAAATGTGTTGCTCTAGTGGGTTCATAAAAATGTATCTGCATTACCCCGCCTCATACTCCCAGGGTAGTAGAGAATATTCAACGTGAAAGAGGTATACATTTTATTAATAGTATCAGATAATCCTTGGTTCCGTGGCCCTGGGCAACTGGCTTCACCTCCCTGGGCCTTATTTTCCTCAATAATGAAGAATAACAAATTATAATTTGTAAGGCTGTTTTGGAATTCGTAAGGACTTCCCTGGTGGCTCAGATGGTAAAGCATCTGCCTACAGTGTGGGAGACCTGGGTTTGACCCCTGGGTCAAGAAGATCCTCTGGAGAAGGAAATGGCAACCCACTCCAGTACTCTTGCCTGGAGAATCCCATGGATGGAAAAGCCTGGTAGGCTACAGTGCATGGAGTCGCAAGGAGTCAGACACGACTGAGCGACTTCATTCACTCACTGACTCAAGGCTGTTTTGACAATTAATGAGTTGCTCACATACATACCTCTTTTGAAAAAAATACACTGTGATTTTTTTTAAAGATCATCTTATTGTTATGTTTTGACTTATTGATAGATTGATTTTGTTGCTCTGGGTCTTAGTTTCAGCACATGAGATCTTCAACATTCATTGTGACATAGGGGATTTGTAGTTGCCACTTGTGGGATCTAGTTCGATGACCAGGGATCAAACCTAGGCCCCCTGCATTGGCAGTAAGGAGTCTTAGCCCCTGGACCACAAGGGAAATCCCATACATGCCCCTTAATACCTGGCGCATGGCAGGGATCCAATTCGCATTTCTTCCTATTCCCTTCCTAATAACAGATTTCAGAACCTTCATAATTTTCTCCCTCAAAGAGACTTAGCCTTTTCTAATAATTCTTTGGTTTCATGGACAGAGGAAGTCTTGGATGCTCCCCTTGGTCTAGTCTTTGAGCCGGATATTCTTCTGAGCCATCCCTATGACACCCTTCATTCTGCTCCAGCCACACCAACTTCTTTCGGGTCCTGGACTATCCCACACATGCTCCTAGAAAAGGGCCCTTGCACTTGCCGTTCCTCCTTTGCTTATAATGCCTTCACCCCAAACATTTACAAGGTTTTCTCCTTTACCCCCTTCAAATGTCCCTGGCCCTTCCATTTAAACTTCCAAACTTCTCATCTCCCTTGTCTGCTTTTTCTCTGTAAGATGTTTCATCTTCTAATATATTAAATACTTTACTTAGATCTTTTGCTTACTGTCTGTCTCCACATGAGAATAGGAATTTTTGTCTGGCTAGCTCAACACTAATCCCCAGATACTAGAACACAGCCTGGCACACAGTAGGTAAATATTTGCACTTTACAGACCATTACTCAGAGAGAACAGTAAGGTCTGATAACTTTCCCTTTGGCCCTCTTGATGAGTTAGTTTGGCCTACAATGAAGTTTGACACCAAGGGGTCCTGGGAACAGCCCCATGAGCCAAATCCGGACCCCTGCTTGTTTTTGTAAATAAAGTTTTATTGGAACGGCCATGCGCATTCATTTACCATGTTGTCTATGGCTGCTTTGGGATTGCAGAGGTAAAGCTGAGTGGCTGTGTCAAAGACTATACATTCCACAAAGAAAAAGCATTTATCATCTAGCTCTTTACAGAACAAGTTTGCCATCCTTGTCTCTTAAGTGAGTTTGGCCGACTGTAAAGGTTTGTGGACCGTGGTGCCTGGGAGTTACTATCAGACTTTTAGCAAACCCTCCCATGCAAAGTTCCAAGGTTAGCTCCTTAGCAGTTGCAAATTCACATTGCACTTTCAGGAAGAGCTCGGGGCCAGTTCTTACCTGTGCAGTGCACACTTGGCTGCTGACAGGTGAGGAGACCCTGTGTTCTTCTCCTTGGGCGCCTGATGATGGGGGAAGGAAGTAATGGTTGTTCGGAGATGGGGGCAAACTGATGTGCTGTGGGCTTTTCACAGCCCCGAGGGGAGAATGCTGCGGTGAGCACTGCGGGCTGAGGAATGTGGAAGACAGTACGTTGGTTTGACCCGAGGGCTCTGCACAGTGAGTGCTCCCCAGGGGCAGGAGCTGAGCGTCTTCGCGAGGCAGTGGCGGGTGGCCCTCCGAGCCGGTGCTCTGTCTTTTCACGGCTGTTGGCCGGGATGAGAAAGGACAGCTGGACACGGCATCTTCCTGCTTGATGGGGGCGGCCAGGAAGGGCGGCGGCTTCTTGTCGGGACAGCCGCTCCTCTTGTGCTTCTGCAGCTGCAGCCTCAGCTCCTCCACCTGCCTCTGTTCTTGCTGGAGCTTCCAGGTGAGCTCGTTGATCACCTTCTGCTTCTCCACCAGCATCTTGTCCTTCTCTGAGTCCAGCCCGTCCAGCTCCGGAAGCATGGAGCTGCCATTCAGACTGCCCATGAGGGTTTCCTCGGCACACGCGGGGACCGGGGAGGGATGCAGGCCGAAGGATGGGGAGGCGTCGTTGAAGGTGTCCGGCAGGGACCCCGCCACTGACAGGTCAGACGAGGCGGGTGAGATCGGGGGGCTGGAGCTAGTGCTGCCGAAGTGGTAGAAGCCGTTGGACAGGGCGCCGGCGGAGGGGGAGGACTGGTAACTGGGCAGCGCGTTGCTGGGCGTCACCGGAAAGGTGACAGTCGTGATGTCACCGAAGTTGGGCACAGGGTTCCCGGAGCAATCCTGGAAGGGCCGGAGCCGGTCCATGAGGGCCGTCTTGGTACCGGACACGGGCAAACCTCGTATTCGAAGCTGTTGTCTTAACTCAGAGACCTGAAGGAACCAGGCTAGCATTAATGCTGCTTAGTGACAATTTTTTTTTTTTTTTAAGTATTGTTACACAGCTTAAGAAGTCACAAATCGAATCTAACATGTCCCCTTATTTGTTTCCGATTTTGATATCATCTTGCACATTTTTAATGATTTGAGGAAAAAATCATACACCAGGTTTTCATGGTCTCAGATTATAGAAATGTCCAGCTCAGATGAACTACAGGGCTTATCTGGTCTATTGCCTTGCAACCCCCATCCTGGTCCTTGCCCCCACTTAACAGGTGAGAAATCTGGTACCTGCCTGGGCTTAGACATCAACCCTCAACCAGCAACACAGGGCAGCCTGACACAGGTCCTGCTAGGACCTCTGTGCCCTTGGTGAACATCCTGCTCACACCATTTTCCCCACCCCTGGCAAGAGCATTAGAGCAGAGCCATGCCCTCCGTGGAGTTCCTGACTCAGCAGGTCTGGGTTGGGCACTGAGAAGCCAGGTCTCAAACAAGTTCCTGGAGGACCAAGTGTTGAGCATCACGGTTCTGCATTACCATGAATGTCCTAATTTTAGTGACTGGCTGGATAACAGTCATATACCGAGAGAAGTGTGTGCTAAGGGGAGACCATCAGTTCAAATCCTGGCCCTGCCTCCTCCCAACTCAGTGATCACTCTGTGAAATGGGGGGTGACAGCGCCTCTCTTACACATTTTTGTGGGGATGAAAATGGCTTAGGATTTGTAAAGGGCTTGGAGTAGTGCCTCACAATTGTCGGTGCAAGGTTCTTGCTTTATTATTATGTGGATTCACAAGTAATTATTTTAACCCCGCATTTATATATATATAAATGTTTGTTGCTGTTGTGTTAGCCACCTCAGTCGTGTCCGATTCTTTTCGACCCCATGGACTGTAGCCCACCAGACTCCTCTGTCCATGGGATTTCCCAGGCAAGAACACTGGAGTGGGTTGCCATTTCCTTCTCCAGGGGATCTTCCTGTCCCAGGGATCAAACCCGTGTTTCATGCATTGGCAGGTGGATTCTTTACCATGGGAAGCCTATAAAAACGTGTATGTGTATATATATCTAAACCTCTGCTTGCAGATGAAAACATCCGGATAAAAATAGGCTAAAATTCTAATAGCAGTTCTCTTTATCTGCATTTCTAAAATAGCCCTCATCAGCATATTACTTTTGTAATCAAAATGGAAAATGTATCAAATACCTAACTGTCAATAATTCAATACAACAGCCAGAAATCAATAGGGAGATATTCTTGTGATGTTTTGTACAAAAAGGTCTTGTTGAACCTCAAAGCTAAGAGACTAATAAAAATACTGACCACAAAACTGAAAACTATAGGTCAAAAATCCTGGGAGAAAATCCAAATAGCCATCTCATTAAAAAAAAAAAAAAAAAAAAAAAGCAGGGAAAATAACAGTAAGTAAGCTCAGTGTATCTGAAGGAAAATATTGACACCCAAACTAAAAACGGATAATGGACATGATCCAACTCTTCACAAACAAAAGATAAAATTAAAAGAAAAATGGGGACTTCCCTAGCAATACATTGGTTAAAACTTCGCCTTCCAACACAAGTTTGATCCCTGTTTGGGGAGCTAAGATTCCACATGCCTCATGGCAAAAACACCAAAAGATAAAACAGAAGCAATACTGTAACAAATTCAATAAAGACCTGAAGAATGGTCCGCATAAAAAAATTTTTTTTAAGAAAATTAAAAGAAAAATTACCTATAACATCTGAGTACTAGCTAATATTCCAAGAAATAAATATGTACATAGCTTTGTGTTTACCAGATGGACAAAGAAATGAATAATAACACTTTGTGTCAGTGAAGTAGAAGCAAAAATAACTATAAAAATGTTAAGAAAAAAAAAGCTTTTTAAACCTTGCTATTGCGAGTGTGGCCATGGGCCCAGTGGCATCAGACAGCATCTGGGAGCTTATGATAGAAATGCCGACTCTCAGGGCCCTCGCCACACCTATCGAATCAGAATCTGCATTTGACCACGAGCCCCAGGTGGACCACTGGGCATGTGCCGGCTTGAGGAGTGTTGCCCTAACACACTCCTTCTGGGAACAGATTGGCACAGACATTCAGGACAGGAATGTGACAACACGGACGAAGAGCATTCAAAAATAGTCATGCGTTTAGGTTCAGAAGTTCCACTGCTGTGTATTCAGCCTGGGGAGACAACTAGAGAAATTAAATGTGTACACGAATTATATCTTTCATAGCAAAAAATTGAAAGCGAAAGTCCAATAGACAGAGGTCAATGAGGTGGAGAAATGATATGCCAGTACTAAAAAGAAAAACCTTACTGAAATATTAAAAGTTATGAAAAAGTCCATGATAAATAAATAGAAAAGCATGCCAGAAGTATATACTCAATAATTATTTTAAAACCAAACATGTTCACAAATATTTTAAGTGTAGAAGGAACTACTATAGAATCTTTGAGTCAACTGTCTTTTAAAATACTTTTTTTATACACTATCATATTTCAGTAGTTAATATATATTACCTTAAGAGTTATTTAAAAAATTACCTTCAAAAGGATTGCAATTACTGACTATATCACAAGCAATAAGATATGCTCTCAGTCTCCTCGCCTGGCTAACGTTGTCTTACCATTTTCTTCTATATTCACTGGTTTGAAAAAGTGAAAAATGGCAGCTCGTTATTGTTTTAATTTAGAATTACTTAAAATTAATGAGTTCTACATTCATTTTTAGAATCTGCTCTGGCACTGAATAATTTAAACTACATTATTAAATAATGCAGCTCATATTCTAAAATAAAATGAATACTTGTTCAGTCCAGTTTACTTTAAATTTCAGACTATTATGCTGTGTAGGCTTGTTTGGCACAAAGATTTCTATTCACCTCTTTTATACATTCACTGATGTTTTAAACGTTGATGAATTTTTAAGTCAACCAGCCAATCCTAAAGGAAATCAACCCTGAATATTCACTGGAAGGACTGACGCTGAAGATGAAACTCTAACACTTTTGGCCACCTGATGTGAAGAGCCAACTTATTGGAAAAGACCCTGATGCTGGGAAAGGTTGAGGGCAGGAGAAGGGGGCAGCAGAGGATGACATGGTTGGATGGCATCACTGACTCGATAGACATGAGTTTGAGCAAACTCTGGGAGCCGGTGAAGGACAGGGAACCCTGGAGTGCTATAGTTCATGGGGTCACAAAGGGTCGCACATGACTGAGCGACTAAACACCAGGGCCTTCTCTGGTGGCCCAGTGGCTAAGACTCTGTTCTCCCAATGCAGGGGACCTGGGCTCCATCCCTGGTCAGGGAACTAGATCCCACACTCTGCAACTAAAGATTCTGCATGCCGCAGCCAAGACCCGGCACCTCCAAATAAATACACAAATATTTTAAAAATATTTGTTTTAAAAAACCAGAATAATGCCAAACCCTATACCTTCAGATCATCCAGGTTGGATGGGAGTGGGCCTGGCTTGAGAGAAGAGACACCAGTTTGTCCAGAAAAGCTGTTTTTGGCAGGAGACAAAGGGGTATTGCTCAACGGTGCTGAAGAAGGGTTTGGATTTCTGGCCATCTGCTCATTTGGTTCCCTGTAAAACAAACAGAAGAGGTACTGAAAATACAGTCAAATCTATGTATGGGGATATGACATTGTGATTTATAATAGGAAATGTATATATTTGGTCTTCATCCTGGTTTCTGGCACAGCTCCTAAAACCCTGGGGGTTTCCTAAGTCATGAGAACAAAAGCTGTCTTTTGTTATCCTAATGAGGTGACTGTTGGAAGCCACTTAAGCTTGGAGGCTGGTGGCCTGGAGACTGAATCATGTGATTTTTCAGTCCCACCCCTGACCTCTAGGGAAGAGAAAAAGCTGGAGGTTGAATTGATTCACAACGGCCAATGATCTACTCAATAATGTAATGAAGCCTCCATAAAAACCCAGAAGAATGGGGTTTGGAGAGCTTCTGGGTTGTGAAGCAGGTGGAGATTTGGGGAGAGTGGTGTATCTGGAGGGACATGGATGCTCTGCCTGACTCCCATGTACCCTGCCCCGGGCCTCTCTTCCATCTGGCTGTTCCCATGAGGACCTATGTGCTTTTACAACAGACCAGTAGTCTAATAAGTAAAATGTTTCTCTGAGTTCTGTGAGCAACTCTAGCAAATTAATTGGAACCCAAGGAAGAGGTTATTGGAACGTCCAGTCGATAGCTGGTCTGTCAGACGGATAGGTGACAACTTGGACTTGTGACTGGTGTCTGGAGGGCGAGGGGCCAGTCTTGGGGGACGAAGCCTTCAAGCAGTGAGACTGAGATCCAACACCATGTCTGGGTAGAGGGCATCAGAACTGAGTTGAACTGCGGGACCCCCCCCCACCCCCGCAACCCAGCTGGTGTCAGAGAGGTGTCTGGTGGTGCGGGGAAGACTGGGCGACCCGACCACCAGGACGTGGTGTGGTGTGGTACTCGCTGGGTCCTCTGATGGAGAAGCCACAGCCAGCCTCCATGCCCAGGTGCCCCCCACCCCCTGGGCTTGCCTGACTTACTTGAGCGGCGCTGCGTGCAGCCCGGGGTAGCTGAAGCGGTGCTGCTGCTGCTGGCTGAGGATCTGCAGCTGCAGGAAGAGCTGCTGCTGCTGGAGCAGCCGGGCGTAGGCAGAGTCCATGGGCGGAGGGGACTTCTCGGCCTTCTGGTCCGGGGGGATGTACTGGTGGTATTTGAGCTTCTTCACCTTTGGCTTGGGGTCCTTGGGCTTTTTGTGGCGGTTCTTGCTGTCGCTCAAGGACTTGGACTGCAAAGCGGATGGAGAGACGGCATGTGCTTTTAGGTGGTGGATGGGAACGGCTTGGCATCAGGAATATTACCTCTAGATTTTATCTGATGCATGTCCTTGAACCCCCGACACACAATATAGCAAAGACAGGAGGCACAATGAGATCCTGGAAGTTAAGGTGCCTAACAAACAAATCCATGCAAATACATCGCAAAGGATGGACACTCCTTAGGCAGGAAGTCTTGAGTCTTAGAAGTGGCTTCGGGGAACTTCCTTCCCAGAACAGAGAGGTAAGTCTATGTTTCAAGGAGGCCAGCTTCCTAACCTAAAACCTAAACCTTATGACTAATGAAGACGATGACTAATCTATCTCGGGGTAGATTCATAAGAAGGTTCTTGTTTTTTTGAAAACAAAACATTCGCTGTGGACCATTTTTAAAGTCTTTATTGAATCTATTGCACTGCTGTTTCCATTTTGGTGTTTTGGTCATGAGGCATGTGGGATCTTTGCTGCCCAACCAGGGATTGAACCCACACTGCCCGCACTGAAAGGGCAAGTTCTAACCATTGCACTGTCAGGGAGGTCCCAAGAAGGTTCTTTCGTCTGTATACATGTCATCATCTTTAGTGAAGCTCCTCGTGAGCTGACTTATTAACAACATAAAATAAGATGAAATTAAGGCTGTCTCTAAAAACCCAAAAGGTGGATTCTTGTTGCTTCTAAATCAATTCCCTTTCCCAGCAAATACTGATATAAGATCAGGAAGTGACACCCTCTGAACTAAAGATTCTTCACTGACTACAGGAAGGACAAGTCACCCACTGAGACCTTTCCAGAAGTTACCAATCATGGTGTACGGTTGGATCATTGAAAAAAGTTAAGGACAGAGGCCTGGAAGTGAAGACACATTTTTGAACGTGGCATAGTTATCCAACTTTACCATATCTCAATGACCCTGACCTGCAAGTTATCTGGGTAAAATATTCTCTACTTTTGATTTCAGTAACCAATGGGAGGATGGTAAAATATATTGTTGAAACAATAAGATTTCAAAGGACAGTGTTATTATCTTTATAACCTGTTCCTGAAATCCAAAGACCTCCAGAGATTGAGAAGCAATAGGTCTGTACTTAAGTCAGTTAAAAAAAAAACAACAAAAAACATTTCCAATCCCTGACTGTATTACAGAAGATTGAAATGAACAGGGATGTGATGATGGAAAGGTCTTTATTGAGAACAAGCTGGCAGGGGAAGGTGTGGTACCAGCAGTGTCCAGAAGAGGGAGCTCCTGAATAGCCAGCAGGCAGGTTGTCACCGGGCAGCTTTCCCATTTTAACCACAAACACACATCTGAAGGTAACCTATTGGATTTGCTTTTCTCTGACTCAGCATGCCCGTCCACCAAAGCCTTTTTGTGTGTGTCTTTTCTCAGGAAGGCTTCTTCTTGTACACTTAGCTCAAGGATTCCTGTGGGCCAGGAGCCCTCCTCCCTGCTCATTCATCGATGGGTTAGCGCTCCAGGTAACGAGTCACCCTTCTGTTCTTGGGAGAGTTTCTCCCGGCTCCTGCAGTCAGCTCTGCTCTGCTCCCACTCCTCCTAGGACCTGCTTGTCTGGGGGAGCTGCAGCCTTGCGTCTAAAGCAACTAGATCAGGGCTCAGTCATCTTCTCTATTTGTTGCCTTATTATCAGAGCCTCTGAGCATTCAAAAGGAACTGTAAGTCGGACCATCTTCTCCAGATGGTGAGAAGCGTAGACCACGGAGCCCACGGAACTCTGAGTCACTGGAACTTTGATGTGTGCTGCGCTCATTTGCTCAGTCCTGTCTGACTCTATACAACCCCGTGGGCTGGAGCCTGCCAGGCTTCTCTGTCCATGGGATTCTCCAGGCAAGAATATTGGAGTGGGTTGCCATGCCCTCGTCCAGGGGATCTTCCCAACCCAGGAATCAAACCCACATCCCTTATGTCTCCTTCACTGGCAGACAGTGTTCTTTTTTTTTTTTTTTTTTTACCACTAGTGCCACATGGGAAGCACACATGGAACTGTATAGTTGCATATTTTTGACATGACTCTTCATTGAAATTGATTGTCCTTTCCCAGGACAATTACTACACTTTCTTAGTACGAAGAGGCTGAAGGCTCTGTTCATTTGCATTCCGTTCAGTTCAGTTGCTCAGTTGCATCTGACTCTTACTCATGTCTATGGAGTCGGTGATGCCATCCAACTATTTCATCCTCTGTCGTTCCCTTCTCCTCCTACCTTCAATCTTTCCCAGCTTCAGGGTCTTTTCCAACTCTTTTGCATTAGGCAAAATTTAAACACTTCAGTAGAAATATTAATACAATTTCTCTTTGCTCCCAATGGTGGAAATCACTGAATCATATTAATATTAAAGTATAAATATTCTCCCAAGTCAATATGTCTCCTCCCTCCACCTGTAATGAACAAAATTCACCAATAGCCACATGATTTCAAAGCAGTTAAGCTGAGTGGATTGTGCAGTGAAAGTCTCTCTTTGCGACTCCATGGACAAGTCCACGAAATTCTCCAGGTCAGAATACTGGAGTGGGTTCCCTTCTCCAAGGGATCTTCCCAACCCAGGGATCGAACCTAGATCTCCTGTGTCTCCTGCATTGGCAGGTGGATTCTTTACCAGCTGAGCCACCAGGGAAGAGTGGATTGTAGGCTCGGTGTAAGCCGCTGCAGTCTGGGGAGATTTCCTGGGAATCAGAAATGCCTGTCATCCATTCAGAACATGAAAGCTAGTTTTGTGGGCTTCCCTGGTGGCTCCGTGGTAAGTAATCTGCCTGCCAGTGCAGGAAATACAGATTTGATCCCTGATCCAGGAAGATCCCACAGCAACTAAGCCCAAGGGCCACAACTACTGAGCCCCGGGAGCTGCAACTGCTGAAGCTCGAGCACCCTAGAGCCCGTGCTCTGCAACAGGAGAAGCCACCGCAAGGAGAAGCCCGAGCACCGCATCTAGAGAGGAGCTCCCACTCTCCGCAACTAGAGAAAAGCCCACGCAGCAGTGATGACCAGCACAGTCATAAACAAACAGACAAAACTAAAAAAAGAAAACCACTTTTGTGTATATGCAGTGGAGGGGGTGGCAGGGCCATTACTTTAACACTGATTCTTACTCAGCCTACAAGCATCTAAAAGTATTTCTTAAGAATCATCTCAGCATGAAGTGCCAGCTTTAGAGCTGAGAAAATATTAATATGCCCCCAAGTCAATGAGAAGTTATTTGAGATAAAATATTATGAAAAAAGTCAAATGACTACCAGTTAGCTGAGGAGAAAGTCCTTTGTGAACTGTTAGATACAATGCTGAGAAAATTAAACCCAAACTACGCGATCCTGCTTATTCTGTGCCTCCTGCGAATGTAAGCCCTCCCTTCAGGTCCACAGGGAGACTGGCTTGACTGACAGAGGTTTTACTTTAGGCAAGACCTCAGGCTGGCCTCCCTGTGTAAAGGCCACTGTCCCATCTACACCTGTGTTAGGGCGCGTGCAAATCCTGTGGGCACTGCAGTCAGTGTCTGTTTCTAGGCTAAGCTACCGAAGGCTTTCAAGGCAGGAACCTGCTGGCTGAACTGTGAGCCCAAAGAAAGGAGCCACAGACGCTTCTCTTCTGTGGGTAAGACCCCTGATGGGCAAGGCCGTCTTGGTCCACGTACACTGATAGCCCACTTCTCAACCCCTGTCTAGCGATGCTCCCAGTGGACTGAATCCAGCCATCGGTCCACAGGACTCTCCCCGTTGCCAGACCTAACTCAGCACGCCCTGCCCCGCGATGGCCCCGGAGCTGCGCGCTCGGGCGGGCGCCCTGCCCCGCGATGGCCCGGTGAGCTGCGCGCTCGGGCGGGCGCCCTGCCCCGCGATGGCCCGGTGAGCTGCGCGCTCGGGCGGGCGCCCTGCCCCGCGATGGCCCGGTGAGCTGCGCGCTCGGGCGGGCGCCCTGCCCCGCGATGGCCCCAGAGCTGCGCGCTCGGGCGGGCGCCCTGCCCCGCGATGGCCCGGTGAGCTGCGCGCTCGGGCGGGCGCCCTGCCCGGCGATGGCCCGGTGAGCTGCGCGCTCGGGCGGGCGCCCTGCCCGGCGATGGCCCGGTGAGCTGCGCGCTCGGGCGGGCGCCCTGCCCCGCCATGGCCCCAGAGCTGCGCGCTCGGGCGGGCGCCCTGCCCCGCGATGGCCCGGTGAGCTGCGCGCTCGGGCGGGCGCCCTGCCCCGCGATGGCCCCGGAGCTGCGCGCTCGGGCGGGCGTGGAGGCTGGCCCATCGTACCTTTACGGCTGTGTGCACAGGGATGGGGGTGCCCAGGGAGCCAAGCCCCTGCTCGCCCGGGTCTGGCTGGTTGCCGGGGTGTGGGGCTGAATCACTCCTCTCATTTTCTGCATCCTGAAAATCCAAATTTGAGCCTGATTAGGATGCAGGAGCAGAAACTGTGTGACACGGGGATGCTGCTGTGCAGGCGCCCACCCTTGCCCCCAGCTCTGCTGTGTCAACCCCAGCTTCCTATCTGAGGAGAGCCTCAGACTCTGTCCCCAGGGGTGGAGAGTCAAGCCCATGATCTGTCAACCAATTGAGGACCCTTTTTAAGAGAGAAAGCAGGCGTGATAATCATTCCATCCAACAGGTGTAGAACTGGCTTGGGCCAGGCAAACTGGGACATCTGGTCACCCTGTGGGCAGGATCCACCTACGTGCAGTGAGGTCTACATGTTGGAATTGACAGTGAGATTGAAAAAGAGAGGAAGCGGGAGGAATGAGTGGAGGGACTTTGGGGGAAAGTTAGGACAATGAAAATTTCAGATGAGAAGGGGGCTGGCAGATGGAATGAAAGTGTGTGGGTATGTGTGTGTATGTGTGTCTCTGTATCTGTGTATATGTCTCTGTGTATGCCTGTATAATGTATGTGTGCATATGTGTATGTATATACATTCCTTTGCATGTGTGTCTGTGTGTATAAATATGTGTGTGTATGTGTGCAGCATCAGGAAAACCTTAATGAGGTATGTTCCCACACACAGAGGATGCAGAAATGAACGCAGCATCCTCTTCCTCTCCCACAATCCTATGCCATGACTTTGAGAAAAGGCCCCTGAGCTGCCCAGCCTTTGCCTGAGCACATGTCAAAGGTCTGTAGCATCCTTTTCTCTCAGAGCCCATGCCTTCATCTCTCACCTGAGGCTCCTGGATTAACTGATGTAAAATGAGTTTTGTATTTTGCCTGATATTGCTCAGTGCTCATTCCCTTCTTCCCCACTTCAAGGGTGAAAAAGAAAAGCGTGTGTCTTCTCCTCAAACCATCTTTAAATCGGAAGCTGAGGAATTTACTATCAGAGCAATAAGAATACAAATGGCCTGATGTACTGTTTGATGTTATCAAAGACGCTGGGCTGCAAAGAAGCTCGGGATGCAGGGAAGAAAGAATGCTTTGATTATAAACTCTTGCACAACAAACATGCAGCTCTTTTGGCTCTGCTTTTTCTGACTTCTGTCTCCCTCTCATTCCACATTTCCTCCTGGCAGCCTTGAATTTGCTCTGATGGAGTGAAGACAGCCTGACAATGACCAGTAACAGTGCAGCTTCAGGAAAGAGGGCCATGGTAAATAACTCTTGAAACTGTCTCTGATCTTGCATGCTTTACAGTATAAAAATGTTCTCAACTAATATGGGTTTAAAAAGTACAAACATCCAGCTATACAGTAAACTGGGTTTCCCTGGTGGCTCAGCAGTAAAGAATCTGTCTGCAATGTAGGAGACCCAGGTTCAATCTCTGGGTAGGGAAGACCCTCTGGAGAAGGCAATGGCAACCCACTCCAGTATTCTTGCCTGGAGCATTCCATGGACTGAGGAGCCTGGCAGGCTGCAGTCCATGGGGCTGCAAAGAGTTGGACAGATTGAGCTATTAACACACACACACACATCCGATAAATAAATCCTGGGGGTGGTATGTTCAGCATGGTGACCATCGTTAACAAGACTGCATGGTCTCTTTGAAAGTTCCTAAGAGAGTAGATCTTAAAGACTCTCATCACTAGAAAGAAAATTTGTGACTATATATGAAGATGGATGCTAACCTAGAATTATCCTGGCGATCATTTCACAGTATACACAATGATATATTGTATCTATCATACATATTGTGAAATACACACCTAATTCACACATGTATCACATGTATATGTTACATCACATGTAACATGTACACATATACATCACATATATATGTTATATTTCACAATATATACAGTAGCCACAATACCAACAATTATGTCCTACAGGTGATATTGTATATACTGTATACATTATGTATTTCACGACATATATGGTATCAAACAGTTGTGATGAACACTTGAAATTGATACAATGTTATATGTCAATTATACCTCAATTTAAAAATTAAAAGTACACACAGATATAAAATATCTATATATAATAAAAATAAGATATAAGATATCTATATATAATTAAAATATATAAAATAATGCATGCTCAATTGTTAAGCTGTGTCCGACTCCTTTTCGACCTCATGGACTGTAGCCCACCAGGCTCCTCTGTCCATGATAATTCCCAGGCAAGAATACTGGAATGGGTTACCATTTCCTTCTCCAGGGGATCTTCCCGACCCAGGATTTGGCAGGCAGGTTCTTTGCCGTTGAGCTACCAGGGAAGCCCCATATAAAATAATATAAAAAAATAATAAAAATAGGCAATATGTGTGTGTGTGTGTGTGATATATATATATATAGTATCTGATTTCAAGTCATTGAACAATTCCTGTGAGGCCAAGAGGAGTGAGGTCTTCCTGGAAGGAAGGGGCTGAGGGTGGAGGGTTCTCTCCAGAGTTGGAGTGTGATGGAAGATTCACATCTTGCTGCCACACGAGTGTGACCCCTCCCCTCCCTCCTCCTGTGCGGATGCTCACACTCATCTTCTCTGGGAGCTCTAGGAGTACCATCCTGCCAGGCAGAGGGGAGTGCCATCAAGATTGGATGTGGCTCCTAGAGGGGACACCCCAGAGATGGGGGGGGGGTCTGCGGTGCTCCCAGGGCCACACAGCTACTCAGCCTCACCAACTCATTTCCTTCTCTGTAACATCTCATAGAAAACGCCTGCAAGGTGCCTAGCACTCACTGGTCCTGGTACACAGCTGGTGCTTAATAATGGCAGTAGCTATTGACAGTTATCATCCTGCTCTTTATAAATGTGCTTTTAATAGCATTTGCAACATATATTTATCATGTCTCGACAGTCTGTAGATTTGTCCAGAAAGAGGGGAGTGCTATGTTTAGGCTGGGGCTGGAGGCAGCCCGAGCACAATTTGGCGTGTGGACACTGGCTAAAGACAGGAGCAGCTTGGGGCTCCTCCTCTTTAGCCAATCAGTTTTTCCAGTAGTCAAGTACAGATGTAAGACTTGGACCATAAAGAAGACTGAGCACCAAAGAATCAATGCTTTCCCATTGTGGTGCTAGAGAAGACTCTTAAGAGTCCCTTGAACAGCAAGGAGGTCAAACCAGTCAATCCTAAAGGAAATCAACCCCGAATATTCATTGGAAGGACTGATGCTAAAGATGAAGCTCTAATACTTGGTCACCTGATGTGAAGAGCCAACTCATTGGAAAAGATTCTGATGCTGGGAAAGATTGAGGGCAGGAGGACAAGAGGGCAGCAGAGGATGAGATGAATTAAATAGCGTCACTGACTCAACGGACATGAATTTGAGCAAACTCCTGGAGGTGGTGAAGGACAGAGGAGTCTGGTGTGCTGCAGTCCTTGGGGTCGCAAAGAGTTGGACATGACTGAACAACAACCACCAGGACCTCCAGCTCCTGCTCCCCAGATCCTACAGGGGCAACTCAATCGCAGGAAGGACCGTGAGCTTTGAAACCAGTGGCCCTTTCTCTCCAGGAGACTCAACTGACTGTCAAGTCTTCGGGAGCCTCATTTCTACCTTGTCTGCAAAAACGGAGATAAAAGAGATCTACTTGGCCGAGTAGATACTGAAAATTTAAGTCAAAGGATGTATTTCTGGGGACTCTCTCTCTTGATGTTTTCTGGAAGCTCCTGCCCTCACACATAGAACCCTGAACTGAACACGGCAATGATTAGCAAAGGGACAGTGTGTCTTGAAGAGACACCCCTCAGGTCTCTATGTTAAACCCGCCGCGGCAGCCATGACTTCAAGACTGAAGAGACGAGCAGGCTGGAAGGGGGTTTGTTTACCTGGACTGTGCCGCGAGGACCCGCCAAAGGGGTCTCCGTAGCTTTCGTGTCTGGGGGCGATCCCGCTGAGCCCTGGAGGTCCTCCCCTCGAGTCTGATCCGGAGAAAGCCCATCGCTGCTGCTGTCCTCCTCAAAGGCAAACGCATCCGCCGACTTGGAGAAAGTCACCTGGTTCCCTGAGGCAGAGGAGAGGAAGCCAAGAACTGGGTCAGCACACACGCTCCCAGGTGTCAACCCCATTCGGAGCACTGCCCGCTGCCTTCAGAGTTCCCAATTCAAGGAACTCGGGTCTCCTGCACTGCGGGTAGATTCTTTACTGTCCGAGCCGCCAGGGAAGCCCAAGGTGAGAGTGAAGGTTTATTTAAAATGATTTGGTTTCTCCTCTATTTACTCCATCAAGGGGACTTGCATTTATAAAAGCGGCATGTTTGACAGGGAGGAATGAGTGACACAGCAAAGGTCTATCATCACCTGTCAACCTTTACGTAGTGTCGATCCATTCCTGCACATTCTGTTATGTGAACCCCTATCTTTCTGGAGCTAAATCAGGGAAGATGAAGGAAAGAATGTGGGCCACTGGAGGAGAAGGCCCCGTCTCCCTCGGGCTTTATGACCAGAGGTGAAGTTGATGTGATGGCGTGCCATTTGCATCGTGTTCAAATACAAAGCAGGCACCCGGCACGAAATGTTTTGCAAACTTTGCTATTAAGGATAAGCCAGGGGAGCTCCTAAATTTAAATTTCTAAATGTCAGAAGAGGGCTAATGTCACCCGGGTGTACTGAAGCCCCATTCAACAAGCACATATCTGTTTATAAAAAGCCATAAATGTGTCTCAGAAACTGGAGCATGATCTTTATTATTTTTTTTAATTCTTTGGATTTTGTTGTTATTCCTCTTATCTTTGTGTCTATTTTGGAAATCCCCAGCGACTCACACATGTTCAGATTCTTCCCCAGCAGCCTGCGTGGTGTTGGGAGGGGAACCCAGGCCTGGGCTTGGGAAGTGGGGTTACCAGACCAGGTGGGACTGTGGTGACATCCTTGAATGTCCCTCCCATTTCTTAGTTACCAGATCTCCTCTCTTATTATCCAAGGGCAGAGTACAAAATGTGCCGAGGCCACAGAGCCCTCCTGACCCGCTTGCAGGCACAGCTCTTGGAAAGGAATTTATGTTTTATCAGCAAGTTTTCCAGCCCGGTGTTCCGCAATCACACTGACAAGAACTTTTGACTCAAGCTCTGGGCAGATAAGAGAGAGGAGCTCTCACCGGGGAGATTGGAAAGGATCTGGAAGTAATGGAACAAACGCGGTTTGGGGCTTGTCACCGCCACCGCTGCTGGCATGTGTCCCGGACCCCCACTCAGACACGCAAGCGTCAAGTCAGGAGGGAGGCCGGACAAGCACAGAGCCGCTGAGAGCTCTAGTCGCTGGGCAGCCGGCTAATCTAGAAAGGCTAGGGGACCGGCCCTGCTGCTTCTCAGCTTCCAGGATTACTTATGAAACTCACTGTCACTTTTCTGTGATTATAAAAGTAATTTTTACTTATAAAAATTCATTCACACCATATGAAATGAACATAGCAAGGTATATAATAATCCCACTTGCGTTAATGATTTATTTCTTCTTCCGGATTTAATTCTATCCATATAGCAAGACACAGACGGATGTAAAAAGCATTTCATTCAGTTAGCACTGGGTGAAATAGACCATTCTGAAACTTGCTTAAAAAAAAAAAATTTTTTTTTTTAACTCCACAGTGCTTCTTGGAGATCTTTGCATGCGAACACATAGAGATCGGCCTCAATTTCTTGGTAACAGCTACACAGTATTTGACTGTCTTAATAGGAACTTTTAGTTTTCAACTTTTATTTCCCAAAGGGTCCTTATTTGTATCTATAAAAATTTGAAATAATAGAAAAGTGAAAAGAAGAATATAAAACATCTGTTCATGTATCATCTGAAATAAATACATGCCAGTATTTTTTATATGTGTATCAGAAACCGATTCATTTTCTAACAGAGGGTTATTTGACAAATGTCTGCTTTTTCCTTGCAATGATGGGTCACTTTTCTCTCCCATCTGGTCTCAGACCACCGCACCCCTGACCCCACCCTCTATTTTAAGTGTCCAGAGTTAGCTCACTCCCTCCCTTCTTTTCTCATGGCAAACCTTGGACTCTGCAAAGAAGCTCAAGTTGTTGTTTTCACACAATGTGAAGGAATTTTTATACTGTTTTCCCTTTCTCCAGGGGATTGTGTGATCTTCCCAGACAGGTCCTTCTGGAAGCCTCTATGAATATGCTTCCATTGTAACTCATCCTGTTAATTTCTTTACTTTAGAAACCACGTTTTCACTGGCATTTCAGCTCCTACTTCTATTTGTGAAATTAAAATAACGGCTTTGTCCCGGGACTTCCCTGGTGGTCCAGTGGCTAAGACTCTGCGCTCCCGATGCAGGGGCACTGGGTTCGATCCCTGGTCAAGGAACTATATCCCACATGCCACAACTAAAAAACCTGCAACAAAGACAGAAGATCTCATGTGCCACAACCAAGACCCAACACAGCCAAGGAAGTAAATAGATACATATATCATTCTTAAAGAAGGCTTTGTCCCTGTTTAAAAGATGACATGTGTTATTCAGGGCCAGCTGGGCATGGGAGTTGGGATTGAGTGGGTATTAAGCCTTCCTCACTGGCTTAAAACTCAACATTCAAAAAATGAAGATCATGGTATCCAGTCCCATCACTTCATGGCAAATAGATGAGGAAACAAAAGAAACAGGGACAGACTTTATTTGGGGGGCTCCAAAATCACTGCAAATGGTGACTGCAGCCATAAAATCAAAAGATGCTTGCTCCTTGGAAGAAAAGCTATGGCCAACCTAGATAGTGAATTAAAAAGCAGCGACATTACTTTGCAACAAAGGTCCATCTAGTCAAAATTATGGTCTTTCCAGTAGTCATGTACAGATGTGAGTTGGACCATAAAGAAGGCTGAGTACCGAAGAACTGATACTTTGAACAGTTGGAGAAGACTCTTGTGAGTCTCTTGGACAGCAAGGAAATCAAACCAGTCAATCCTAAAGGAAATCAGTCCTGAATATTTGCTGGAAGAGCTGATGCTAAAGTTGAAGCTCCAATACTTTGGCCACTTGATGCGAAGAACTGACTCATTAGAAAAGACCCTGATGCTGGTAAAGATTGAAGGCAGGAGGAAAAGGGGATGACACAGGATGAGATGGTTGGATGGCATCACCAACTTGATGGACATGAGTTTGAGCAAGCTCTGGGAGTTGGTGATACACTGGGGAGCCTGGTGTGCTGCAGTCCATGGGGTCACAAAGAGTCGGACATGACTGAGTGACTGAACTGAACTGATCCCCAGAAATTGCAGCATTTTGTTGGGGTTTACTTGGCATAGGGCCTGAGCGCACACCAACTGAGAGAGCCCAGTGCTGACTGTGCCAGCCCCTGGGGGCAGTCAGCCTTCCCTGCCCAGTAGGACCCTTGATGGCCAAGCTTTAGCATCTTATATTCCTTCCCCACTTCCTTCAGTCTGAACAGGTATGGATTGTCTCTGTGTGATCTGACCCTTTATGTGACAAAGAATTCACCCCTTGCCTCCCTGCCCCCCAACCCCCACTCCCCGCTCCACACAAGAGTATCACATCTGAAACTCATACAAATGAGAGTGAATTAATTAAACCAGAAAGTTGTCCAAGGGTTCTAACTCATGTAGAAATGTCATAAGAAGGGTGGGGATGGAAAAAGAGAGAAAATTTCTCTTATTCCCCGACTCCTCCCCTTCAATGATTTTAAGTGGAGAGATAACAAAGGATGAAAATAGTAGTTTGTGCAACTTCCTTGGGTGGTTGAGTGGCTAAGACTCCATGCTCCCAATGCGGTGGGCCTGGGCTTGATCCCTGGTCAGGGAACTAGATCTCACATGTCACAACAGAAAAGATCCCTCGTGCCGCAATGAAGATCGAAGATCCTGTGTCCAACTAAGGCCCAGCGCAGCCAAATAAATAAACAAACACTAAAAACCAAACAACGCCTCCCCACCCCACCACACCACACACAAAAGATAGTAGTTCAAATCAGCAGTCCATTTAGCAGTGGCAGCAGTAACAGAAATGGTCAACTTGTGTTTGGCTTCAGAATGGCCCGGGAAGTCAGAGTAAGGACTGCAATCTCTCATCCCTGTTTTGTAGAGGAGGTCATCACAAGGTCCAGGCTGGCCCCAGTTCTCTAGAGATTGAGCTAAGACTGCAGGTCCAGCCTTCGGATGCTCAGAGTCCCAGCAGAGGGGGTGGCAAAATCGATTTTCCTCCAGGGAGATTGTCGGATGTGTGTTGTTTCGGGAACCTCTTAAGACCTGCTGGGCTGGTGGGTGGGGTGGGGCTGATGACATAGAAATCAGCCGTGTCCCTTTTCCTGCATATGTGTGCTAAGGACAGCTCCATCCTTCAAGATATCTTTTACTTGAGTTTTTGAGATCTGAGGGAATGAACGTGACACCCTGACTGGGAGAATAAAGGAGGCAGGGGGTCACGACAGTCTGTTGCCACTGTCTCAGAGAAGGCGTGGGAGGACTGTGGAGCCCTGTTGTCACGGTCATAAATCAGCATGTCCTTTCCACTCTGACACTGTGAGTGTACGCTCGGTCACTAATTCATGACTGATTCTTCACGACCCCATAGACGTGCCAGGCTCTTCTGTCCATGGGATTCTCCAGGCAAGAATACTGGAGTGGGTTGCCAAGCCCTCCTCCAGGGGACCTTCCTGACCCAGGGATCGAACACATGTCTGTTCTGTCTCCTGCATTGCAGGCAAATTCTTTACTACTAGTGCCACCTGGAAGCCCAGCACGCAACAACAATATCCAGGGCAGCCAAACTAATAAATAGGTATTTTTAAAAAAATCAATGAGATAGCTTTCTTAAAATAAAAAAGCATTGAGGTTGACATACGTTATACGTTATTCACAAGGTTCCTGACACACAAGCATCCAATCATTTCTAGCTGTTGTAGTTATTATTGGTTTTGGTAGGAGTGTCTGCTTGTCTCAAGTTCACCATGATCAAAAATTTTAAAAAAGACCACCCAAGAGGCAGTTGATCCTGTGGTCAGCTGTGCAAAAGTCAGCACAACTCTGGAGCCAGAAAACACTGAGAGGTTCATTCTGGGGAAGCGAAGCAGACCTTCCCTAGAGCACAAGGGACATCGCAGGAAAGGCTGTGCGCTCCCCCCTCTCCTGCCTGGTTCAGGCCAGGCTCAGTGAAGAGGGACAGAGGTCACCTTATCTTGCTGCCGCAGGAACAAGCAGAGTCTATCGGCTCCGTGTTGTGACCCAGGGCCCCTGCTCCAATCTCCCAGGGCTCGCTGGGAGCTGCTGGAGTGTCGGGCGCTGGCTATTGTCCCTGGAGACACGTCGGGCCATGTGATGACAAGGACCCGCTTCGGGAAGTCCTGACATCACCCCGAAGCTATGCCCACAGGGCTGACTCCGGGCCTGGCCTCTTGGGGATCTCAGTCTGGCCCCTGGGCGCACCCCCACTCCTCTCTCTCTCTCTCTCTCTCTCTCTCTCTCTCGGAAGTGATTAGATGAATGAGTCAGTTGGACTTTCCTCTGTATAAACATTTAAAATTCCGAGATTACAGTAAGATAGTCAGGGTCCTGGTTACCTTGCCTCTGGATCCACACCAAGGGCTGGAATGCAGGGGGTGGAACATGAGAACGAACTTCACTGGCTTATCTGTATGCAAGCCTGAGCGGTGCACGTATGACGGCTATTTTAAATCTCGGTCAGACCTTCTCCTAACATCCTCCTGGAAGAGGCGGAAGCCAAATCCACTTCCTGAGGGAGGAGGTGGGCAGGTGCCAGGAGCTAGTTTAAATGCAGCTCCCGCCTAAAGAGGTTCCTATACACTGAGGATACTACAGTCTGGAGGAGACTGATTGAACTGTCCAACAAAGACCGTGGGGCCCACGGCTCTTGAAGGGGATCAGTTGGCTTCAGGAAGAGAATAGGTGGACATGGGACTTTGGAGAAACAAGCATTCCTTTACCTCAAATTCCTGGCACTTTAGAAATTGACTTTATTAGGGGAGAATATATTTACATGAAAATAAAAGTATTACTTGCTCAGTTGTGTCTGACTCTTTGTGACCCCATGGACTGTAGTCCATCAGGCTCCTCTATCCATGGGATTCTTCAGGCAAGAATACTGGAGTGAGTTGCCGTGCCCTTCTCCAGGGAATCTTCTTTCTCCAGGGACTTCCCTGGTGACCCAGATGGTGAAGAATCCGCCTGCAGGTTCCATCCCTGAGTCAGGAAGATGCTTGCCTAGGAAAACCCATGGAGAGAGGGACCTGGCAGGCGACAGTGCGTGGGGTTGCAAAGAGTAGGACACAGCTGAGCGACTAACGCCTTCCTTTCTGTGTGCTGTGCCCTGTGCTTACTCCCTCAGTTGTGTCTGACTGTTTACGTACATACATATTACAGTGTACATATTCATGATACGTATGTGTATTGCTGAATCCCTTTGCTGTCTACCTGAAACTATTATAACATTGTTAATTGGTTATATTCCAATACAAAATAAAAAGTTTAAAAAGAAAAAAAAAGAAACTGACTTTAAGGCTCTAGACAGACCCTGATGCTAAGGACTACAGGAGTTGGGAAAAACAGTTAAGCTGCATCAGCACTTGTCCTGTATCGACTATTGAAACCAATTCTCCAGGAACAAAGAAGATTGTTAGATGGGTAAAGATACATTAGCGTCATCTTAGAGCACTCTAACTTTCCTCCCTGACATCCCCGACCCCCAAACTACTGGCTTCCTGGTTCTCTTTTCCCACCACCTTTTCTAGAATCTTCCTCAGAAAAGTATTTATCACATGTTTCTTTCCCCTAAGGATCATTTGCACTTTGGAAATCCTTTCTCATTATGGAATGATAGATTCTGGTCATGAGAAAGTTATGCCAAAGCAAATGACCCCACCATCTGGTTTAGGGGCCATGGTTAGTGTCTATTTGCCTTCAAAATGGACGATTAGAGAGTGTTGAGACTTCCAGAGAGTCTGAAGGATGACCAGATTCCTAGTAAACAAGAATTTTTGTTTTGTTTTATTATAAGTCTTAGCCTTGGGGTTATAAGTGAGCTAAGACTATCGTAGGATCTTTTAGAAAAATGTACATGACATTTGTAAATGGATGATTTCTGGGCCATCCCCCAGGGACAGAGATGTTGCTTCCCATGTTGAAAGGTTACAGTGATAGAAAGAATGACTTATCTCTGAAAATGGGGCTGTATATTCTGAATCAGGCTTCACTGGTGGCTCAGATCATGAAAGAATCCACCTGCAATACAGGAGACCTAGGTTCAATCCCTGGGTCAGGAAGATCCACTGGAGAAAAGAATGGCTACCCACTCCAGTATTCATGCCTAGAGAGTCCCATGGACAGAGGAGCCTGGTGGGCTACAGTCCATGCATGGGGTCGCAAAGAGTCAGGCACAACTGAGTGACTTTCACTTTCTTTTCATTCTGAATTGCAGGTTCAATTTTTTTTTTTAAAGGAGCTGAGAAAACGAATTCAGGCATTCAGGTGGGAAGCCTGGGTCAATCTGAGGAAAAGACGAGGACACTTTAGGGTGGAGGAGCTTGCCCACTGGAGCAGGACACCAGGACCCTTTTATTGTCTAAAAAGCTGAGAAAGCCAGCCAGGGTTCTCCTTTCCTCAAGCAGAAGCCAGGCCTCTGGACAATAACAGCTTCCTCGGTAGCTAAGGGATGCTCCTGGCAGTGAAGGAGATACTCGGATGACCAAAGAGAGGATTAACAAGCTCGGAGGAGAGCTCTCCAAACTGAGAGTGTGAAGTGACAATGGCCACACACAAGCAGAACAAAGCCAGGCTCAACTCCAGGGCACAACTTCTGGTCTCGCAAGGTATCACTCCCTCATCAGATTTGTTACAGTGTTCTGGCCTGAGAGACAGAGAGGCTGTTGGTGGTTTTCTAAGTAGGAGAAACAGGAAAACAGGTGTAGGGTGTGAGATGTAGCCACGAGGCACCCCCGAGTCTCCTTTTGTGTCAGCAAAATCAGAAAACCTGGTATTTACCATAGCTAGGACATGGAATGGCAACCCACTCCAGTATTCTTGCCTGGAGAATCCCAGGGACGGGGGAGCCTGGTAGGCTGCCGTCTATGGGATCACACAGAGTCGGACATGACGGACATGGCTGCAGTGACTTAGCAGCAGCAGCAGCAGGACATGGAAGCAACCTAGATGTCCATCAACAGATTAACGGATAAAGAAGCTGTAGTGCATATATACAATGGAATATTACTCAGCCATACAAAAGGAACACATTTGAGTCAGTTCTAAAGAGGCAGATGAACCTAGAACCAATTATATAGAGTGAAGTAAGTCAGAAAGAGAAAACCAAATATTGTATACTAATGCATATATGTGGATCTAGAAGGATGGTACTGATGAACGTCTCTGCAGGGCAGCAGTGGACGTAGACATAGAAAACAGACTTGTGGGCACAGTGGGGGAAGGAGAGGGAGGGATGAATTGAGAGAGGAGCACGGAAACACACACATTACCATATGTAAAACAGATCGCCAGTGGGAATTCGCTGTGTGATGCAGGGAGCCCAAAGCTGGTGCCCTGTGACAACCTAGAGGGGTGGGATGGGGAAGGAGGTGGGAGGAGGGCTCAAGGAGCGGGGGACATAGGTATACCTTTGGCTGATTCATGTTGATGCATGGCAGACAACCACACAGTATTGTAAAGCAATTATCCTCCAACTAAAAATACATAAAAACCAAAACCAACAAAAAAGAACCCCCAAAACAAGCCCCCTTTTCTTTCACATCATATCACTGTAGCCCACACAAGCCTAAGTTTCCTCCAGCTGGAATCCGTAAACTTCTACCTGACTCAGAAAATAAACCTGCAGGCTGGAAGAGTGGTGGTTGGCTGGCACCTTGAAGGAGAGGAAGGTGTAGGGGGAAAGATTTGCTATAGTCACTCAGCTGAGGGCAAGGGTGGGGACATCTGCCAAGGAGAAGAAAAACCCCACGGTGGGGGCTGGTTCTCTGTCAACAGCCTCCTTGCGAGATGTTCTAGTTTATTTCATCTTCATGTTGAAGAAAAACTGGTCTTGAATAAAACCTGGGCAGGGGCGTTGGGGAAAGAAGACAGTGGGAGTTTTGCTCTGGGATTGGCAGAAACGCAGACACACAGCTGTGGAGGGAGCTGGAAAATGTAAACACATCTGGAAAGGCGCGTGGACCAAGGAAGGAAAATACACAGAGGCCAGGAGAACAATACACAGACAACCACCACCCTGAGTCGCTGTTTTGCTGAGGGTGGAGGATGAGATCCAGAGAAGTGACAGCCAGGAGAGGGGTGGGGACCTTCAGTGCCATTGGAAGGGTTACTCAGAGCGCTATTTCTACAGCTGGTCTCTGAGACGCTTCCTCTGTCCCTATGACATGTCATAAGACAGATGACATGTCATAAGATGTTATTAGAATTTTATGACATGTCATAAGATGCCACTCATTTGAAAAGACCATGATGCTGGGAAAGATTGAAGGTGGGAGGAGGAGGGGATGACAGAGGATGAGATGGTTGAATGGCATCATCAACTCAATGGACATGAGTTTGAGTAAGCTCCAGGAGTTGGTGATGGATAGGGAAGCCTGGCGTGCTGCAGTCCATGGGGTTGCAAAGAGCTGGACGTGACTGAGAGACTGAACTGAAGATGCCACTGCCCTGCTGGTAGAAATTCACGCACGTTGAAAGATTGCCACTAACAGGCTGATGCAAGGGGGTTCCCTGGGTGAGGTCACCCTCCGCCAACCTTTTCTCTAGCTTTTCCTTCTCTTTATTCTTCACAGATCCCTACCTCTGTTTATACATTATTCTCTTCGCTTTTTATACTTCCTTCCATCCCCCCAACCACCCTCTCCTGGGCACTCTGTACCCTGCACAACTTCTATTTTCACACCATTTATCACTTTTTATTAGGATATATAATTATTCACGGGTTTTGGTGATCATCTGTGTCTCCTGTACTAGAATATAAGCTCTGCTAGAGACATTTTTGTTCATTAATATATCGCAAACACTTGGAATAGTGCCCAACACACAGAAGATGCTCCATAAACATTAAATGAAGAAATGAATACATGAAAGGGATCTCTTAGCAAGTCCATCAGTTTAACTTTCCATAGTCTCCTAGGTCTGTAGCTCTAGACCAAGGCTTTCTTCTGCAGTCTATTTTGGTAGAAAGCTCTGCTTACTGAACCCCTGCCCCTGGAGTTCCCGTGGATTCCTCACTCCAACTTTAAACAGGAATTCTTCATCTCCCCTGATCTGCTCTCTGCTCACAGTCCCCATCGTGATACACGGCTGCCATTTAACTAGCTGACCAGCAGGGAAACCAAGGGCGGTCATCTGTGACTCTTCCTCTTATCCACACTGACACATTCTCCCAGGATCTAACAATGCATATCAGTTACTTCTCAGATGCTCTTTTTTTCTCTGCCCACAGCATGAATCTTGTTCAGGCTCTTGACCAAAAGCTTCTCGTTAAAATTTACAACCCCTCCCCCTTCCGTAGTATAGAGATATTTCTGTGAAATTGCTGTTCCTTTCTTTCCTCTTCCCTCACTAGATTTGGAGGATGATAAGGCTGCAGGGCACAGGTTGGCAAATTTATAGCTGGTGAGCCTGCTGTCTGTTTGTAAATAAAGTTTTATTGGAACACAGCCATGCCCATTTGTTTATGTATTGCCTATGGCTCCTCTTCCACTATGATGGCTGAGCTGAGTCTTTGTGATAGTTCGGAGAGCTTGCTTACTATCTAGCTCTTTAAGTTTGCCACCTTTGTGCTAGGGGATGATGGAATAGCAAGATCAAAGAAGTCTGTGTGCCTGAAACGTTTGCCATAGAAGAAAACCCTCTCTGGACCGTTTATAAATAAGAAATTTATAAAAAAATTTATATGTCTGTTAAGCAGCTGAAATTTTGTGGTTTGGTTAGCAGCTTCTGTTATCCCAATTAATAACAAAAGAGATGTAAAATTCGCAAATAAAATATTAGCAATTTCCAGGGGGGAAATATCCATGTAGGATTTATTTCCAGAAATACAAGGATGATTAAGAAAGACAGTAATACCACATTTCTAGCAGAGAGAAACTCAAATGGTAATCTTTTCATGAACGTAGAAAGCATTTTAAAAATTAAGCATCCATCTTGCAAGCTACTCTTAATAATGGAATAGAACAAACACTTCCTTAGAATATCTGTTTATAGCAAAAGTCAGTATCATATTGAGAGGTGAATGACTAGAGAAATTCCAAGGAAGACTGAATCAAACAAAAGTGTTATCATCAACATCACAAATAAAACTGGACTAAATTTTTGGCCAATCCAATATATAACATTATAATACTGTTTTTGAAGCACTGGCAATATAGCAATAATAATAATTTTCTTCTATGTAATATATCAATAATTATTAAATTATATATAAAATAATGTATAATGTAAAGATATAAATTATATGTGCTTCATATAATTCATACATATAATTTTATAGGTTAGATACATACTTGTATATTTTATGTATAATAAAATATATATATTATTATACTTCTATAATATACTCTATTGTTATCATTTATATATCATTTACAAAACAAATAGGCAATTTATAAATAAAATACACAAAATTATATATAATTTGTGCTATGAATATACTGCATGTAACTTAAAATGATCTTTTGCAATTTACTAATAATTCCATGATATTTGTTTTCAACAACCAGCCAGTGTTTTCAGACAGAAAGGAGAAACAAAGCAGAAGGCACATCTTCATTATTTGCAGATGATGTGATTATATATCCAAACAATTTAAGATAAAATGAGAAACTACTGGAACTATTAAGAAAATCTTCACAGTGCCCCAGTTACAAAATAAATGAGCAAAATTAATAGGTTTCCCATACGCAAGCAATAACTGATATGAATTTATTTTTGAAAACCTTACCAAGGGAAATTTTTAAAAAAGCCTTGTGTAGGTGAAAAGAGATTCTATCTTTTTGCCACAGAAGAATTTATATAATTTAAACATATGAATTCACCATAACTTAACCTATAAATTCACTGCAATCCCAAACAACATTCTAACAGGATTGAAGCTGGCATATAACAAACTGATCCTAAATATCACCAACCGGAAACTTGTCAGAATAGCCAAGAAACATGAGAAAAATCAGGCCAAGGTAAAACACCCTTATGAAGACAAAGATCAAGACACATTATAAAATAAACCACTAAAACTGTGGAAAAAAGAAAACTAAGCCTTGTCTCCTAAACCATGCATTCTCATATATAAAAGTATAAATACTTTTATATTTCAGCATAAAGACTGAAATATAAAAACGAAGTATAAACATGTTAGAAAACAGAATAGGTGAATAACTCCATTCTTGAGGTAAGAAGTGTTTTCAGTAAGCAATAACATTCGGAAACTCAAAGAAAAAGATTAAGAGATTGAACTATACAGAAATGAAAAACTGCTAGAGGTAAAACGCACTACACAGAAAATCAAAAGACAAAGGACAGAAACAAAACAAACAAAAAAGGTAAAGGATGTGTAATATTTGTGACAGATACAGGATCAGCTTTTTAAAGATATATTTTGTATATATATATATATATATTTTTTTTTTTTTTTTTTTGCAGGGGGTGCGGCACTTCCCTGGTAGCTCAGACAGTAAAGAATCTGTTTGCAATGTAGGAGTCCTGGGTTCGATCCGTGGGTTGAGAAGATCCCCTGGAGAAGGAAATGGCTATCCATTCCAGTATTCTTGTCTGGACAATTCCCTGGACAGAAGAGCCTGGCGGGCTACAGTCCATGGGGTCGCAAAGAGTCAGACAAAACTGAGTAACTAACACTTTTCAACCCACAGAGCACAAACTGGGCTTAGCGCCCAGTTCTTCCCACTCAGGTCCAGTGCTCTCACTGTTCTGCCAGTCTCCACCCTTTTAAGAGAGGGAACCAAGGAGCACCATGACTCCAGAGTGATGGATCCCCGTGGGGGAGACGTTCTGACCTGCTTGACCAGAACCACCCTGGTCTATGTCAACCTGACGTTGGAGGGGGGTGGCTGGGAATTTCTTCCTTGTTCCTGGGATTTCTGGGAACATTTTGGGACAGTAACCCCTGGATAGACTCTTGTTTAGTGAGACACCTTCACCCCCAGGACCCCAGCACTTCAGAGCCACGGTTGCCTTCAGATCCCAGCACGGAGGAAGCCTGCCATTGGTGCTAATTACCTTTAATGGCCTCTTTCACAGCAGAGTCCACAGGGAGTATGTTCTTCTCCACCAGCTCCAGCGGCCCTGGCCGGAGAGCAATCTTTTCGTTGAGGTCATCTGCGAGACGGGCTCTTTTCAGCTTCATCTGGGCAGTCGGAACCGATCTTTCTGCAGTGGAAGCTGAGGGGTTAAAATCAAGAGGATTGGCTCTAGAATTGGATGTCATTTTTGTGGTTTTATTTTTATTCTGTTTCTTGCTTCTGTAACCCAAACACTCTGACACATTGTACGCCACCATCCTAATAATTTTTCGATGCAATCATCCTCATTTCACATGGATTAGCAGCAAAGATTAGACAGTTCCAAATAAAGGCAAACTGAAGAGCATAGAAGTGTTAGAGAAACTGGCTTTATGAGGATTTTGGGAGAAAAATATGCAATTTGTCGATTCTGTAAGCAAACAGTCCACAGGGCCTGCCTCGTTTACTGACTTTAAATGACAGTATTTGCACGCCCGCCCAGTTGGGCACATACTGGAAGAACCAGTATGTGCTTCCCTGGTGGCTCAGCTGGTAAAGAATCTGCCTGAAATGCAGGAGACCTGGGTACCACCTGGCCCATGATGAGCTGGCAGTAAATATTATCGATTGTTATAATTGGGGCTTCCCTAGTGGCTCAGCGGTAAAAATTTGCCTGCAATATAGGAGAGGCAGGAGACACAGGTTTGATCCCTGGGTCGGGAAGCCCCTGGGAAAGGAAATGGCAACTCACTCCAGTATTCTTGCCTGGGAAATCCCATGGACAGAAAGCCTGGCGGGCTACAGTCCATGGGGTTGCAAAAGAGTCAGACACAACTGAAGGGACTAAACAATCCAATCCAATTGTAATAATTGCGGTAGCATGACTTCTTAAGGGTTTCAGACCTGTTGAGGTTGTGATACTAACTGATTCAAATGTCCTGATCTGGTTGTAAAAGAGAAACAGTTTTGGAAGGAAATGGTTATTTAATTAAACAGGGATTTAAGAAACTGAAAATATCCAACAAAACAGTTATTTAATAAAACAGGGATTTAAAAAAGAATATATTAGCTTCTCTTCACTGGAAGGGTGAGAAAGATCACTGACAAGCTCTAAATCACTCTTTATTCCTCTCTGGGCGAGGCCCTGACTTATTTCTGTGCAAGAACATGGAAGAGAGTCTTGAAAGCCAGTTGTTGCAATAAGGCATAGCTGGAAGTTAGGGTTCCATGAGAGTGTGCCACTTTCTGCTCAACTCTGAAAATTGAGAAGGTGAGATCTTTCCAGACCTCATAGTACCACTGTTCTATTAATGTGTGTGTGTGCTCAGTTGCTCAGTTGTGTCTGATTCTCGGGGTTCATAGCCTGATATTTTAATTCAAGATGGTAATGATGCAACAGATAGCGTTCATTTTTTGATTATGTATTCTTATACATATATATTGCTGTAAGTGTAGAAAATGTTAAAAAATTATGCAAAAGAAATGAAAGCATTGGGAAACCTCTTTCACTTAGAATCTACTGTTTTTAATAATTGGGTATATTTCTTAATTATTTACACAGTATTTATTGTTAGGTCTTTATCTTTTCATCAAAGAATCTGACTATAAATACAATTTATGTATATACTTTGCTTTCCTGAATTCGACTGTGAATATAGTTTTGTTTTCTGGTCTCCTCAGTAAACATCATTTTGTAAGCCTTGCATGCTCAGTTGCTTCAGTCATGTCCAACTCTTTTGTGACCAGATGGACTGTAGCCCGCCAGGCTCCTCTGTCCATGGGATTCTCCAGGCACGAATACTGGAGTGGGTTGCCATGCCCTCCTCCAGGGGATCTTCCCAACCCAGGGATCTAACCTGAGACTTCTGCTTTGCAGGCAGATATTTTTACTGCTGAGCTACCAGGGAAACCCTTTAGAAACTAAACATTTATTACTGGTATGAAGGATGGACATTTTAAAGGAAGTTGATATATGTTGGACATGCCCTGTGTGCTCAGAGAAAGCTGAGCAGCAGTGCAGCTCAGATTGGACCCCTAGTGTGGTACCTTCTGGGCCACCATATGGCTTCTCGATTTGACCATCAGCTTGGTCTTGAATGACAAGATAACAGCTCAAAAACCACTTCGGAATGGCAGTGGCTCCTTTCTAAGTGGACTCAGCCATTGAGCAGAGACAAAGAACCTCGAACAATGGTCTGTGTTGCCTTCTCCCTGACGGGTACTGGTTTAATGATTTCGGGCAGCCCTACCTTGGAGTATGTGCATTTTCACCGCGGCTGCACGGTCGGACCTGCTTCTTGCCTTGCGCTTCAGGGTGTCTTCAGCCTGTTGGTCACAGACATAGAATCAATTCCACTCCCAGTATCATACAGCTGAATCATCTAATTTTAACTTTAAAAGAAACCCCTTTTCTCTCAAAAGGAAAAAGCATTACTTTCTTATAAATGAAACATGCAAATATTCCTGTTCTACATTTTGATGAAGGAGGACTCATCTAGTAAAACCTCTCTAGTAATTTCAGGATGGAGAAATAAGATAAAGAGGTCAAAAGCTTTGGTCCATCTCAGCGCTCCAAACTTAAAGGGCAGACAGGTACCTATTCATAAAATACTAATAAAACTGATATCATCATGCTGCTTATATTATAGCGATTCTTATTTTGTAAAGGAGTCACAAACTAACTAGAGTCAGGGATGAAAGGTAACCTCAACCCATCCAGTATAACATGGCAACACACGCCCTCCTCCTGTTTTTCCCTTGAGTTTTCTCTCAGGATGTGAAAATGAGAATCCTGCAGATTGAGACCCACATTGACGCTGCAAGGACACTTACAGACGTAGTATTTATTGAGTCTTAAAGTTTTCTTGATGATGGGTTTGTCTGCAGAGATGGTGTGGGCTGTCGCAGAGTAATAACTGGACTTCAGGGCCCTCATTTCTGGGTTCTGATCTCACTGTATTGGCCCCCCAAAGAGGGGTCTGGGGCTCACTCCAGTTTGGATGAAAGGCAGTTATTCTCCAAGCAGCAAGAAGCACAGCCTCCCGTCAGCAGCCCTAGGGAGTCCTGGAGCCCTGCCCCTCTTCCCCGCTCCCTTACCCTCTCGCTAGCCGCCAGGCTAGGATTCTCTAGCAGTGGCCTCCCAGGAGAAGGAGCCTGCTGGCCTTCCTTCTAGGCGCACTGCTGATGCTCCCTAATTAGCACTTACAGTCTAGATAAATTCAAGTTGCAGAGACTTGCTCTGAAGGTATAGAATACATGCTAATTTCCCCCCTCAAATGCTAAAAGAAACAGAGATAAACAGAATTCCTTCACCTTCCATTGCTGTTTCGTCACTCAGTCATGTCCGACTTATTTGACCCCATGGACTGTAGCCCGCCAGGCTCCTCTGACCATGGGATTCTTCAGGCAAGAATACTGGAGTGGGTTGCCATTTCCTTCTCCAGGGGATCTTCCCAACCCAAGGGTTGAGCCCATATCTCCTGCACTGGCAGGTGGATTCTTTATCACTAAGCCACCAGGGAAACCTTTTCGCCTTTAAATAGCCTCGAATAAGCCCTGTATCCGCAGGCCTTACCCTACCACTGAGTTGGATTTAAAATCATCTGCTCATCACTGAGAAATGCCTGTCATGAAAGAGAGGCCAGCTTGCCAACCCACCTCACCTACCTCATTTCAGGTCTCTCTGAAAACTCCTTGCAGGGATGCCCCTACCGACATCAGAAAGACTGGGGACATTTTTTTTTTAAAAGCTCGCCAATAGCAGTTTCGAAGCCAACATCATTGATCCTATTTCCACAGTTTTCAGAGCCTATGAGGAAGATTCCACACAGTGTGGGGGGAGGGGACCAGCCAATTGTAGGAGAAAGTTGCCCAAACTTAGCACGTGGAGATCCATAGCCTGGAGTCTGAGATCAGAAAGATGGGAGGTTTGCAGAAAGTTACCTTGTCACTATCCAAAAGTTTTCTTTGTTCATGGAATTCAGGTGGGCTTTTCAGGGCTGAAACAGAAAGATACAGACGTGAGCAGGGGCCTTGGGGCCCGGAGTAGCGTGGCGGTGTTTGCCAGTGTGCTTGCTGAGCTGTGCACGGGGGCGGGGGGGCGGGAAGGTGATAGCCTTCTTCAGGCCACAAGCAGTTGAAGAAGAAAGGAGGCCTGGAGGTCACCAGCTTCCCCGAGGCCGGAGGGCACAGAGAAAGGTGGACGTCAGCCTCAAACAGGAGGAGCAGTGGGGGCAGAATATGCGATAGGAAAAGGAGTGGCAGAGACTGGGCATTCCAAGATTCCGAAGAGGGGCAGGCCCAGGGTGGGGACAGGCGATGCTCTAGTTTTAGGGAGATGGGGAGACTCGGGTGACCACCACTCTCTTTGACTTTGCCCTGCCCTTGAGCGCAGAAGTCTGGGTGGAGGTCAAGTTCAGTGGAAGGGCTGTGATCCATGTTGTGGGAGGCAACTTGTCCTTTTGGGTCAGGGAGGTGGCTGGTCGGGCAAGAACATGCAACCAAAGGGTGTTGAGAGAGAAGCATGGAATGAGACTTTGAGGGCTGGAAGGGACCTTGGAGATGGTAAAATAATGGGGAAACTTAAGGCCCCTGGAATGGGATTGACTTGCCCAGGGTCACACAGGTAGGGCTAGGAGCCTAGGTCCTCTGACCATCTAACTTCTCTTCAGCAGTGATGCTCAAAACACTGACGACTGATAGACATGGGCACTGGTCCATCACAGTCCACAGCAGCCAGAAACAACCTGGACCCGACGCCAGCCTCCTTCTCTCCATGACCCCACTGCTTCTCCTCCTACCAGCTCCCAGCAATGCCTCATGGGGATGAACTTTTGACTTTGCTTTTGCAAAAATCTGCCTTTTCGTTGCCTTTCCTGATCCCCTGGAACAATCACAATGCAGAGCCATAAATAGTAACTTCTCATCAGAAATGATGAGGTTGATCAGCGGTTGAAGAATTGCATCGAATATTCTCCTGGACTGGAGGTCTGGACAAGTGGGTGGATCACGTGATCCAGAACTCTAATATTACTTCAACAGATGTCAACTCACAAGCTGCAGGCAAGGAAACAGTCTTCCAAACCTTGGCTGGCATAAAAAAAAAAAAAAATTGGATATCTAACCAGATGGGCACTTGGGGCTGTGTGTGTGAATGTGTGAGCATGTGCATGCGTGTGAGTGTGTGTGTCTCATTCAGCCTTAAAACCATGCCTCATGTGAGCCCAGATCTTGGATGGGCTTGTTGGAGAGAAGGGAGACTCCACTCTGGGCAGCTGGTCAAGCCCATTATCCTTGGATATTGCTTGGGGAGCTTGGGGAGCTACTGAGGCCTCTCTCTCTAGACTTTCTTGTCTCACCCAAATGACTGCAGAGTTGACCAAAGGAACAGGCAGACTGGACCCAGCTGGCTGCCTTGTGCCAAGGAGACTGGACAAGTCCTTTTCTCCTCAATTTGACCAGAGACTACGGGGGTTCCGTTTTATAGGGGAAAAAAAAAAAAAAAAATTGTTGCTTGACCACCACATCTCCCATCGATCTAACACCTCCAGTTTCTCTTTGCTGCTTTTCACTCTTAAAAGGAACCTCCCTGCCAACTCTGCCCTTTTCAATGGCCTCTTTCCCCTCCCCTGTCCCCTGACTCAGTGGCTCTGGAAAAATGTGCGGGTCTGCTGCATTGCTCATACATTTTCTCTGACTTGGGTCTGACCCCCATCCTGAGTCAGGAGGCTTGTCTTTATTTGCCTTTGATCACAGCTGCGATTTACACTGATGGAGTTCTGAAACCATTTCCCGTTTCCCCAGGCAACCAGATCCTACAAATCTGCTTGAGGGCCACTGGGTCCTGGTGAGTCTGTGCCATCTGAACCCATAGGTCTTCACCTCTGTCCAACAGTCTGGTGGTCACCTAGGTATTATATACTGATGTGGCTTAATCCCTTCCATAATCCAGAAAAGGAGTTGATTTTAGTGTGGCCTTCCTTACTAAGTTATTAAAAAAAGTGACATAACTTTTTCCTTAAGAAGCAACCCTAAGGGAACAGCATGAATCTATCTTGAGATGGCTCTTACATTCCAAACTCAATTGGTTTTAATTGGGTTTAGGGTTTAGGGGGAATTTATCT
Source organism: Cephalophus harveyi (assembly GCA_006410635.1). NCBI lineage: Eukaryota > Metazoa > Chordata > Mammalia > Artiodactyla > Bovidae > Cephalophus > Cephalophus harveyi. The sequence goes on along the minus strand of SJYT01048124.1, from coordinate 108,623 downwards.
GCTTCTCTTATCCCTGAGGCTTTTCAACGTGGAGCTTATTAACTCTTCCACGAAATGCTGCATTTCCTGTATCTTAGCCTGTAGAGTTACAATTCATCACTCTTTGGTGGTAACAGTTCCCCTGTGAAATGACTGAACAGTCCAGTTCTCTGATGCCAGGTGCACAATGGTCTTCTGGAACTTTCTGCCACAGGGTGGGAGAGGCTATGACATTCAGCAAGGACTTGGGAAGGAAGCTAAAAAGATTCACACACTGGGTTGTACCCCCACGCTTTTCTTTCTAGGACTTAAAGGATGTTACATGGGGCACTGGGTTGGCCTGCCATGGCCTCTGTGATTGACATGTATCTTTTCTGGGATTCCAGAGAAAAGAGGGTTTCAGCCCCTCCCTCCAAGGGCCAAGGAAAGTGAAACTGCATCCCGGCGCACAACATTGACTTTTTGGAAAATCCTCCTCTGCTGGCAGCCCTGGGAGTATCAAATGGCAACATTTTGTATTTAAGGGACATTGACATTTAGGATTGAAAAAGGAATTTGGATTGCTAAAAAAAAAAAAAAAAGTCAATGTAATTCCAAATTAAAATACAGTTGTAAATTCAGTCAGCCACACGTCTCACTCATCCCCTGGGAGGAAGATGAATCGCTTCTCACAGGGGAATTCATGTTCTCGATGAGGAGTTTAGTCACGGGCTATTCCTATTTCTGTCCGCGCAGCTCCAGCTAATTTGGGTCAGCAGTGTGTATAAACATTTGCTTACTTAGAGCTCAGGAAAAGATCCCAAGATAAGAACAGACCTCCTGCGGTGCCCCCCTGCTTCTAACCTCCTGCCTCCAACAAGGACCCGGAAAAAAGAGAAAACAGGCTGGGGGGCCCTTGACAGTCTGTTAGGGAGAGAAGCCTGGGGCTGGTGGCAGTTCTGATGGTGGAGGCGGGGCCTGCCTTCTCCTCTCCGGCTTGGAGGGGAGAACCCAGCTCCTCCTCCTCTGGTGTACGGGTCAGGACCAAGAGGCTGCATCCAAGAGCTGGTGTTCTGGGACAGCAGCTGGGGTAGTGGTTCCCAAAGCGTGGCCCTGGACCAGCATCTCTGGCATCATCTGGAAACCTGCCAACAGTACCAATTTTCAGGCCCCACCCAGACCTACAGAATCCAAAGCTTGGGTGAGAGGCGGAGGGACAGAGGGTCTGTGTTCGGACACGCCCCCCAGGGGGATTCTGGTTCTCTGGCATATCCACGGCAAGTAGGTCCTGGTCTGTAGATGGGAATCTACAGATGTACTTGGGAATCAGAGACTTCAAAAAGGGGTGCCTGATGTCTACAACTGATTTCTCAGTATTTCAAAGAGCTGAAGAAAAAGGGTGTGTTTGTCCGAGAAAGGCTGCTTAGTTTCATAAACTGCCACTTTGCATAGCTGCTGCCTAGAAGCAGAACAACTTGGTTTAGAACTGCTTGTTCTCATCAAAAAGCACTGGTTGGTAAGTTTATATGCCATTAATTAATCAAAGACAGATATATGGATAATAATTCATATATATAGGAGTTTGGGGGGAGGAAGACAAAACTGATTTAAATACAAGCTCTACAGTAGTCATGGGTATAATTGAAGTCTTGGGTGACTAAAGTTTTGGGAGCCATCCTCTGTGTTCTGTCCTTGCTTTGCCATCTATTTCCGGTGCAGCCTTCAACAAGTCTGAGAGCCTTCCCATGTTCTCAGTTTCCCACTTACAAACAGGTTTAGCAATGCTTGTCCTCTTGACTTTGCCTTTTTTTTTTTGGTCATGCTGTATGGCATGGGGGATCTTAGCTCACCAACCAGGGATCGAACCTGCACCCTCCTGCATTGGAAGTGCAAAGTCTTAACCACTGGACCACCAGGGAAGTCCACTGGCTTTGCTTTTAAAGACAAATTGGACCAGAAGTATTTTTCTTCCAAACAAATGGGATCCATGGTATGCACGTGTGGTTAATACTTTGGAAACTGTCTCATCTCTTTAGGGTGGCAACAGATGGCCCATTCAAGACCCAAAGGATAGTCTCAGGGGGCCTGAAAATTGCCTTTTCCCAATGGAGCTTTGTAATATTACAGCCTGGCTTGCATGCTTAGGAAATTCAGTGCCTTCTACACGAATACTCCGGAATTTCTCAGAAGGGTCCGCAGATACATTCACGTGATGCCTGCATCACTACTGCACTAATTTCTAAGGAGCAAGGAACTAGAGATGAAGGAAAGAGTTGGGGGAAATAGAGAAGTTAGGATTTTGGACCCAAATGGGCTTGGTATGAAAACCGAGGAGGCTTTTTTCTCACTCCACATTTGAGAAGTTAGGAGGGAGGGAAGGAGGACAGATGAAACCCTTGTGCCGTGTTCTGCTCAAACAGCCAACAGTGGGGGTGGGGGCGGTGCTGTGGGGAGAAGCCAAGTCAGACGAAGGCATTGAGGAAAGGAAGGAAGACTCTGCCCCGCCAGCTTCTCAAAACTATCAAGACGCTGCGTGTGCTGTGGGTGCAGGGACCGGCCCGTGACGCCTCTCGCTATTCAGGAGGTGGACCACAGAATCCAGGGATTTACCAAGGCTTTGCCGTAAGTATGTGGCTGCGGAGGCCTGGATTAGTCTGCAAAACAAATAAAGGCAGCACCATTCACACACAGCTCATCGTATCTTTCCATTCATCGACATCCATCAGACCACGGAAGCAAGCTGCCCAGATGCTTCTTTCTGGCCAGCGGGCTTTGAGTCTCGGCGGCGAAGTCGCAGCCTTTTGGGTGCCCCCTGGGCTTCTGTAATCGACTTCAGTTCTCTAATGCCGTTTTCTGGATTCCAGGACAATCAACTCAATGTTCCTGCTTCTCTCCCCTGGATGCATAGAGATCAGCCCCAGTGTACTAGCAGAAGGAGAGAGAAAGTCATTTCTTTCCTTCAGGTCTCCCAGAAACCTACTCCATGTAGTGGTGAGATGTTGTCCAATATTATTAGCAGGCATAATTAAGCAGGAGAATTGAGAGAACACTCTAGATGGTAAGCTCTTTGAACTTTTTTTTTTCATCGAAAACTCAGAGCTGATTCTCTTTCTGCACTAAGAATTCTGAAGGGGTTGGAATAAAACAGTATTTAAGATTGAACTCAGGAGACATGTGTTAGTCACTCAGTCATGTCCAACTCTTTTGTGACCCCATGGGCTGTAGCTCGCCACGCTCCTCTGTCCATGGGATTCTCCAGGCAAGAATACTGGAGTGGGTTGCCATTTCCTTCTCCAGGGGATCTTTCCCGCCCAGGGATCGAACCCACGACTCCTGCTTTGCAGGCAGATTCTTTACCATCTGAGCCACAGCATTTACTTTCCAACCCAGGAGATTGGTGCTCAAACAGAAGAATGTAGTGGAGAAAACCTGCATGAGAAATGATGACCAGACTTGAGCCTGCCCACAGGAGGTTGGGCTGTGTCCCAGAATAAGAAAAATAAGAGAACCCTGATGTCCTCTTGCAGCCTTGAGCCTGATGGGGACGGTGGCAGAGCCATGCTTCTGAATTCCAGCTGACGGTGACAAGTAGGCAATTTGAAACTTTCCTCTTGAGATTCAGAGGTGGGATTCTGGAAGGGAGTCTGAACCATAAATTCTTAAAGTAATATTTCTACACTAATGTCGAGAGCCTAGTTCACTCAGGTTTACCAACTCTTTTGAAAATGTGAATTCCACCACTGATACTATAAATGTGAAAGCAATCTTAGAAGCCAGCCTGGGTGTGTACTTCTGCCTGAGAGCACTTTTGTACTGTTTAAAGGGGCCCTGTGCTGGCTGCTACTCCAGGATCAAGAGATGCAGGTTTTGGCCTCAGCTGCTGCAACAGGAGGGGACTGCAATTTCTTCTTTTTGCAATGGGCAATGGCCTTGGGTCAATCTAATGTATAACTTAAGACTAATTCTGTCCAAGGAGAGCAGGTGTTTCTGTGAACAAACTAAACCAGCAGGGCTACCTGGTAGTAATAGAAGGACAATGAACAATTCACCTGGCCAGCAGCTCTCCACTTGAGCAATTTATAACAAGCTTGAAAATTCAGGGGGAGTACTGTAGTTATTTCCAGTGTTATGGACAATGTGAGGCTATGTTATCATTTTACTGTGCATGCATTTAAAGTCTCACGGTTCAAGTTTGTACATAGGATCGCTTTGGGCTCTGGCTTTGGGATGTTTGACGCATCTCTGAGGCCTCTCCAATCTCAGTTTCATGAAAGTTAAAGACAGTGAGACATGGACTAGGGCAGGGTTTTCAAACTCTGTTTGAAAAGGACCCTGGGGAAGAGAAATAGGGTTATCTAAGAGGGGTGAGGGGGGCCAAGTGAGTGGGGCAGAGGCCCCCGACCCTGTTCCAGCCAGTATGTGTGTGTGTGTGTATATACACACATAACACACGATATATTTAACTATCAAAAAACACCAAAAATCATCAAATTAGGTGATCTCCAATGACTATCACCTTTGCTTCCCTCCGTTCTACTCACTTTCTTCCTCCTTTCCTCTTTTCTTCTGCTTCAGAAAATTCAAATGATAGAAGAAAGACATAAAAAGCCCTCTTGGGAAATATAACCGGTCCCACCTTCTGTGTTTCTTGTCACCTTTCCCCCTAAAATCTTGAGCCTCTACAAAGTACAGTTGTGCTCACGGTGGTCCCCACAGCGCCCAGCATACCACCCTGCACAGAGTCTGGGGCATCATGAAATATGTTGAGTCTGACTGAGTAGAAAAGACCCAGAGACTGTGAGTTCCTGCTTCCTTCTCTGGAGCAACTGCCTTTACACACGTGTGCCTGGTGGTGGTGGGCGGCTGAGTAAAGAGACTAGGGTTTAAGCTCTGGGTCAATGGGGCTACCATCTGGGCTCCCCATCTCAGCAGGTGCAGAGGCTTGTCTGGGTCTGGCTTCCCCAGAAGTGCTAAGTCCCTGAGATCTAGGGGCTGGGCCTGCACTGGGCTGAGTGCACCTGCTGTAGCTTTGACAATTTTCTACAGCAGAAGTGACACCCTTGGAGAGGAGGTGGCTGAAGACTATGGGAAACTGATGCTGCCTGATCTACCTTTCTCATTTTGCTGAATTAAAAAGGAAACATCACTGCATGACTCCCAGGACTTTCCCCCAGCAACTGTCTTCAAGACACAATGGGCTATGGGTGCAAGATTTCTGTTAAGCAGTATTTCATTAATATATACACTATCTGATTCTGGAAATCCCGGAGAAAAGTGAAAAAAAGTGAAAGTGTTAGTCACTTAGTCACGTCCAACTCTGCGATCCCATGGACTGTAGCCCATCAGGCTCCTCTGTCCACGGAGATTCTCCAGGCAAGAATACTGGAGTGAGTTGTCATTCCCTTCTCCAGGGGATCTTCCTGACCCAGGGATTGAACCTGTGTCCCCTGATCTGCAGGTAGATTCTTTACCATTTGAACCACTGGGGAAGCCCCACACTGATTCTGGAAATCCTGGATAACAACATATTCTATTTCCTTTGGACTCTATTCTGCAAATGGACATTTAATTTGCATACCTTACATAGGGGTGTTATGTAAAAATGTGCCATTGGATTCATTCCTGTTTTTATTAGGTGTCTTATTTCTGAAATTTAACTCCAGAAACTTTTAAAAAAATTTTTATTCTCCTCCAAACGGCAGCTGCAAGATCCAGGTTTGGATTATTTAAACATGTAGGTTAAACTTTAAATCAGTTGTGAACAGCTTAAGCAGATGTAAAGGTATTGGGTCTTTCTACTTCAATTTCCTTTCCAGAATTAAAGAAAGCGATGCCCATGAAGGATTGCTGTTGTTATTGTTTAGCTGCCAAGTTGTGTCCAACTCTGTGGGACCCTGTGGACTGTAGCCAGCCAGGCTTCTCTGTCCTTGGGGTTTCCTAGGCAAGAACACTGGAGAGGCTTGCCATTTCCTTTCCAGAGGATCTTCCTGACCCGGGGATCGAACCCAAGTCTCCTTCACTGGTAGGTGGGTTCTTTACCTCTAAGCCACCAGGGAAGCTCCCATGAAAGAACTGATTATTTTAATCCCACTGAAACTGACGTATTCCTCTTATATTTGAGGGCATGTGGTAGAGACTGTGGTCTGCTGAGAGGATCCTGGTGGATCTACACTTGTCTACATTCCACTGTTAGTGAATCATTCTTCTAGATGGTGGTTAAACAAATTCAATTCTACACATTTGCAACAGGATTCAGAAATAAGACTGGCCTGGTTGGCTTTGAGTGACAATGTATTTAGCTGACTTGAAGCCTGTAGACTCTGAGTCTCTCCTGTGTTTTAATACCTGCCTTGCTGAGCTGGCTAAGATGACACAGGCCACATAGCCTTGTGCCTTTGGTTTCTCATTCTAACTGTACATTTGATCGAAGCAGCCTTTCAGTTGCAGGGTGAGATCTTTCTTTTGCGCTTAGCAAATCGCTAAAAAAAGTTGTTCTGCCATAGGTCACCTGCTGTTTATTCTTTGCAGGGCTGAGCCATGAACAAAGAACTTCATCTGAACTCCCAAAGGAAAGAGCTTGAAATATTCTTAGTTCTTTTCTGGTTCTGAAGCACCGACTATACTTAAAATGTTTAGACTTTTAGACACAGGGCACAAAGGTTACTAATTGTAGGACATTCAATCAAGGGCAAATGCTTGCTTGTTGCATGCTTAACTGTGAAGTCACAGTCTGGACAAGGACCTGGATTTCTGCAGGAGTCATTATGGATTTTGACTTTTAAAATTTTAATTAAAAAATTAAAAAATTTAACTTATGCGGGAAGAAGTTAGAAAGTGTGACCTAAAGGAGCTTACATGGTGATTCCATTTATTTGGTATTTTTCCTGTTTTTATAGCTAACCAGAAGTTAGCTTCAACTGCTAAACTTGAAGTTTTCAAGTTTCAAGGTAGGAAATTTCAAATATACCTCCCAAAAGATAGGATAATTCTTCTTCTTTGACCCAAATGATGGCCAGTAAGTCAATGTTATACCATTTATACTAGACTGGTATTGCTGCTCATTATTCCAGAAAGGAAGCAATTGATAATATTCAATTAACTGGGGACTCAAGCACTCAAATAGTTTGAAACCAAGGAGGTGAGAGAAAGATGATACAATTGATGCTTCCAGGAAGAACAGTGATTATGTCCAATTCTAAAAATAGAGGGGAATGGAGGCCCATAGAATTGTATTTGTCTTGTAATCAAATCCACTACATTAGAATTTTAGGTACAACCTCTATGAGTAAAGGGAAGCCTTGGCAGGTAAGTAGCATTTGGGACAAAGCCTCTAAGGTCTGGGATTCCTGCTGACCCAGAGTCCGTGAGGATCTGGGGAGACTGATCCATGAAATTGGATTATGACCTCTGAGGTGCTTTCCAGCTCCCAAACTGCACGCCCACTGCCACCCCCATATAGACCAGTCCATAAGAAACAGAGCTACTCACATGGTACGATGCCTCGGTTAGCCAGCTGTTCTTGGGTCCTTCTCTGTTGGAGTCGTAACTGTAAAACTTAGAAAAAGAAGTGTTAGTATGTGAGCTAGGCTAAGACTGATTGTGGTCACTTATATTTGCCTCCTATCATTTTTTGCCTGATCACCCTTCTCATATTATTTTTAGAACAGTTCTGAAAGTCTGAAGTGTGTGAAGGACACTTGCATCTTATTGTAGACATGGACAAGAAAGGATGAGAGAAGCTGAGGGGTTGCAGGGTTTTCCAGCAAGTGAGTGATCACCAGAGACTAGAAGTCCAGTCTCCTCTTTGAAGTATTTTCAGTGTCACTCTCTGTCTCCCCCTGCTATGCTACCTGGGAGATGAATCCCATCAAATGCTGCTGTGAGTTCTTTACTCTGTCTGGAGACAGAGTAAAGAAAGTTTGGTCTCGGAAGAGTCACCTGGGTTCAGATCCCACCTGGGATTGCCCTTTCCTGGGTGGATAACTCTGGGCAAGTTGTTCAACCTCTTTGACCCTCAGCTTTTTCATTTGTAAATGGGAACAATGCCCTGTGGGATTGCTATACTTTGATTAAAACACGTATGCAGGTTGCTTAGCAGAGTGCCTGGTACCATAAGCCACCAATAAATGGTACTATTGGGACTTCCCTGGAAGCCCAGTGTCTAAGACTCCATGCTTCCAATGCTGGCAGCCCAGGTTTGATCCCTGCTCAGGGAACTAGATCCCTCAGGCTGCAACTAAGAGTTCGTATGCGACAACGAAGCTGGAAGATCCAGTGTGCCACAGCTAAGACCTGGCACAGCCAAATAAATGAACGAAAGAAACATTAAAATAATAAATGGTACTATCATGAGAGTCTGGAATTCACCTGGAAATTCAGAGAAGGGCCAACAGAGTCACGCTTTGGTTAGAAAATGTAAAACACTATAAACTGTACAAACTATAAATTATGGAACTCTCGGTTACTATCTGTAGCACAAGTAGATTACATATATATCACATATATTTCTGTATGTAAGTTACATATCTGATATGTATTATGAGTGTAATATTTATGATTTCCTTCTTTCTTTTCACTTAACCCCCTAAAAGAATCTATCTTTGGACATATACATTTTCTCAGGGAGATTCAGAGTTTGCCATCTTGATTCCTGGGTTTAAGATGCTCAGGATGAGAATAGAAAGAGCAGAAATTTTCAAAGAGAGGGACTGGTTTGATCACCTTATAATGAAAAGAGAGAACAAGCATTGCTTTTATGAAGAGAAAATTAGAATGGAGAGAAGGAAAATGAAAAGGCTATACAGCTGTCTTTCAAGTTCATTTACTATTCCACAGTGAGGCTTCAGAGCAAATGCAGTCATAAGATAGACTGAGACGAGCTTCTCTGGTGGCTCAATGGTAAAGAACCCACCTGCCAATGCAGGACACATGGGTTCAATCTCTGATCTGGGAAGATCCCATATGCTGTGGCGCAACTAACCCTGTGCCACAATTATTGCGCCTGTGCCAGAGAGCCCGGGAGTTGCAGCTACTGAGCCCTGGAGCCCGTGCGCCACAACAAGAGAAGCCACTGAGATGAGGAGCCTGCACCCCACGAGGGATAGTAGTCCCCGCTTGCCACAACTAGAGGAAAAGCCCGTGTAGTAAGGAAGACCCGGCACAAAAGTATATAAATACATAAACATAAAAAACATGATATTCCGAAAGAGTAATGAAGTAGGTAATTTTTAAAGGTGTTGCTCGCCAACCTTCATGGGAGAGACCAATGTTGCTGAATTGCTATCAATTCCTTTTGGAGGCTAGACTGTGCTTCGCTGAACAGTCTCATGTGACTCCATCTTAGGACTGAACACACAAAACAGAATCAAATGAAAATACCAGATTTACCGTAGAATATCTGAAGTAAAAAAACAAATTCACCAAAAGGCCTAACAAAAGAATGAGTATCAAGTCAGGACACCTGAACACAGAGCAACCTGAAGAAGAGAGAGAAAAGGATGAAAAAAGTGGTCAGATCCTCAGGTTCCTGCACCACAGTATCAAAAAGTCTGTTAACAACATCAGCTCATTCAGTTTAGTTCAGTTCAGTTAAGTCGCTCAGTTGTGTCCGACGCTTTGCGACCAAATGGACTGCAGCATGCCAGGGTTCCCTGTCCATCACCAACTGCCAGAGCTTGCTCAAACTCATGTCTGTAGAATCAGTGTTGCCATCCAACCATCTCATCTTCTGTCATCTCCTTCTCCTCCTGCCTTCAACCTTTCCCAGCATCAGGGTCTTTTCCAATGAGTCAGCTCTTTATATCAGGTGGCCAAAGTACTGGAGCTTCAGCTTCAGCATCAGTCCTTCCGATGAATATTCAGGACTGATTTCCTTTAGGATTGACTAATTTGATCTCCTTGCAGTCCAAGGGACTCTCAAGAGTCTTCTCCAACACCACAGTTCAAAGGCATCAATTAGATCATTAGATCTACTTGATGTATATATAATAATCGGCTCACTAGAGCCCCAGAAAGAGAGCAGAAAAATAAATAATTGCCACCACTCCCCAGATTTGGTGAAAAACAGAAATTTACAGATTCAGAAAGTTCAACAAACCCCAAACCAGATATAGTCACAGAAAAACCACACTTAGATTCATCATAATCCAATGGCTGAAAACCAAAGAGAAGGAGAAAATCTTGAAAGTAGCCAGGAAAAACAAAACATTACATAAAGGAAACATTGATTTAAATAACCACAGACTTCTCAGCAGAAATCATAGTTCAGAAAATAAAACAAAATGAAAACCAAACAAAAACTATCAACCCAGAACACAGAATATCCTCTAGGAATGAAGGTGAAATATAGTTCAGGTAAAGGAGAAAATCAGATAATTTGCTAGCAGACTTGACTACAGTAAATACTTAGGGAAATTCTTCAGGCTGAACAGAAATGATATCAGAAGGAAATCAGGGTATTCAAGAATGACTAGAGTATATCAGAAATGGTAACTAGCTGGGTAAACTGTAAAGATTATGTTCTTCTCACTAGCAACGTGAAGCATGGCTGGTCGCCCAGCGCCCTTGGCGTGGCCCCTCTTGTCACCTGGGAGCTTCTGTAGTCCTTCTCTCCAGTGAGGGACTGGTGGGCAGGCTGTCAGTTCAGCTCTCCAAGCCTGGAGGGAAAGGCCAGACAGCCAAGGGCAGGATGATCCTGGCAGTGGCATTTGTCCCTGGGAGGCTTCTTCTCTGGGTCTGGCAAAGCTCCAAGGCTAGAGGTGGAGATTGAATGATCACATCCCTTTCTGCGCCTGCTTCCTGCTGGACCTGGGAGAGTCCTGACACTGGGCCAAAACCACACCACCAGTGGCCCGCACCTTTGGACGCAGCTGTCCTTAGCTACTGCCCGGCCTCCATCCCTGATGGTCTCTTCGTGCTTCACTTCCCTCCCTGCTTTCAGCTTGCTGTGGTCATCTGTGTCCCCAGAGCCCTTGGCAAACCTCCACCGCTCCACTGTAGCTAAAAATACTCTGAGCAGAGGGTTGCTTTCCAGTCCAAGCCTAACCCCTGCTCCCTGGTCCAACCAGCTACACACTACAGGTATCCATGAAGCTCTCTCTTCACTTCATTTGAGGCCATATGGTTTTCTTTGGGAGGTGAAAGGGAGGGAGTTCTTGATATCTTTTCCACATCATCCCAGCGTGTTCTCATATGGTTCTGGCATTCAGGTATCAATCTGTTTTAGCTTTCAGAAACAAAGCAATTTTTTTTTCCCTCTAGTTTTGCATTCTTCTAGTCATCATTATCAGAATTGAGAGTCCTGTGTTTATACTCAAGTTGCTTCTTTTTTTTTTTCAAGTAAGTTTCTTTATTAAAAAAATAAAAATCTCTACAATGTTATATTTAAGGACAAAATGAGATAATAAAAAACAATGTGATATGTCCCCCGAATGTTAAAATAAAGCATGGTGATTACTGTGACCAATTTGAGTTAGGCAATATTTATGTCATTCTAGAAATTTCCATAAATTGCCTAGGAACCAATAAGTAGATCTGAGAAGATATTAAGTTTAGAACAAGAAGGAATCCTCAGTACATGCTGTTCTTTTCTACACAATACTGAGATTAGTGATTTTATCTAATCATAAAAATATCAGCTCTACTATATTAAATTCTCTTCAAGACTGATATTAGCCCAACTTAGTTTTCTTGGTGGAGAAGGAAATGGCAACCCACTCTGGTATTCTTGCCTAGAGAATCCTGTGGACAGAGGAGCCTGGTGGGCTGCTGTCCATGGGGTCGCACAGAGTCGGACACGACTGAAGCAACCTAGCAGCAGCAGCAGCAGCAGTTTTCTTGGTACAAACACAGACGTTTATACTAATCAAGTTGCTTCTTTATTCAGAAGTTCTAGGCTCTCAGTTCTGACTTTCTCATCTGTCTGGCTTTTCCTGTCCCAGTTCTACACTATTTGAATTATTCTAGACTTAAGCATAGATGTTCATGCCTGGTAGTGAGGATCTTATATCAACCTTCTTTTATAAATGTGTCTTGACTACTCTAGCCTGCTTTCCCACCCGCCCCCTCAGATTAATTTCAGGATGTGAGTAGCAAGTTCTGCCATCACCTCAAGAACCTACCTCTCTGGAAGCAGAGGGGATACATTCCTTTAATATTCTATAATTATAAGTGTGAACCCTAACCAGTCAGGGAAGCATTATCCTGTTTAAGATTATTAAAGAATATATAGAAACTTCAGGGTCAAGGATAGTGCAAGACCAGAAATAGGTTCTCTGAATGCAGCTGGGACTGAGACTGGGTACCCAACTCAAGAATGGGAGCTAGAAGTACAATTCACAGTAGCCAAGATATGGAGATAACCTAAACGACCATCTACAGATAAATGGATAAATAAATCTGTGGTTTACACACACAATGGAATATTACTAAGCCATGAAAAAGAATGAAAGACTGCTATCTGCAGCAACATGGGTGGACCTCGAGATTATCACACTAAGAGAAGGAAGTCAGAAAAAGGCAAATAGCACACGATATCGCTTATATGTGGAATCCAAAATACAACACAAATGAGCACATCTGTGTGTTGGGGAAACACGTAGGAAACAGACTCCCAAACATGGAGGACAGTTGCCAAAGGGTGTTGAGGAAAGGGATGGATTGGGAGTTTAGGCTTATAAGATGCAAATTAGTATATAAAGAATGGATAAACAACAAGGTCCTACTGTACAGCACAGGGAACTATATTCAACATCCCGTGATAAACCACTGTGGGAAACAGTATGAAAAAGATTATATATATATAGATACCTGAATCAACTTTGCTGGAAAGCAGAAATCAACACATTGTAAATCAACTATACCTCAATAAAATACATTTTTTAAAGATGGTAGCTAGAATATGCGGAGAAGGCGACATGACCTTCAGCTCGGTATCACTGTCCATAGTGTCTCCATAGCAACAGTCATGTAGGGTACCATTCTCACCAACACAGGTGAATGGATGGCACCCCACTCCAGTACTCTTGCCTGGAAAATCCCATGGACAGAGGAGCCTGGTGGGCTACAGTCCATGGGGTCGCAAAGAGTCGGACACGACTGAGCAACTTTACTGAACTGAACTGCATTGGAGAAGGAAATGGCAACCCACTCCAGTGTTCTTGCTTGGAGAATCCCAGGGACAGGGGAGCCTGGTGGGCTGCCGTCTATGGGGTCTCACAGAGTTGGACATGACTGATGCGACTTAGCAGCAGCAGCAGCAGCAGCTAGAATATGTCTACACACCACTGGCTTGCAACCAGAACATGACAGTGGCCTGTGCCCAGCAGAGCAGAGCCAGCCAGGATGGGAAGGACCAGGTCTAGCTGGGCACTTCTCTCAAGAGTTTCAGGTAGAAGAGGAAGGAAATACAAGGATTGATGAATATAGTTACATTCCTCTTGTCACATAGACTTTGGACTCTAAAGTTTAGCCTCATGGGTGCAAATTTCAAATGAAACAATTTGGGTGATAAAATGGTACCTTCTGCCACACTAAACCCTACGTTTTAATGTATTTCTTCCATTGGAAGGTATCTTTTCAAATGAAGAATCAGAAGCCACTAAAACATGAAGCATGTTTCATTTTCACTGCTTCCTTGGTAACTAAGCACAAGGGACCTTCAGCTCAGTATCACTGTCCATAGTGTCTCCATAGCAACAGTCATGTAGGGTACCATTCTCACCAACACAGGTGAATGGCTCAGCCGTGTCTCTGGTTAGGATGAGGCTCCTGAATGATCCCAGGCTCTGACAGCATCACACAGAGTTGTTGCCATGGTTTTGGTGAGAAGTATTGCTTTTCTGAGGATTACAAAACACTTTATGTTCCAACCCCATGCTGGCTCATTCCTGACAGAGTGGAAAATGCGTCTCCTTGGCTGAAATGTTCCTCTTGAGTCCAGCCCAAAGATGACATTTTTAGGAAAGTTTGAGAAGAATCCTGGGGCTGTTACTGAGTCACGATAGAGTAGAAATGGATCTTTTCTATTTAAAGAGTTTTGTGCTACTGTTTGAAAATGTCACATTGCTAGGGAACAGTGGAAATGGAAAACTTTCCATTTGCCATCAACAAAGGAAGATCGTTACTGAATGTGAAGCAGAGGAGCTGAAGAGAAGTTCTGTTACCTGTCTGACCAAAATAGAAGGAGGCTGATGGGAGTTTGATTTAATAATATTGGTCTGAGCAAGCTTGAAGCTCTAAAACGGGATCACTCATCGGGAATGTAGCACACACAATTTTAACTCCCACCCCCATCCCCCACTCCTACGAAGCTGTAGTTTAGACTGGTTCCAGAACCTCTCTGGATCGCAGTTTAATACAAAGCAAAAGAAGAGATTAGCTTAGCTTAGATCAGGATTTCCCCAATTTATCTTATATCAAGAGTCACCTGGGACCTGGGGAAAAAAAAAAACAACAACAACAGTATCTCTTTGGTACCTTTCCTGGAGACTATGGTCCGATAGTCCTGGGGTATATTGGAAATATATTTTAACAAACATTCCAGGAAATTTTGAGGGAAAAAAGTAGGTTTGAGAAATAGAAATAAGCAAATATACTATGTGAAAATATGAGACCACGTTTTTATACTGTTTTGTGACTTTCTTTTTCATTGGTAATATAGTGTCATTTTTGGGGGTCAGGGGGTATATACGTACACCAGCATTTTTAATGACTACGTAGTATCTGATCATGCATCAACAACTGTTTAACAAATCTCCTTTTATTTTACATTTAATTTTTCTTCCTGCATAAGTGATGTAATTGTACTCCTACTGGGACTATTGGAGGGTTTCCCTTTCACTACATCCTTATTATCAATGCTATTAAAGAAGAAAAAAGCCTTACTAATTTGATTGGTATCCATTATACTTTCTAATAAGTCAGACACATTTTCATAGATTTGTTGATTATTAGTATCTTTTCTTTTGTGAATGACTTGATAACAGTCTTTGCAAAGTTTTCCATTGGCATTACATTTTCTTATAGGCTTTGGGAGAGCTATTTTTATCTGAAGCACATTAAACATAGTCATATGTTGTAAATTCCCCCTGGGTTTTAGTTTCCACTCAGTTCTGAGTGCAATGGTTTTTGGCATTTAACATTTCTATATGCAATCCTTTTAAAAGCTCTTTTATGATTTCTGTCTTTGGTATATACTTTGGAAAATCCTTTTCATCTCCAGATTATATATTCATTTAAAGGTTCTTATATCTTTAAGATTTGGGGTTTTGTACCTGACTTTGCAATGCATCTGGAGTTAAATTTGGTATATAGTATTAAAAAAAGTTTTCATTAATTTTACAAATTGTTAACTAATTATTCTAACATAATTTCTAATCAAACGGATTTTAGATATCAATTTTGTTATACACTACATATATAACCCTTGAATCTGTTTCTACTCTTTCTTTATATTCTGACCTCAATATTTTATTTTGTTTGCTTACAGGCTGGATTTATTCCTGACTTAAATATACATTTTGTATGGCATGGGAGTCTGATTTGGGAAACCCTCAGCTCCCCAGTGGCATAATACTTGTGTAGATGACCCAATCCAAGACTTCAGAATGACCAGAGTTCCAAACAATAAAATTATCTTCTAAAAGTATACATTTTCTAGACTTTCAGCAGTAATACTAGATGCCAAAATACATGGAACTGTATCAAAGTTTTGCATGAACACAGATTAGAAATCTAGCATTCTGATCATACTAAGTCAAACAAGTGGAATCAAAATGTTATAAATTTTTTAGCTAGACAAAAATTCATAAAATTTCTATATATTAATTATACACACACATACACACACACACATACAAAAGCTTCTCTTCCCAGGGCTTTTCAGGTCTATTATATTCTTTTGGGCTTCCCATGTGGTGTTAGTGGTAAAGAATCCACCTGCCAATGCAGGAGATGTCAGAAATGTGGGTTCAATTCCTGGGTTGGGAAGATTCCCCTGGAGGAGGGCATGGCAACCCACTCCAGTATTCTTGCCTGGACAATCCCATGGACAGAGGAGCCTGGTGGGCTACAGTCCATGGTGTCACAAAGAGTTGGACACTACTATGCAAGCATTTGCACACATATCCTTCTACTTCTCTGTATATTCATTCTATTAATTTTTGAGAGTTTGATATTGAAATTCCGCCTAAGAATCTCATTTTATCTACTTATAAATAATTGTAATATATAGTGAAACTATATATAACCTTGTTCTGTATTTTCTAAGTCTCCTGTAAATGTGTCTTCATGCTTTCATAATTAAAAAAAAAACTGAAAAATAAAGCAGTAGCTTCTATAAAGCAGCAGAGGTGATATGTCAAGTCAAGACAGTGCCGTGTATTCATGGGCATATTTATGCATGGCAGGCAGGGAAAGCTTGATCCAGTGAAATCTGAGTCTGAATCAATCCTGAACTACTCATTTTATCAGAAAAGGGAGAAGACAAAAGAAGAGAAAGCAAAGATGGGCTAACGGAACAAAGAGGAAGTAAAGAAGAAAGAGAGTAGGACAGGGGTTTAATTTTTTATTGTAAGAAGAGTATTTGTGTTTGTATGAGGACTCCAGTGATGGCTCTCAGTTCATACGTATTTAACAGAATGTAAAAGATGGGTCAGATTAGGGGCATATGAGGTCCTGCTCCAGAAAGGAAGCAAGCGATGGGCCCAGTGTCTTAGTGTTTCCCAGCTCTTTGGCAATTGTGAATTCTTATTTATTACTTTCTGTCTAGAATGTGACATGGGCCCATGCAGTTGTATTACACAAAGAATCCCAAAGAAATTGCTGGGATCTGTGCATTAAATTTTTATTTGGTCCATCTAAAAAATTATTACAAAGAGCATCATCTTTATCCTTACCCGCCACTCCTCCCATGCTGCCATGGAAACAATGGCTTCCTAAGACCACCATATTATTGGTATTTGATTGATTTTCTGTTCCACCCTTCTGCCACTCAGCTTTTTTTTCTTTCTCTACCAAATTCTCCATTTTTCTTAAGTGAATCTCTCTTAGCCTCACCTCACCCATGGTCTCTGTGCAGATAACTTGCCATCACCTCTACAGCCTCTAAGAATGGTCATATTTTCTAAAAGAATCCCAGAATGCATGGATTAGCAAGATTTTTTTCCCCCAATTTTAAATTAACTTGTATTGAAACATAACAAACATCAAAACCTAACTGGTATTTATTTTACATTTAGTAGGTCCTTTTTGGGTGGGAGGAGAAATAAATTAAAAAAAAAAAACCTCAAAGAAGGTGATTGATAAACAGAAGACTAAACCAATCATATATTCATCATCCATATAAATACATATATTCATATGGAGATATATATATGAATATATATATATGATGAATCATATATTCATCATCATCATCTTTCTTCTAATGTTCCACAAAATCCAGCCCAACAATGGCACTGCCATGACTACCAGGGAAGGTGAAAGCAATTCCCTAATTTTGCTGAGTGAACCCAAGAGTCTTCTTCCAACAACATTTCAAAATAATAATACAAGGAGGTCCTCTCTGGGCCCCAGTCTTCCTTCCCATGAAGGACAGACAAAGTCAGCAATAGGTGCTCTTAAACTTAAAAAAAATCACTGAGAACTTTTTTTTTTCAAGCTGAAATCCTACATGGAAGGAAAAGCAAAAACAAAATGAAACCCAGGACCAGGGTGCACAATAAAAGTAGAACCTCTTGTGAAATGTCAGAGTTCTATGAATCAGAGTTTGAAAAATCATTGGATTGGATCATCTCTAAATCTCTTCCAACTTAAATATGTTACTTTTGTGATTTTGATCTAAAAAAGTCTCAACCCTCCAAGGAGATATTGCTTAGGAACAGCTGGGCTGACTTTACCCACGGAGTGAGGGTTGAGGGGCGGATTGCGATGCCACCTTTGCCTCGGCAGAACCCTGTTTCTCCAGCCCGTCTCAGCCCTTTGAATGTCCTTGTGTGCTCAGTAGCATCAGTCATGTCTGGCTCTTTGTGACCCCATGGACTGTAGCCCACCAGGCGCCTCTGTCCATGGGATTCTCCAGGCAAGAATACTGGAGTGGGTTGCCATTTCCTTCTCCATTGAACCTCCTTGCAGGGGTATAAAGCTTCACGAGAAGCAGGAAAGCTTCGGATTCAGAGGACCACACCAGGTTCCTTAGCAACAACAGCAGAGGGAAGCCTTTCTCATCAGCAGATGGTGGTGGGCTGTTGCTCTGTTTCTGCATCACTTTCTTACAATGGGCTCTTGGCTCCCAGTAGAATCCTCTGAACCCTACTTAGCAACCAGCATCCCTTGGTAACCCTGAGAGCCATCTTTCCATCAGGCCTATAGTGCTGCTTTTTACTCTCGTTGCTCTATATTCTTTTCAAGTCCTGCATATGCAACATGCCCTCTGTCTAAATACAAATTCTTTTAGTCATCTGAATATTGGATAATGGAGGTTAAAGTCCAGAATCCCAGAGAAAACCAAAGTGAACTGCATTCAAAAATTGACCTGCATCTATACAGAATTCCTACTTTGCACACAGGCAAAATACTTATGAGTTGCAGTTAGAAGATCACTAGAGCTCTGTCTGCTGAAATATATCAGTGGATGTCCCCTGCAAGTCACACGAGAGTTCAGGGGACCAGGCCCTGCTCTTCCCATGAAATAGCTGTGTGACCTTGGTCAAAGATACGTCACCTCTCGACAACTCAGCTTCTTCCTACTAAAACAAGAAAGATGAGCTGGTGATCCCGGAGGTCCCTTGGAGTGTGAATATTTCATGACCTTTGGCTTCATTTTTGACCAGGGTCTTTCTTTGTATGTCTCCAAATTCAAGCCGCTGAGATGTTTCTTAATCTCAAGAGTTTTCCCCATGAGATGATGCGACATGTCTTGGAATAGTTCTAAGCGTTATGTTCAAACTGCAGGAAAAAGGCTGCAAGATAGAAATCTGTCTCTCACTGATGGTTCTAAGAAGTCAGATGTGAAATGCTGGGTCTTGAAATGAACCTCCAAAAGGACACATGACCCCCAATACTATTACTTTTACAAAGACTCCAGAAATCTTTAGGGACCCCAGGCCAATTTGATGATCAAGCAATCTTGCATGAATCTACCAACTCAGTCTCTCAAAAAGGATTCAGTCATTCCTTGCTATTGGCTGAGGCATCTCCAGACACTGACCGTGATACACAGTAATTTAAGGTGTGAATAATCTAGTGAGGAAGAAAAGACACCCACACATGAGTCAGAGAAATAAAGTGTTAGGCAACACATGATTAAAGCATCCACATTCATAGGAGGCTACCAAGGATAAAAGAACAGAACCTTTACTTTTTTCAAGGGAGAATCTTGAATTGCTGATCAAGGGAAGAAGCATGCATTAAAAACTAGAATATGGAATCAACATGGTACTTCCTGTCCAGGGCCAGCTTTGTGAGCATATCACCTGCCACCAGCATCCCATGAAGGGCCCTGTGCTTAGTCTAACCCTGTGTTGTCACCACCTGAAATTGTAACCATTTACAGGGCCTCACATTATAATTCTGCATCGGGCCCCACCCACTATGGAGTGTACCCCAGAATATCACCTTGTTCCAGGAGAGGGATCCTACTGTGGGGTGGTAAGAGATGGGACTGGAAAAGGAAGTGGGGTTCATGGACAGAGGGCCTTGAATTCTATGCTGTACTGCTCAGACTTTATCCTGTAGAAAGAAGGTTATTTTTTCAAATTTTAAACTCTTTTAAAAGTTTAAATTTTAAACTTTTTTGTATTGGGGTACAGCTGATTAACAATGGTGTGGTAGTTTCAGGTGAACAGCTAAGAGTCTCAGCCATATCTGTACATGTATCCATTCTCCCCCAAACCGTCCTCCTATCCAGGCTAACATGACACTGAGTAAAGTTCCATGTGCTATACAGTAGCACTTTGTTGATTATTCATTTTAAATGGAGCAGTGTATACATGACCTTTCCAAACTCCCTAACTATTCCTTCTCCTTCCCCCCTAGGCAACCATAAGTCTGTGAGTCTCTTTCTGTTTTGTAAGTTAAGTTAATTGGTATCATTTCTTTTTAGATTCTACATATGAGGGATGTCATACCATAGTTCTAGAAGGTATTTTTTGAGCAGCATTTATATAGTAACACTGAGATTTTAGGACATCTTGTGATGTCTTCATGTTATCTTGTGATAACATGAATGGAGGAGATGGTGCTGGTGTGAAGACCTTTATCAATCCATCAGCAAAGTAAAAAAGTTCACTTAGATGTGGTGAGAGCAAAGAGAAGAGGTCAAATTTGAGAAACAAATGGAAAAGAGGAATCACTGTGTCTTGATAACAAATTGAAGATGGAGAGACAGAGACAGTTGAATCAAATTTACATGACAATTTCTTTCCCCAGGCTTTTGCAAAAAAAAAGATAAAAATAAAATGACAAAAACTAAAGCACTGTGACTATAATTATTGGTGGCAAAACTGGTAGGGCTGTTAGGGGCCTCCGATGCAAGGCTTTTGAGAACTTGGTAGTAAGATGAGTGGGTTAACATTGTTTAATCATTCATTTTATCCACTCAATATTTACTGATCTCTTCCTAAAGGTCTAGATACCACTTTAGATATTAAAGATCTGGCTGTAAATAAAGCAGTCACAGGCTCTGCCTATGGAAATTTTACAGCCTCGGAGAGAAAAGATGTTAAACAATTACAATTGTGGGTATATGGTGAAAGGGAAGTGGCACATCATTTTGAATCCGAGAGACTTTTCTGGTCTTTTCTCCCAGGAAACTCAAACAAATAAATGGAGTTGTTAAGCCCATGACAATTTGCTACCTTTCAGTTTCACTAAACTACAGCCTACTTGGTCAGCCTACTTGGTAGCCATCATGGTCAACAAAAGAGTCCGAAATGCAGTACTTGGATGCAATCTCAAAAATGACAGAATGATCTCTGTTTGTCTCCAAGGCAAACCATTCAATATCACAGTTATCCAAGTCTATGCCCCAACCAGTAATGCTGAAGAAGCTGAACAGTTTTATGAAGAGCTACAAGACCTTTTAGAACAAACACCCAAAAAAGATGTCCTTTTCGTTATAGGGGACTGGAATGCTAAAGTAGGAAGTCAAGAAACACCTGGAGTAACAGGCAAATTTGGCCTTGGAATGCGGAATGAAGCAGGGCAAAGACTAATAGAGTTTTGCCAAGAAAATGCACTGGTCATAGCAAACACCCTCTTCCAACAACACAAGAGAAGACTCTACACATGGACATCACCAGATGGTCAACACTGAAATCAGATTGATTATATTCTATGCAGCCAAGGATGGAGAAGCTCTATACAGTCAACAAAAACAAGACCGGGAGCTAACTGTGGCTCATATCATGAACTCCTTATTACCAAATTCAGATTTAAATTGAAGAAAGTAGGGAAAACTGCTAGACCATTCAGGTATGACCTAAATAAAATCCCTTATGATTATACAGTAGAAGTGAGAAATAGATTTAAGAGCCTAGATCTGATAGATAGAGTGCCTGATGAACTATGGAATGAGGTTCGTGACATTGTACAGGAGACAGGGATCAAGACCATCCCCATGGAAAAGAAATGCAAAAAAGCAAAATGGCTGTCTGGGGAGGCCTTACAAATAGCTGTGAAAAGGAGAGGTGAAAAGCAAAGGAGAAAAGGAAAGATATAAGCACCTGAATGCAGAGTTCCAAAGAATAGCAAGAAGAGATAAGAAAGCCTTCTCTTCAG
>SJYT01048124.1:5562-85116 GCA_006410635.1 Cephalophus harveyi | reverse complement strand
GATGGTGATGGACAGGGAGGCCTGGCGTGCTGCGATTCATGGGGTCACAAAGAGTCGGACACGACTGAGCCACTGAACTGAACTGACAGCCTACTTTTGTGTGTGTGTGTGTGTGTGTGTGTGTTTGTCTGTGTGTCTGTGTATGTCTGCATGTGAGCAAGGGTAATTTCCATTTCCAAAAGACTTGGCTTCCCTGATGAGAAGGGGAGATTTTGACAGAGTGAAAGATAAAAAAGAACGTGAGAAGCAAGTGATACTTGCCTTCTGTTCCCTTCTGAATGGTTTTCCACTGAATTACAAGGCAATGCTCTTTTGACCTGCTACAGAGGTGGGTTTTGTGTAGCCAAGATGGTCCTACTAGATGGCCTCTCACCCAGCCAGGGTGGCCTTTTCCCTAGAAATTTTGGAAATAGGACTGGGAGACAGATGTCTATTTTGGAGCTGTGAGGAGTGAACATTTTCAACCACATGAACTGGACAGATGGTGAACCTGGCTGACAGGGATGCAAAGAGCCAGTGAGAATGTGGCTGGAGGGTGTTCCAGTCTCCAATTCCAGCCCATCCTCCTCTATGGATCAATCACATTCCTGTTGCTGAGTTCCATGAGACATCCCAGTATGCTTATAAGCTTTTCTGTTTAAGCTTGTTCAAGAAATTCTATTTAATTCTTTACTGTTTGCAAACCAAGATGCTCCCTACTGATTAGCATTGAAGAGGGACAGCCGGTGGCGGTGGAAAGTTACCAGGACAAGCAAGCAAAGCTCTGAGGCCTATTTTTAAATCCTGGTTCACTAATCAAAATGCCTAAGGTATGGACCCAGGGTTTGTAAAGGTGGCCAAAACATATACTGCAAAGTGTGACATTGGCAGAGCCTGGAAGCCGGGATAGGCATGTTGGGGGAAACATCTCTGAGTGGTTGTTAATGTTGCATCTTCTCTCTGTGGAGCCAGGTAAGGACCACAAGCCCTAGACAGAGCAGAGCATCAGCCAGCTGCAGGCTCTCCCCTCAGAAGGGGCAGTCGTATCTGTCCATGCCTTGAACTTCTTTTGTTGACCTCCACCCTGGGTTTTGGGTTTCCTGGGTGGCTCAGCAGTAAAGAATCCACCCACAATGCAGGGGACATGAGTTCGATCCCTGGGTCGGGAAGATCTGCTGGAGGGGAAATGGCTTCCCACTCCAGTATTCTTGCCTGGGAAATCTCATGGACAGAGGAGCCTGGAGGGCTACAGTCCATGGGGTTTGACTCACTAAAAAACAACCACACCCTGGGTTTAGCTGAATCGACCTTCAGGTACAACCCCTGACTTTGACATCACTGTCATCAAGGACACAGGCCAGTGGAGGGTTTTGTGAAAAGTAACAAGCAAGGGACTTCTCTGGTGGTCCATTGGCTAAGATTCCAGGCTCCCAATGCAGGGAGCCCAGGTTCGATCTCTAGGCAGGGAACTAGATAGCACATGCCTCAATTAAGAATTAGCATACTGCAACTAAAGATTCCCACATGCTGCAACTAAGACTTGGCTCAGTCAAATAAATACATATTTAATTAAAAAAAAAAAAAGATGTTTAAAAAAAGGAAAGAAAGTAACAAGCAGGACCACCCGGGGAAGTTTCAGTGATGTTTAGGGCTGGAAGCTGATACTGTTGGACACAGATTGTTGAAATAACTGCTCTCTTCTTGTCCAACAAGTGGCTTGCCACAGAATCCTTTCCTATATCGGCCACTTCATGGCAAATAGATGGGAAAACAATGGAAACAGTGGCAGAATTTTTTTTTTTTTTTGAGGGGCAAAATCACTGCAGATGGTGACTGCAGCCATAAAATTAAGAGACGCTTGCTCCTTGGAAGAAAAGTTATGACCAACCTAGACAGCATATTAAAAAGCAGAGACATTATTTTGCCAACAAAGGTCCGTCTAGTCAAAGCTATGGTTTTCCGGAAATCATGTATGGATTGACAGTTGGACTATAAAGAAAGCTGAGCACCGAAGAACTGATGCTTTGAACTGTCATATTGGAGAAGACTCTTGAGAGTCCCTTGGACAGCAAGGAGATCCAACCAGTCCATCCTAAAGGAAATCAGTCCTGAATATTTATTGGAAGGACTAATGCTGAAGTTGAAGCTCTAATACTTTGGCCACCTGATGCGAAGAACTGACTCATTGGAAAAGACCCTGATGCTAGGAAAGATTGAAGGCAGGAGGAGAAGGGGACAACAGAGGATGAGATGGCTGGATGATATCACTGAGTTGACAGACATGAGTTTGAGTAAGCTCTGGCAGTTGGTGATGGACAGGAAAGCCTGGGGTGCTGCAGTCCATGGGGTTGCAAAGAGTTGGACACCAGTGAGCGACCGAACTGACTGACCTGGTATTTTCCAACTCCAGGACAAACTGCCCTCCCAGGAGCAGCCTGCATCACTCATGGGTCTGATATTGTCTTGGTTGGGGTACACAGGCATCAGCCCACCTGGTACAGAGGAGACAAGCCGATGAGAGCTGAGAGAAGGGGGCCTTTTAGGCCAGGCTGTCTACACTGTTCCTGCCCTGATCCTGGCCGTGTTTCTCAAGCAAGGCTGAAAGCCAGGGATTATTTTCGGGTGTCCTGTTGACATCTGAGCACACCCTGCTCCTCACCTTCAGAGTCCAGGTACCAATAATAACTGTTCCCCTGGCCACTGTTACCCTGTGCACTGACATGCAGCCAAGGGTCACAGTGACCAACAAGGACAGAAGTGGACCGTCCACCCACCCGTGTCTGGGGACATCCAGAAAGAGGAGGAGAAAATGACCATCGGGTGGCAGAAGTAACCCTTTGTGGTCAGACGGAGAAGGGGAGCCTGGGGGCCGCTGGACTGGCCTGAGCGGTCCTCACGGATGAGCACAGGAAAGAGGCTGGGACCAGGCACCGCAGCTCTTTCTTCACCTCACAAGACGTCCTGACTCTGCTTCCTTCGAGACACACGAAGGAGACACACGAATTCAGGTCAGCTTCCAGCGCTGGACACATGTCGGGTAGAAAACCATGGGCATGTTCACATGCCAAGAGCCCCAACTCGGGCTGACCACGCGGTTGTTTCGGTGATTAAGCCTCACGCACAGAGTCGAGCTGTTTGAGAACGACGTCTGCTCACACAAACACTGCAAAGCAACCCTTTCCCTAAGCACCATGCTCTCAGTTTGTCAAAACATTTGAAGAAGACTAATTCAGGCCTCAAAAGGAATTCTCTCTCACGCAGCCAGCTGCCAGGTCTGTGAGCCGAAGGCTTTATGTTACAATATTTCAAGACACTAGAGACAGGAGGAACGCGGGCCTCGAGTGGACGTCCCGTGGGGCTGACAACGTCAGTAAGGGGACCGAAGGTGCTCTTCACCTGCTCTTTGGCAGGGGATGGGATGAGGAGGCCAGCTCTGGCCAGTCTAGATGCCTGTGAAGAGCAGTACAGGGCGGGGGCCACAGACGTGGGCTCTGAAGCCAGGGGTGGGTGCGTTCAAGTCCCAGCTTTTCCATTTACTACTCGTGGAGTTTTATGAGATGTCCTATGGGGCTGGGTGCTCCAATTTCTCCATCTGTGAATGTGGGGGGACAGACAGGGGGCCAAGGTACCACCCCCTACGACTGTTGTGAGGAGTCAGTTAGTATAACATACGTGTGATGTGCTAACAGCCGTACCCAGTAAGCAGTGAGCACGCGATCATTCTTGGGGTGCTCTACAGGACAAAGTCCTCCCTGTGTGGGGAGGACCAGCCGGCCTCAGGCCACGCCGTCATAGAACTGCCCGCTGAGCCCTGCCTGCTCAGCCGTGGGGAAATTTTTTCCTCCATCGCAAACAGGTCCCTGGAGCGCAGAACAGCAACTCAGCAACTGACATAAACAATTTCAAACAATCATTTCAGAAGACAAATGGCTCCATTTGGGCATCAAGATTCCTCCCAGAGGCTTTCCCTGCCTGTTTATGTGTTCCGTGGCCTCCAGCCACAAGTGAATTAGGCGGACAGCAAGCTCACGCCCGGGGAGGCGGGAGGGGCCTGTGCGGACCAGCACCTGCTGTTTGACCTGCTTTCCTTGAAAGCTGTTGCTGGGGGTGGGGTGGGGGTTCTGGAGGAAAGAAACTCCCATTTCCACCTGCCAGTGCCCACCCGTCATGGGAAACATTGTGAGATATAGGGAAAATAGAATATGTAGGTATATTACATTT
Source organism: Cephalophus harveyi (assembly GCA_006410635.1). Lineage (NCBI taxonomy): Eukaryota > Metazoa > Chordata > Mammalia > Artiodactyla > Bovidae > Cephalophus > Cephalophus harveyi. The sequence continues at coordinate 80,916 of SJYT01048124.1, read as the reverse complement.
TTTTTACACATTAGAAAATAATCTTGGCCCTGCTTTTTTTTTTTAACAAGGTTTTGAAATTATCAAGCATAATATTTCAGGACTTCCCTGGTGGCACAAGTGGTTAAAGAAGATGCCTGCCAATGCAGGAGATGTAAGAGAGGCAGGTTCTCTCCCTGGGTTGGGAAGATCCCCTGGGGCAGGAAATGGCAACCCACTCCAGTACTCTAGCTGGAACATTTCCTGTCTCTGGGACGTTCCATGGTGCTGGGTTCTAGTCTATGTGCTAAGACCAGAAACTTCTGCAGAGGGTGGTACTTTACTGAAGCCAAAGGCTTCTTTGTTTCTATGCCTATCCAGTACTCCTCTCAGTAGAACTTGCTGAATTCCACCTCTCCTAATTCAGTCCTTTCTATCTTGAAGCTAGAGGAGATGGCTGCTTCGTGCTAAAGCAGCTCTAAGCAGAAGGACCATTTATTTTGTTGAGAGTGACTGGCTTTGAAAAAGCCAGGGGTCTACCCATCTCTGCACCATCAGTGCTTCCCCGTGTCTGTGTGTTCCTCAGAGGATCACGTGGCCAGCTTGGTTCTGGGAGCCCAGAGCTCAGGCTCTGGTTCTAAATCTACTGAGTGACCTTGGGCAAATTTCTTAACATCCCTGACCCTCAGGTCTCCTCATCCACACGACCAGCTTTGCAATCTCACAGAGTTGTTATGAAAATATAAGCACAACGACTTGAGAGTTTAATTCACCATAAAAATAAACGATGTTATAATTTAGCAGACCGCTGTCTGAACCCCAGGCACTGCTCCCTGTAGTCAGAGCTCTCCACCTTGGTTTCAGCTTTAGACGGAATGACATTTTCAGTTTTCAAGGTGGAGGATCTGGAATATCAGGGGAGCTGGAAGAACAGCCATGGGCCATGCTCATCCTTAGAGCTGACTGGTAACCTTGCAAGATCTGGCTCTCACCGGAAACACATTAAGACTGAGCTGAACAACCACCACCTCTGTCTGGAGAATGAAAATGATAACAACGTCTTCCTCAAAAAGTTTTTTTGAAAGAGAGGAAATAAGTAATAGTATGTATATAAAACATTTATAGAATATATTGTAAACACTACAATGATAATGATTATCTGTATTACTTGCAAACACCACCTAGGGTTGAAAAGAAATGAGGGACTTCCTTGGCCATCCAGTGGTTAAGACTTCGTTTTCCAATGCAAAGGGTGCAGGTTCGATTCCCAGCTGGGGGGCAGGGCTTAGATTCCACATGACTCACTGCCAAAAAACCAAAACATAAGACAGAAACAATATTGTAACAAATTCAGTAAAGATATTAAAATGGTCCAAGGACTTCCTTGTTGATCCAGTGGGTAAAACTCCACATTCCCAATATGGGGGCCTGGGTTCAATCCCTGGTCAGGGAACTAGATCCCACATGCTGTAACTAAGATGTGGCACAGACAAATAAATAAACAAATAAAAATAAGCATTTTAAAAATGGTCCACGTTAAAAGATATCTTAAAAAAATAAAGCAATGAGGAGAGTTAGCAGCAAATCTTATGACATAATCATCAGAGGCTAGTGGTTGGTAATTTACAAACAATATGATATTTTATAATAATATTAAAGGTATTTAAAAATACTGTACAACAGCCTATAGTATATGGATGTAGGTAAGGATAAAATCATGAGTATTAATCTGTGAATAAAATTGCTAGCTTTGTTGAAGTCTATAGACACATGGAGGCAAAAGGAGAAGGAGCAGCAGCAGAAGAGATGGTTGAATGGCATCACCGATTCAATGGACATGAGTTTGACAAACTCTGGGAGAGAGTGAAGGGTAGGGGAGCCTGGAGTGCTGCAGTCCATGGGGTCACAGAGTCAGACACAACTTAGCAACTGAACAACAACAACAATAAGCACATCCCTGTACTAGAGCAAATACTTTTTATTTGCCTTTTCACTAAAGCCACACAAAAGTTCCATGGAGCAAGCATTTTTTGGTCCCATGTTCTCCGATGGATAAGAGGAGAGCTTGAAGAACATGCTCAAGTTCACAGGAATGGAGGAGCCAGAATCTGAACTCAGGTCAGCGAGACAGTAGGGTCTGTATCACAACATACATATTGGAATTTTCCAACATAAATTAACCGGAGGGGTTGTCAGTGTTCAGTCTCAGCTGGGGACCAGGTTTTCTCTGTCGTAGTTTGAATGTGAACATGATCTTGGATTGGTGGGAATTTATAACAACTTTAACCTCCCAGGTATTCAGCCCACTTGGCTCAGCAGCTCCCCCCATCAGGAATCTTTATCTCCTGTGACTCCATGGCTTAAACATAAACATGCAAGCAAAGCCCACTGCTAATTTATGAATCACCCAAGTTATTCTTGATGACTACAGCAGATGCAGGAGACACTGAATAGATCATCAAAATAAGGAATATAGGAATATAAGAGAGAATGTAAGAAAAATTAAAGATTACTTATTGTCTAGATACCCAGAGATCATCACTGAGAATGGGTCTTTTTAGACTTTGTTCTATGCTTGAACACTTCTGGTAGTTTCTGGTATGTTTTGATCCCTAATTTGCTGAGTTTAAAATATTTCACCTTTGAAAGTAGTTTCTGTTTAAAGGAACCCTCATGCACTATTGGTGGGAATATAAATTGGTGCCTCAACTGCATAAAATAGTATGGAAGTTCTTCAAAACACTGGAAATAACAACAACCAAGCGATTCAGCAATTCCACTCCTGGGTATACCTTTAAAAAACACCAAAATGTTAATTTGAAAAGATACACACACCCCAACATTCACAATGCTGCTGCTGCTGCTGTCAATTCAGTCGTGTCCGACTCTGTGCGACCCCATAGACGGCAGCCCACCAGGCTCCCCCGTCCCTGGGATTCTCCAGGCAAGAACACTGGAGTGGGTTGCCATTTCCTTCTCCAATGCATGAAAGTGAAAAGTGAAAGTGAAGTCACTCAGTTGTGTCCGACTCTTCGCGACCCCATGGACTGCGGCCCACCAGGCTCCTCCGTCCACGGGATTTTCCAGTCAAGAGTACTGGACAATATTATTATCTATAAATGCCAAGATATAGAAATAACCAGAGTGTCCATCAACACCTGGATAAAGATAAATAGATGAAGAAGACATGGTATTTACACACAGTGGAATATTACTCAACCATAAAGAAGAATGAAAATTTGTCACTTGCAGCAACATGGATGGACTCAGAGGGCATTATGCTAAGTGAAATAAGTCATATGAAAAAAGATAAATACTGTATGATACCACTGATATGCGGGATCTAAAAAATACAAGCTATAAAACATAAATATAACAAAAAAAGAAGCAGACTCACATATATAGAGAACAAATTGGTGGTTGCCAGTGGAGAAGAGGGGGAGAACCAATATAGGTGTAGGTGATTAAGAGGTACAAATTTCTGGGTATAAAATAGGCTCAAGGATGTGTTATACAGCATGAGGAATATAGTCAACATTTTGTAATAACTATAAATGGAAAGTAACTTAAACATCATATAAAAATTTTAAAAATACAAAAAAAAAAGAAAAGAATGCTTCTTAATTGCCATTTGATCAAGAAATGAGATAATATGTAACATTTACTGACATTTCTCTGTATCTTTGGGGAGGGCACTAAATTTAAAACTGTCTTCTAGGGAGGTGGGAAGAAGTTTGAAGAGAGAGGGGACATAAATATACCTATGGCTGATTCATACTGACGTTTGGCAGAAACCAACACAATTCTATAAAGCAGTTATCCTTCAATTAAAAAATAAATAAATTTAAAGAAAATCATCTTTTAACATTTTATGCCTCATCAGTTTTTCACTGTAAAACTGAGAATCGAAAAGTTCCATGTGGAACTTTACCTCGGATAAGAAGCCAGACTAACCAGTCAAGAGGACAACAAAATTGAACGACTTCCTGAAAGGAGAGTTCCCGGAAATAGGAAAGTGAAAAACTGCTTACAGGGTATTTTCCAGTCCTTATCTGTGGAACAGGGACATTCCCGGGGGCTACTGGACTATATTTAATAAGAAAGAACTGATGCCTTTGTACCATTTAAGAGTCTAAGGGGAAAGAGACGCAGATTGAGGGCTGGATAGCTTATTTGAGAGGTAGTTCAGATGGAGATGTTAGGCAAGACATACTGAGATTTTGAGAGGCTGTAATCACTGACCATTGCTACACATACCCAGTGATGACCGAGGTTCTAGATGGGGGACCCAATAAACACATTTTACAATATTACAGTGGCTCAAGCCACTGCTTCTACTGCCCGAATCCTACCCGCTTTCTCTAACGATCTAAGGTATCTGAATACAGCAAACATCAACTGCAGTGGCTGAAATGTAAGAGAAGTATTCTAGTAGCATCTATAGGGGAATAGGAGAATTTATCTTCCTTCAACTAACAGGAGAAAAGAAAGAAATGATTCTTTCTTCAGTGGTTCCAGGGAGCACTTTGCTACGCTCTGTAAAAATTAAAGTTGGGAATCAGCCTTATTTATTCTAAATTTCTGGGAATAAATGATACATCTTATTGTAACAAAATTTGGAGACCCTTGTTTTTTACCTTAAAATATTAATTCAGAGAATTCCCTGGTGGTCAAGCAGTCAGGATTCTGCACTCTCACTGAAGGAGGTGTGGGTTCAATTCCTGGTCAAGGAAGGAAGATCCCACAAGCCATGCAGTGTGACAGAAAAAAAAAAAAAAAATTTTTTTTAAAGCAATTCAAATCTAGTTAAGTAAAGCTTGACTTACCAGCTATTCTGGATGATGTCAGGATGGAAATGACTGCAAATCGCTGATTTAAACAAATGCTGTCTGCTCAATAAAGCTGAAAATCTGAGTACTAAAATCATAAGACTGAAAAAATTTGTTATTTGGTTAATGGCTGTTGCTGATGTCTTAAAAATCATATTTAGGACTTCCCTGTGGTCCAGTGGTTAAGAATCCACCTGCTAATGCTGGGGACATGGGTTCAGTCCTTGGTCCAGGAAGATTCCACATGCCATGGCGTAGCTAAGACCATGCACCGCAACTGCTGAGCCTCGCTCTAGAGTCTGGGCTCCGCAACAAGAGAAGCCCCCACAAAGAGAAGCCCATCACCACAACCTGAGAGCAGCCTCCATTCACTGCAGCGAGAGAAAGCCTATGCATAGCAACAAAGACCCAGTGCAGCCCAACATTAACTAATTAAAAAAAATCTTATTTATGTCTATCGAACTCACCATTCCATGCCTCTCTCTTGTGCAATTCACAAGCCACCAGACCAAGTAATCCCTTCTCACGTGGGGAATGTAGAGAAAGCCTCAGTAATTCTACAAAGGTCTTTCCCTCACAAATGGCAGGAACTGTTTTGCCAGCATGGAAACAGGTACCCAGTGAGGTGAGCTGACTTTCTCAGGATTGTGAGTCAGAGAGTGGGTGTGTGGGCTCCTGCAGAGTTCTAAGTTCTACCCACTGGAGAGTGGGCATGAGACTTCAAAGGCTGGTACCTGGGAAATACACTTGCTGACTTCACCTTCCTGATCTAGGCAGAGATGCAAGACAGCTAGTCACCATCCGATAGAAGACCAGTGAGCTTGTGCTAGGAGCATGAGAATGAAGAAGATGAAAGACCACGTTATGCGCCAACATCTCCTATTCAGGTTGGGCTTTTCTGAGGTACATAAAACCCTATGCCTCCAGTTGAGCACTTGGACATCTGCCGTGCAATTCTGTTAATTCTCCAGTTCAACTCAATTAGATCAGAAACCATTAAATTTGGTTCAATCCAATTTGACAAAATCTTTCTGTGTGTATCATGCACTGTAGCAGATAAAAGAGGAAGGCTACTCTTTATGGTCTTAAAAAACTTACATTTTCATTTTTCCAAAGATACCAGGTACATTAAACTGGATTCATTATTATCCTCAGGACAGGTCACATTGCCATCACTGACCCATGAATGTTGTCGTTCAGCCACTAAGTTGGGTTTGATTCTTTTCGACTCCATGGACTGCAGCATGCCAGGCTCCTCTGTCCTTCACTATCTCCCGCAGTTTGCTCGGATTTATGCCCACTGAGTCAGTGATGCTATCTTACCATCTCATTCTCTGCAGTCCTCTCCTCCTTTTGCCTCCAGTCCTTCCCAGCATCAGGGTGTTTTCCAGTGAGTTGGCTCTTCGCATCAGGTGGCCAAAGTATGGAGCTTCAGCTTTAGCATCAGTCCTTCCAATGAATATTCAAGGTTGATGTCCTTTACTATTGACTGGTTCGATCTCCTTGCAGTCCAAGGGACTCTCAAGAGTCTTTTCCAGCAGCACAATTTGAAAGCATCAATTCTTCAGCACTCAGCCTCCTTTATGGACTAACTCTCACATCTGTACATGACTACTGGAAAAACCATAGCTTTGAGTGTATGGACATGTGTTGGCAAAGTGATGTCTCTGCTTTTTAATACGCTGTCTAGGGTTATCATAGCTTTTCTTCCAAGAAGCAAGCATCTTTCAATTTAATTCATTTGCTTAATAATCAGCATGCGTGTCACCACCAATCAAGCTAAAACCAGCATCACGAAAACCTTTCCCTTCCCTTGGACCACGTCCGTATCTAGTCTCCCTGTGTCTCCCACTCCAGAGGCAACTACTTTTCAGAATTCTGGATTTATATCCACTCATTCTTTCTGTTGTTGTTCTAGTTTTAAGCCCCTACCCTTGACACCAATATGCCTAAAAATATATTAAAACATACCCTGTTTACTTTTATTGTTTCTGAATAGTCTTTGGTGGGAAAATAAAATGTACTCACTCAAGGCATTTTTCACAGTGCCTAGTCCATGCCCATTACTGTTTTAGGTGCCAGGGAAGAAAGCAGTGAAAATGAAGGAACAAACAAAAATTCCTGCCTTCGTGGACAAATAAATAACCAACTAAAAAGTTTAGTGTCTGCTGTAGTGGTTAGAGCTATGGATAATAATAAGGATGGTTAGGTGTGGCGGGGAATTTGGGGGTGTTGCCATGGTAATGGGAGAAGGCAATGGCACCCCACTCCAGTATTCTTGCCTGGAAAATCCCATGGACGGAGGAGCCTGGTGGGCTGCAGTCCATGGGGTCGCTAAGAGTCGGACACAACTGAGTGACTTCACTTTCACTTTTCACTTTCATGCACTGGAGAAGGAAATGGCAACCCACTCCAGTGTTCTTGCCTGGAGAATCCCAGGGACAGGGAAGCCTGGTGGTCTGCCATCTATGGGGTCGCACAGAGTCAGACACGACTGAAGTGACTTAGCAGCAGCAGCAGCAGCCGCAGCAGCAGCCATGGTAATGAAGACGCTAGGGAAGCCAACCACCCCCCAGTATATGAGGTGAAAGTAATGGTCTCAGGCAGGTGGCCTGACTGAACATTCCTCTAGCTTAAAAAAAAAAAAATCTATTTTTTGATTTATTTTTGGCTGCATCGCACCAGCTTCAGTATGGCTGTGGTGCCCTGCAGCATGTGGGATCTTAGTTCCCTGACTTGGGATTGAACCTACATCCCCCTGCATTGGAAGGCGAATTCTTAACCACTGGACTATCAGGGAAGTTCTCCCCCTCTAGTTTTTACAAAAGATTTTAAATTCCTACTCAGGCCTTGAAATACGCTCATCTTCTAGGATCCAGCTACTGTGTTGTCACATGGGCTTTTAGACATCACAGCTTAAAGGAATCACACACAGAGAATTAGAAGGCTGGCTCTAACATCCCATGTAAGGACATGGGCAAGGTCTTTTTTGCTCCCCCAAAAGACCCCCAGCTCCTAACACAGCCTCCCTTACAAGGGCAACAGGAAAGAGATATTCATGAATGCCTGTTGAATGAATGCATAAATATGTAACTCTCATATAGCATTTTTCAGCACTTTCCAGGTGGCCTGTGAGCTCCTTGGGGACAGGGATTACATATAAGCCTCTGATGGATACTCCTGGGATGGGGCACTGGTGACAATAAATAACAGAGGTTTGAGGAGTGAGGTGGGGGAAGGAAAAGCATCAGAGTTTACACCTGGCTGGTGCGGAGGGCCTGTCAGTGACCTACGTGTAGAGATTAACCCCATTAGAGAAATCACGCTCGGAAACTGTGAGGCTCTGTGTCCAGAAAAAAATTTCCATGATGTGTCTGTCCAGCTAAACTTGCCCTCTGTGGTGTTGCATGAATAAAGGCGAAACATGGCTGGGAATCACTGCCTTTTAGAAGCTTATAAGTGACATTAGAAATAGTAAAGTCTTCAGAAATTCTGCAATTAAAAATCCAATTTAATTTTTCACTATATTCTGCTTCCCTCTTTCCATTTTTTTGTTTTGATGTGAGCTATTTTTTCAGAGGCCTTTATTGAGTTTGTTACCATATTGCTTCTGTCTTATGTTTTGTTTTTCCCTAAGAGGCATGTGGGATTGTAGTTCCCCAACCAGGGATAGAACCCGAATCCCCTGCATTAGAAGGTGAAGTCTTAACGCCGGGAACACCAAGGAAGTCCTTGCGTCCCTCAGATTTCCTGCTGAACAACTTTAACATACTATGAAAGGAGTCTTCTGGGGACCACCCTGCGGACAACAATGGGATTAAGGCTGGACAATCCACATGCAGGGCAAAGGGCTGAAGAACACAGTCTATAGGACAGAGGCATGTGGAGGGGTTACAGTGAGGAATGGCATACTGGCCGCTACTCTCATAGGCAGAATAATGTCTCCTTCCCCAAAGATGTCCACATCCTAACCCCTGGTACCTGAGTATGTGACTTTAGCTGTTCTTACGGACTGAACTGTGCCTCCCACCCACCCACCACATACCAAATTCACATGCTGAAGCCCTAACCTCTGTATGTGATAGTTTTTTTTTTTTTTTTTTTTTACAGACTTGGTTTATTTATTTTACTTATTTGGTTGGCTGGGTTTCAGTTGCAGCATGCAGGATATAGTTTCCCGACCAGGGATCAAACCAGAATCCTCTGCATTGGGAGACTGGAGTCTTAACCACTGGACCATCAGGGATGTCCTTGGAGATGAAGGACTTTGGGAATAATTAGGTTTGAAGCCTTTGGGAATAATTAGGTTTAGACGAGGACTCCATAGTGAGGCCCTCATGATGAGATCAGGGTCCTTGTGAGAAGAGATCAGAGAGCTCGCTGTCTATCTGCCTGTCTTTCTCTCTGCCATGTGAGGACACAGTGAAAAAGTGACTGTTTGCAAGCCAGGGAGAGAACTCTGACCAGAAAATTACCATGATGGTAATGTTGGACTTCCAGCCCCCAGAGAAAATAAATGTCCGTTGTTTTGCTACCCAGGCTATGGTGTTTTGTTCTCGCAAAATACCAAATTATGAAAAGAACACTGAACATATGAAGCAATTGAAAAGACTGCTTTCAGAATAACCTTAGAATAATAACGGGCTAATCATAAAGTCAGGGCTTCGCTGGTGGCTCAGTGGTAAAGAACCTGCCTGCCAAAGCAGGAGACGTGGGTTCTATCCCTGAGTTGGGAAGATCCCCTGGAGAAGGAAATAGCAACCTACTCCAGTATTCTTGCCTGGGAAATCCCGTAGATAGAGGAGCCTAGTGGGCTACAGCCCATGGGGTCACAAAAGAGTCAGACACGATTTAGTGACTGAATGAAACCAACACATTATAAAGATGGCAGGTGTGAATTATTCATCAATCCATGCAAGAAAAGCTTACTGAACGTCTACTCTATGTCCGGTTCCCCAAGGATATGACAGTTAAAAAATGACGTTGTGATGCTTTTATGAAGCTTATAGCCACCAAAACTTTACAAAAGTACTCGGGCTATTCATTCGGGAAAATTTATCATCTTCTGCAAAGATGAACCACTCAAATCCTCTATTTTGTAGATGAAAAAAAAAGAGATCTGAAGAGACCAATTAAAATTGGTGAATATACACAGTTTTATAGCCCAGCTACCACAGAAAACGCAGAATGTCCAGTTTAGGTGAAAGGATGCTCCTAATACTGCAAAAGCTAAAAAATTAATCACTGCTTATCTCAAATTCAACTAGGCATCTTGCATTTTGATTTGCTAAAGCTTGACAACCCTAAATTTCTGGGGGATAGAGTCAGGTCATGGCAGAAACCAGAGTCCACCTTTGTATGAGCTGTTTGAATGGGAAGAAGAGAAAAAGAGAACAAAGCAAAGAAAACACAACAGTTCTTTAAAAGGGAAACCCACTAATGGACCTCTCTCTCTCCTTTTGATCATTTGTGCATGGCGTGTGTGTGTGTGTGTGGGCATGTGTGCACACATATGGGTCCTTGTGTCTTACTGGCACAGGATTATGGTAATGAGGAAAATTATCAACAGTGATACTGACTACAGATATTGACATAACTAGAAGACGAAATACCATAAAATGTGGTTAATTAAACAACAACAGTAAAATGACTGTACTCAAGTAGACTGTCTATGATGTATGCCCACCTGACACACAGCCCGATCACAGTTTTACTTATTCCCAATCTTTGCATTTTCACAGAACCATAAAATGTCTCTCGAGGGTGGGAGAAATCACCAAGCCCAACCTAGACATTTACAGATGAAGCAACCAAGAGTCACAGGGACGAAATGACAAACCTAGGACCACCCTGTAAATGAATGTGAATAATAGAACAGCATTTTTTTGTGGGCTTACTAAGTGCCAGGCATTTTTTTAAAATGCTCTACTTGTATTACCACATTTGTCACAACAATCCTATGATTCTTCTCATTATTCAAGCTAAGCAAATTGAGGCAGAGAAAATTATGTAATTTATCTAAGGTTTCAGGTTATACAGCTGATAAGAACAGGTACCTGCTAAAAACCCAAGGAGTCTGGCATTCCAGTAGGATGAATTTAGATCACTAAACATGTCTGTCCATGTAAACTTTCATATTTATCACTCCGGTAGCAGACTTTGTAGTTCAATAACAAGGCCACTCAAATACAGTTTATAGAAAGTCAGTTGGAAACGGTTACCATAATGTTAGTTTCAGAGTGGAAACAGTTATCTGCTCCCTTATAAAGCAGTCCTACCATCTTACTATGATCAGAGAACAATTTTGTTTCCTGCTTTTTGAAACATTTTAAATGAAATACACCAGAATCCACTATCAAAGCAAACATTAGCAGTGAGGTACAGTTTTATGAGTTTACATTTTGAGCAGTTTGTGAAAGAAAAGGAGAAGAAGAAAAAAAAAAGAAAACAAGAGAGAGAGAGAGAGAGAGAAATCAAAACAGAGAAGAGGCTTCTTGATCCATTGTTAGCCATAAAGTAAACCGAGGACTCTTGAAGAGGCCCTTGTGCTCTCCTGCTGCCAGCCAGACTTCTGTGTTCCTGCAGCTACAGCAGCAGTGATCTCCAGGAAGAATAATCACATAAGAAAAATGATGTCTGCTTAGTTTTACATTCAGTGTGTCTTCTTCTCTATCTTTCAAGACATCATCAACTCCTAACATCTCAGATGACCAAACCACTTTGTCCATTTTCAGACCCTCTGTTTCTTTGTTTATCGAAGGTAGAAGATTAAGCCTGCCTTTGTCTGCTTTGACAGCACGTTTTCCCAAAGCAACACTTTCTGTGACACAAAAGCATGTCCAAGTTAAAACAAACAAACAAACAAACCAAGAACAGCAAAAGTGAGGCTGCCATTGGAATTCTCAGAAGCTCCAGGGGTGCAGGTCTGCAAGGCCTGCCTGGAACACACAGGACTCCACCAACCCACCAAGGCAGGAATTAGGAGAACTGTCCGACTCTCCTCTGCACTGCAGCTGAAGGAAGCATCGCTTGACAAGCCTGTTCCGAAATTCCACTATCAAGTACATCCCCAGATCCATCCAGAGACAAACCAGGCCCTCCCCTGGCCCTACATGGAACTGGTGAGGGTGTATCTGAAATGTGCGGAGCTTCTCACAAAACAAACTCACATCCTCTGCTCTTCAGAAAGGTGGCAGTGTTGCCTTGCGGTCCCGACCAAATTGTGGAGCGGTGGCCCTGTCTCTGTGTCTCTAGTGGATTAACGGACCAAGCACCTTACCTCACCACGGAAAGGATGGATTAATCCACTGCAGAACCTAGTGCCTCGCAGACTCGCCCCGCATCTTCAGGGCGCTGAGTCTTGTTTCAGGGCACTTTGTCTTGAGCCTAAGTTCTCAAGTTTTTATCTCGCTTTGACAGTACAGAGCCATAGAAAGACTCCATGGGATCCCACAGACATCTAAAAGCCAGGCGCACCTAAGGAGGTCCCAGAGAGCCCTACTTTACAGCATCCACTCTTCTCATTTTTTGTAACCTCCTTCCAAGTGACACGCTGAGTGGTCCCATGTAGAAAGGCTATGGAAAACTTAGCAAACTATGCCAGCATCCTTATAACACCTGTTATGGGAAATGTTCTCATCACAGTTTAAAGTAACGCACAGCATCTTCTGGGCTTCCCAGGTGGCAGTTGTGGTAAAGAACCTGGGCCTCCCAATGCAGAAGGTGCAGGTTCCATCCCTGGCTCAGGAAGATTCAACCCTCTCCAGTATTCTTCCCTGGAGAATGCCATGGACAGAGGAGCCTGGCGCGATACAGTCCACAGGGTTGCAAAGAGTCAGTCACGACTGAAGCGACTGAGCATGCAGACATGGCATCTTCTAGGCAGAAGCTGTACCATTTATTGAGTTTGTCACCACTTTCCTTAAACCAATATTCTACACAGAGCTGCTGAGAAAGAACTGAAGAACTGTCCCTGTCTCAGTGTGCAGACCCGCACACCAATATCTTCCAGGGGCAAGTACACACACCAGCCTGTTTGCGGGGCAGTTAAAGGCCCCGTCTCCTCCCCCACTCACCTTCCCTCTGTGTCCGCGGAGAAGTTTCTCTATCGGGACAGAAATTTGGGGGGCAAGTCTCCATTTATAAATATCAGATGGTTTGGGAAAAAATATTTGTGGCACTAGACTTTTTTTTTTTCCTACAGTGATGTCATTTTGAATACTTGGTGCGCTCCAAATTTGCTATTTTTACTTTCCCCAAGTGACTTTTTTTGGGAAATACATTTGTTTGGATTAGCTACATTTGAAGTGGCTCCTGTATGTAATGTCCAGCTTCAGGTTCATCTTCTCACAGTTCTCAGCTCTCATACCTGAAATCCCCATGAGCTCATTTTCAAGGTTATTCCTTTTTGGATGCACCCCCCACCCCAATTTTTTTTTCTAGTCACAGATATAGAAACAAAAATAAAAGGATTGGCCTTCTCACAAACCAAACCACCTCTGCGGCTCAAAGCTTTGACAACAGAAGACATGAAAGCCACCCCCCACGCCCCCAGGCTCATACAATTCTTGACTTCCCAAATGTGCTTCTGGGGGACAGAGGTGCCGGAGCCAAGGCGGGCACTGAAACGTGCACTGGAAAGCAGCTGAGATGTAGAAGAGGAGGAAGAGCTGAGGAAGGAATGCTCAGTGTCTTCGCCCTACCTGATCTGAACTTGGTCCTAATCAGCAAAGAGTGCTCAGACCCCAGGAGTGTCATGTTGAGTTGAGTCTCAGAGAGCCGCTGGTCCCTTAGCCAGGCGCCCCCTGATGTCCACCAGGAACGGGCTCCCAGGAGCTCAGCTGACCGAAGTGAACAACCCAGAATTCATCCAACTCTCCGCGAGCTCCCCTGGGTAGGAAGGAGTGCAGCGGCAGCCAGGGACCGAAACCCGTGTCCCCGGGGAAGCGGCGGCCTCCCGCCTCGCCGCAGCGGGGCTACTGCGCTCTCGGCCGGCGGGACCCTGCGCCTCCTCGGGGTCTGGCCGGGCGCCGCGGGCATCCCAGGCGTGCGTGGCTGATGTCATAGGCTGCCCGCTCCTCGAGCATCCCCACCACGCCTTTATGAAGGCCCCCAGTTTGCTATCTGATCCTTTTTTACTACTGACAGGAGCTCAACCAATCAGGAGGAGCGAGCGGCGCCCGGGACTCGCAGCCGCCGGAGTCCCGGGAGCCGGTCTGGCCTCCGGCTGCGCTGGGGTGGGAGGCAGGGATGCGGGGGCGCGGGCGGAGGGCGGAGCCGGGGCGGAGGGGAGCGGAGGGGCGCGGCGCCGGGCGCGCAGGCGGGCGGGCCAGGTGGGAGGGTGGGTCGTAGGTGGGCGGGCCAGGTGGGAGGGTGGGGACCCCCGGGGAGGGGGCTTTCCTTCCCCGCAGCCTGGGAGACGGCGGGGGGGCTGTAGGCGGTGTGTGTGTCCCACCCCAGGAGGACATTTGCGCTCCCGCGCTCCCGGGGCGCACGGAGCTCTGACAAGTAATCTAGGATCCCAGCGTTCCCAGGGTCCGCACGTTCTCTCCCATCTGCAGAGGCAGAGACCGAACAAACATCCTGCAGTTCCCTTATCAAACGTGGAGACACGTCCCCGGAGAAAACAAAACGCCTTTCATTTTTCTGGGAGTCAGAATGGTTGCAGATCCAGCCGGGGCTCAATGCTCTCCCTCCACGGGGAGAGGCAAGAGTTGGAAGCCCTTTGAAGAGCGTCCTTCCCTTGGGCGGGGCTCAAGGAGAGAGAGTTTCAGGAGCAGAGGGATGTCGGAGCTGGGCTTGGGTTCAGGTTGGAAAGACTGACTTTTCCCAGGAGGGAGTCCCTCCTTCCTTAGGGGCAAATGCATCTCGAATCCGATCCCAAGGGACTGCACATCCAGAATGTGCCAGGTGTGCTAGGCGCCTCTATAAATGAAACCTGCTCTCAAGACCTGAAGAACTTTGCTTAATTGTTAGCAGCACAGAAAATAAAAACTAAACTATGTACGCATACAGCGTTGGGCTGAATTTATCTGCAACGTTCTATGCATGGGGGCCTCGAAGTAGCATCTGTTACTTACATACATGCCTGCTTATTGTCTTAGAGCACAAAACCCTTCCAAGATAAGTGGGTGACAGATGAAGACCTGATGTGACCATACCTCCTGGGACAACCTGTAATGCTCTGAGTTTGGGCCTTGCCCAAATGCTTGGGTCCTTGGGATCTGACCAGCAGTTGGCATAACTGAGGTCTTCTGGAATAGACCATCTGACTCCTGCCACATCAGAAAGGCAGAGCAGTCGGGTCCTTGTTCCTCTTGGAGATAGGGTCCTGTCCCTGGAGGCCTGTTTTCCAAGGATGAGCTCATGAGCAGCTCAGGTTCTGTGCCACACACTCCTGCAGAAGACCTCAGTTTCCTAGTCTTGCTGGAATAAATTACACCTTGAGTAATTTCATATAACACAGATTTATTATCTTGCAGTTCTGGTGGTGACAAGTCCACAGTGGGTCTCACCCAGCTAACCTTCCAGTCTTATCAGGACCACCTTCCCTTGTGGAAGATTTAGGGGAGAACTGTTTCCTTGCCCTTTCCAGCTTCTAGAGGGCGCCCATGTTTTATGTCTCATGGCTTCTTCAGGTTCAAAGTCGTCTTGATGGGCCCAGTTATTCTCATATGAGATGGCTCTGCTCTCTGCCCTTTGTCCCCCTCGTCCATGTTTAAGGACCTTGTGATTTTACTGGGCCCGCCTTGGATAAACCCTGTTCAGCTGATTATCAATCTTAATTCCACCTGCATCTTTTTTTTTATAATATTAAAAAAAAATTAGGTTATTGTAGTGCACTAGATTTGAGCTTTCTGTGTCATACAGTACATTTCCACTGGCTATCTAATTTTACCTAGAGGATTGGGATGGGGTGGGAGGTGGCAGGCAGGTTTAGGAGGGAGGGGACATATGTATACCTATGGCTGATTCATGTTGATATAGGGTGGAAGCCAACATAATATTGTAAAGCAATCATCCTTTAATTAAAATTTTTTTTTGAAAAAAGAAAAAATAGGTAAAGAACATGCAAATATAACTCATTTTAAAAGGAAATAAATATGGAAGCAAACAAAAAAAATTATTTTTCATTTTTCAGCCATGCCATGTGGCATGTGGGAACTTCTTTCCCCAAGCAGGGATCAAACCCACACCCCCTGCATTGGAAGCACAGAGTCTTAACCACTGGACTGCAAGGGAGATCCCTACATGCATTCTTTAACTCTTCTTCGCCAAGTGATGGAAAATACAGATTCCTGGGGTTAAGATGTGAACACAGGGGGCAGTGGCATTATGTTATTTGTGACACAAAGTGACCCCTTTCCCTACCAGCATGTTCTTGTCCTTGATTGAACCCCAGGCTCCTGATCTTCAGTGAAAAGAGGTCAAGGGGAGGGAGATTTGGGAATAGAGATGCCCTGGGGCCTGGAAGAACCCTGGCCAGCTTCGAGATGCCTGTGACAGGGAGGTACTCGACAGGGGAGAGACTGGTGGAAGAAGGAATGTTCCTAAATGATCTGAGTAGAGAAAAAAACTATTCTGAGCCACATTAAAAAAAAAAAAAAGCCAAACAGATTTTTATCCTGAGGCTTGTGGAGCTGAAGAGAGATACATGGCAACTTGGCAGAGAACTCTTCTTGCAGTGAAAGTTGGGATAAGGGTCTGCCTGACCCAGATGAGTTGGACAGGAGTAGATTGTTTTTCCTCTGTAGGCCTGACCGAGGGAGAGAGAGACAGAGAGAAAGAGAGAGGAAAAAAAAGAGAGAGTGTGTGTGCGTGTGAGTGTGTGTGTATGTGTGTGTGTGTGTGTCTGGGAGTGTAGTTTCTTTTTTGAGCACGTTTAAGAAATACTAGTAACTGTAGCCTTCCTTAAGTTTCCCATCTGAGCATGGAGCTGCTGACATCTGCTCTCTGGGATTTATACTGCCTATGGCATGGAATATCTATGGATATAAATATGCTCATATAGAAGCTCATCCATTCCCCTCTCAATGCAAGCAATTTTTTTGGAAAAAAAAAATTTTTTTTTTTTTGTGGAATTTAAGAGAGGATATCCCTAGGGAAGCTGATCTTCCAGGCTGCTGTGTTTTGAGAGCAGCGGGCTAACACAGCACCACAGGCCCCCAAGGCTCTTTCTTGCAATTTGATCACAGCCGCTGCACTTCTCGGGGGACTTGCTCTCCCACTGAGGCCTGGAGTGAGCCTGGCATGGGACGTGATGTAAGGGAGAGACAGGAGCTGCCAGGGAGGTCTCCATTTGAATCTAAGCTGCCCTTGTGACCTGGAGTGATTCAAGTCTTCTGAGATGCCTGACCAGAAATGGCAACACAGAAATGTTTCCCAGTTACAACCTGGCTTCCCTTTCCCACCTGGAACTCTTGAGAATTCCCAGCTCCTCCAGGTACCCATACTGCCAGTGCAAGTTGGGGGACCCCCATTGTCTTCCCGGTAAATCCACCTCTGGGGCTGGTGAAACGTGTGTGAGCTCAGGGAGGCTCGTGGTTCTGCTTGGTGACCCCTGTGATGACATCTGTGCTTTGATCTCCAAGGGTCTCTATCTAGATTCCAGAAGGGAGGGGTGAATCTGGACTATCAATGACCCATTTAAGGAATTCAGCTTCTGCCTATCAATTTCTCAATTTTCTATCAGTTTCAATTCCAGAAATGTGTATAAAGCACAGAGTGTGTTCTAGAACTCTAGGGGTTATAAAGATAAAGAGACACAATCCTGGATCTCTAAGGACTAGCACAGAGTGGCAGGACCCCCCAAAACTCCCAATAAACCAGAAATCCCATGTCATTATTAGGCCAGTAATGAAATCTCAGATGGAACTCATATGAACCACGCTATTAATGTAGCCTGTTTTCTCTCATGAATGTGAATACAAAAGGACTTTGGCCTGATTTAAACAAAGACTTTAAGTTAAACAATTGGAGAAGGACATGGCAACCCACTCCAGTATTCTTGCCTGGAAAATCCCATGGATGGAGGAACCTGGCAGCCTACAGTCCATGGGGTCGCAAAGAGTCGGACACAACTGAACGACTTCACTCTTAAGTTAAACAATATGAAGAAAGTAGTTTCAGTTGAGAGTTTCGGTCAAAGCTCCTTCTTCTTCCTCTGCCTGCCAGCAATGCCTCCCACCTTTCCTTCTCTGTCTCACCCCTGCCCAAGACAAGGGAATCTAATTTGATAATTCAGAGTTAGAGCCACTGGGTTGGGCACTTTTGCAGAATAGGGTCACTGTGTTGAAAAGTCACGCATATGCATTTTGCCTACTTTTCTGCTTCTCACTTGATGCTCTCACTTTAAGAGGTGGGGAGGAGTGTAGATCTGAAATAAAGAACGTGCATCTGGCCCCTGTGGGCTTCCCTGGTGGCTCAGACAGTAAAGAATCAGCCTGCAATACAGGAAAGGCAGGTTTGACCCCTGAGTTGGGAAGATCCCCTGGAGAAGGGAATGACAACCCACTCCAGTATTCTTGCTTGGGAAATGCCATGGACAGAGGGGCCTGATGGGCTACAGTGCATGGGGTCGCAAAGAGGTGGACACGACTGAGTGACTAACATCATCTCATCATCATCATCTTCCCCTGTGTTCATAGCAGCAGGAGTTACAAGAGCGAGGACATGGAGACAACATAAATGTCCATTGACAGATGAATGGATTGAGAAGATGTGGTGCCTATACACAATGGAATATTACACAGCCACAAAAAGAACACAGTAATGCCATTTGCAACAGCATGGATACAACTAGAGATGATCACACTAAATGAAGTAAGTCAGACCGAGAAAGACTAATCCCATATGATATCATTTATACGTGGAATCTAAAATGGGACATAAATGGATGTATCTATGAAGTAGAAACAGACTCACAGAGAACAGACTTGTGGGTGCCAAGGGGGAGGGGGTTGGGCTTAGCAGATGTTAAGTTATTATATATGGAATGGATAAACAACAAGGTTCTATTGTATAGCATGGGGAACTATATTCAATATCCTATGATAAACCATAATGAAAAAATAAATAAACAGAATGTATATATATGTGTATATATATATATCTGAGTGTATATATGTATATATATATCTGAATCACTTTGTTGTACAGTAGAAATTAACACAACTCTGTAAATCAACTGTGCTGTGCTTAGTTGCTCAGTCATGTCCGACTCTTTGCGACGTTATGGACTGTACAGCCTGCCAAGCTCCTCTGTCCTTGGGGATTCTCCAGGCAAGAATACTGGAAAGGGTTGTCATTTCCTCCTCCAGGGAATCTTCCCAATCCAGAGATCGAACCCATGTCTCCTGCATTGCAGGTGGACTCTTTACCATCTGAGTCACCAGGGAAGCCCAGGAATACTTGAGTGGGTAGCCTATCCCTTCTCCAGGGGAATCTTCCTGACCCAGGAATTGAACTGGGATCTATGACAACCCACTCCAGTATTCTTGCTTGGGAAATGCCATGGACAGAGGGGCCTGATGGGCTACAGTGCATGGGGTCGCAAAGAGGTGGACACGACTGAGTGACTAACATCATCTCATCATCATCATCTTCCCCTGTGTTCATAGCAGCAGGAGTTACAAGAGCGAGGACATGGAGACAACATAAATGTCCATTGACAGATGAATGGATTGAGAAGATGTGGTGCCTATACACAATGGAATATTACACAGCCACAAAAAGAACACAGTAATGCCATTTGCAACAGCATGGATACAACTAGAGATGATCACACTAAATGAAGTAAGTCAGACCGAGAAAGACTAATCCCATATGATATCATTTATACGTGGAATCTAAAATGGGACATAAATGGATGTATCTATGAAGTAGAAACAGACTCACAGAGAACAGACTTGTGGGTGCCAAGGGGGAGGGGGTTGGGCTTAGCAGATGTTAAGTTATTATATATGGAATGGATAAACAACAAGGTTCTATTGTATAGCATGGGGAACTATATTCAATATCCTATGATAAACCATAATGAAAAAATAAATAAACAGAATGTATATATATGTGTATATATATATATCTGAGTGTATATATGTATATATATATCTGAATCACTTTGTTGTACAGTAGAAATTAACACAACTCTGTAAATCAACTGTGCTGTGCTTAGTTGCTCAGTCATGTCCGACTCTTTGCGACGTTATGGACTGTACAGCCTGCCAAGCTCCTCTGTCCTTGGGGATTCTCCAGGCAAGAATACTGGAAAGGGTTGTCATTTCCTCCTCCAGGGAATCTTCCCAATCCAGAGATCGAACCCATGTCTCCTGCATTGCAGGTGGACTCTTTACCATCTGAGTCACCAGGGAAGCCCAGGAATACTTGAGTGGGTAGCCTATCCCTTCTCCAGGGGAATCTTCCTGACCCAGGAATTGAACTGGGATCTCTAGCCTTGCAGGTGGATTCTTCACCAGCTGACCTAACAGGGAAGCCAACAACTGTACCTCAATTCTAAAAAAAAAAACAAAACTGTACATCTAACAGTGTTTGACTCAAACTACTCCAGTCAATCTCAGCTCCATTAGGCTGGCTGGTGCTGAGTTTAAGCCGTGATGGTGTCCCTGGCCCAGGGTATATGCAAGAGCCTGTTGCACTGCTGTGACTTGCTTGCCATGGAGGGTATGGAAGACGGAAGCACACTGCCCACAGCTGGACTCAGGGTTGTCATTCAGTCTTGGGTGGGTGCCATTGATATGGTCCACACTCGTCAATTCCCCTTTGTATTGTCTATTCTGCAGGGGCACCAAGATGACAGGTAATGACCTACTTGTTCAATAGACACTTGTCAGTTTTTGTCTCTCTAGATTCTCTCGGGGATCAAGCATTGTTGGTCCTTTCTCAGGTACTCAAATGCCTTCTCCACTGGGGTTTCTTTGAAAATAAGAGGTACAAAACCTATCTTGTACTCCCTCTTGCCAAGTTTCCCTATGAAACTATTCCTTTCCCGGCAGTTCCTGTCAAGTGAAGGGGAGATCCACCCCTGAATTTCTGGCTTGGGTGATGGCTCACCATCCACACCCCTGTGTTTTCCCCACTCCCAGTCTTTCACCATGCTTTTTCCATTCTCCTCCTAAATACCTCCTAACCTACCCCTTAATTTGCTCCTAATGTCTCTTCCTTACTTCAAGCCCCCACCCCTTGATTTTTTTCTGGTACATTTCAAGTGTCTTTTGAGTGGCCCCCCTCCTCTTTCCCTGCTCCAATTCATCTCCATGTTGTCATCAAGGTGCTATTTCTAAGTCATAAGCAGGATCAGTCTGCTTGAACCTTCTTTGGCTCCCTAGTGCCAAAGGATAATGTCCACACCCTTAAGTATGACATGGAAAACATGGCGACATAATCTGTCCCCATTAACTCTTCCTTTATTTCCTGCCTTTCTTCCTACTTTGTTCTCTGTATGCTCAGTAACAAAGGATTTTAAAAACACCGAGTCTTTTCTCTCTCTCTTCCTTTCCTGTTTCTATTACCTAGAATGCCTAGAGTCCTTTGTCTCGAGACATCCTACATACTACTCAGCCATAAAAAGGAATGAAGTTGGGTCATTTGTAGTGATGTGGATTGACCTAGAGTTTGTCATACAGAGTGAAAGAGAAAAACAAATATCGTATATTACTGCATATATGAGGACTCTAGAACAATGGTACTGATGAATCTATCTGCAGGGCAAGAATGGAGGCGCAGATGTAGAGAATGGACATATGGACAAGGCAGGGGGAAGGAGCGGGATGGACGAATTGGGAGAGCGGCATTGACTACCGCTGCCACGTGTGAGAGAGAGCTGGTGGGAAGCTGCTGTCTACCACAGAACGCTCACCCTGGTGCTCTGCGATGACCTAGTGGGCTGGGATGGGGCGGGGGGGAGGGAGACTTAAGAGGGAGGGGATATGTGTATACATTCAGCTGATTCACCTTGTTGCATAGCAGAAACTAATACAATATTGTAAGGCAATTATACTCCAATAAAATTTTTAAAGAATTCAAATTTTACCTTATTCAGAAGACCTCTGACAGTCCCAGGCAGAATTAACCACACCTTCTTTGCTTTGCTCTTTTCGTAGCTTGCTTATACCTCTGTTATCGCATTTGACAAGGAGTATTATCCATTATTTTTTTTACATTAAAATCTCTACACTAGTTTCTCAGCTACTGGGGGTCAGAAATGTCATTTTCATTTATCTGTAACTCATTGTCTAGTATTTTTCCTTTCGTTCTATTTTACTATTTTCTTGTATCACTCCTGTCGTCATAAACTGCCCTTTGGCATACTTTGTGTTTGAATTATTGTCTATAGAGTAGTGTTTCTGGTTTGTGCTCGTCTCTTCTGTAACTATATTATGAATTTCTTGAGGGCTCTGGGTACATCTGAGAGGCTTCATCTCTGCCAAGGCATCTTAAATGATGGTTTTCAAATAGTCATTGTAACAGTGGTTGGTGTAGGGACTGTTTGGTTCTGATTCACTCCATTCAGAGCCTGATACAACCTTACACACTTTCCAGAGATGACGAAACTGCTTCTGGTTCATAAAGTGTGATCTGATGTGGGAGTCTGCTTTCTCTTCCAAATCTTTTTTTTTTTTTTTGCAACTGGTCACATTCTGTTTCCCAACTCCTCTCTTGGCCTGCCATCTCCCCCGCTCCCCAGAAAACAGAATGGAGGTCCATAAATCCCTGACCTGCTTCAGATGGCCTTACGAATCATGCATGTCTACTCTCATTAACCCTGGACGCCTGTTACGGCCAAGGAACGGAGACGCACCACCTGGGCAGGGCAGGGCGGGCAGGCCAGCATGGACTCCTCCCGGACCCCAGTCAGTCAAGAGCTTTCCAGACCTCATCTCTTCTCACCCCCGGTTTCCAGGGCTGTGAATCAGGGAGGGGGAGCTTTTAGTTTTCAGTGATGTAGTCTAGGGAGGACATTTCTCCTGTTTTGGAAATATTGCTCAGGGAGTTGGAAGAGGTGAACTGACATCTGACTGTTACAATCACTAGGCTCCAAGTGAGAGTGTCTGAAAAGGGGGAAACCCAAGTGCTGTTGGAGAAGGCAATGGCAACCCACTCCAGTACTCTTGCCTGGCAAATCCCAAGAACGGAGGAACCTGGTAGGCTGCAGTCCATGGGGTCGCTAGGAGTCGGACACGACTGAACGACTTCACTTTCACTTTTCACTTTCATGCATTGGAGAAGGAAATGGCTACCCACTCCAGTGTTCTTGCCTGGAGAATCCCAGGGAAGGGGGAGCCTGGTGGGCTGCCATCTCTGGGGTCACACAGAGTCGGACACGAGTGAGGCGACTTAGCAGTAGCAGCAAGTGCTGTTGCAATCAGCGATGACAACAGGCAAGACCATTCATGGTGGGAGGTCCATTAACCCATAAAATCTTCAGCTCCTCTCAGTAAAAGGAAATTTAAAAAAGAAATTGAATCGTTTCAGCAAATAGCCAAGGGATTTTCAAATCCGCTAAATGCTTCTACCACAAAATTCCTCTTTATGAAGATGATTTTTAAAAGATTTATTTTTGGCTGTGCTGGGTCTTCAGGGCTGTGTGGGCCTCTCTCTAGTTGTGGTCTTGGGCTTCTCATTGCAGTGGCTTCTCTTGTTGCAGAGCACAGGCTCTAGGGCATGGGGCTTCAGCAGCTGTGGCTCCGGGGCTCTAGAGCAAAGGCTCAGTAGAGGAGGTGCACAGGCTCAGTTGCTCCGAGGCATGTGGTATCTTCCTGAATCAGGGATTGAACCTGTGTCTTCTGCTCGGCAGATGGATTCTTATCCACTGAGCCCCCAGGGAAGCCCTATGAATAAGATTGGAATAGGCACACCAGCTTGATAGAAAGGGATTCCTGAAACTCTCAGACCAAAACTTACACAATGTTCAGGCAGAGGCTGTGATCATCAGTGGTCTTATTTTGCAAGATTTGTTTTTATTAAGACTTTTTGGAGCAGTTTGAGTTTCATAGCAAAATCGAGAGGATGGCACCGAGATTTCCTGTAAGCAACTTGCTCCTACATGTGCGTGGCGTCCCACCCCCACCGAACATTCCACTACAGTGATGCATTTGTTAGTTTGTTACTGATGACCTTCCATTGAATCACCGTTATAACCCAGAGTCTACAGGTCACATTAAGGCTCAGCCTTGGTGTGGTACATTCTCGGGGTTTGGATAAGCCCCAGATGACACAGTTCTAAAGGAAATGACACAATCTTAAAGGAAATCAACCCTGAATATGCATTGGAAGGACTGATGCTGAAGCTGAAGCTCCAATACTTTGGCCACCTGATGCAAAGAGTTGACTCATTGGAAAAGACCCTGATGCTGAGAAAGATTGAAGGTGGGAGGAGAGGGAGTGACAGAGGATGAGATAGTTGGATATCATCACCGACTCAATGGACATGAATTTGAGCAAGCTTCAGGTGGTAGTGAAGGGCAGGGAAGCCTGGTGTGATGCAGTTCATGGGGTCGCAAAGAGTCAGACACAACTTAGCAACTGAACAACCACATAATGGCACCTACCCATCATTATGCATCATACAGAGTAGTTTCATTGCCATAAGAGATCCTCTGTGTTCCACTTTTTCATCTCTCTCCTGCCATAAGATTTTCCTGTCTTATATTTGCACTATTTTCATGCTTCTTTCCCCCTAAGGACACATATACTTTTCACTTTTTAAAGCCCCTGAGTTTAGACAGTCTGGGAGTCATTTGAGACACTTTGTGACAGCTGAAATAACTGATGCAGAAGAGAGGGTCTCTGGTCCATGAGAAGTTGTCCCTCTAGGTAGAGGCAAGACCAGGGCTTGGGGCTCAAGGCTTCTGTGTGTCTGTTCTCAATGGCTGATGCAGCCTTTAATTTAAAAAAAAAAAAACTTTTATTTTGCATTGGGGTATAGCCCCTTATGGCTGAATGGCATCACTGACTCGATGGACGTGAGTCTGAGTCTGGTGATGGACAGGGAGGCAATTCATGGGGTCGCAAAGAGTTAGACACGACTGAGCGACTGAACTGAACTGAACTGATAGCCCCTCAACAAACAATGTTGTGACAGTTTCACATTGAACAGTGAAGGGACTCAGTCATACATATACATGTATCCATTCTCCCTTAAACTCCCCGCCCATCGAGGCTGCCACATAATAACATTGATCAGAGTTCCCTGTGCTGTACAGTAGGTCCTTGTTGGTTGGTTGTCCATTTAAATACAGCGGCAGTGTGTACACGACCATCCCAAACTCCCTAACTACCTCTTCCCCCATCCCACCCCACACCTCCCCCAGCAACTGTAAGGTCATCCTCTGAGTCATGTGTCTCTTTCCTCTTTCACATAGCCTCTGGTTTGACAGGTGACCCAGAAGCCCACTCCAGTTTCAGTCTCTGGGTATACACGTGCCCGGGGCTTCAACAGGTGTTTTCTTTATTCCCCTGGGTGGTCAGTATTCATGTCAGGGAAAATTTAAACATCTCTTCATTGCTTCCTGGCTCATGCAGTATTTTCTTACAGTATGTTGCCAATTTCTGCTTTTCTTCTGGAAAATTCTTTATTACGAACTGACCTTGGTACTGACCCATTTCAAAAAAAAAATCCATAAAACCCAGGATTTTGTTACATTAGCCTTTAACGCTAAAGGAGGGTAACTGTGTGTTGAAGCCCTTCGTGACATGAGGCTGGGGTATCTTCCAGTGTGTTTGAAATGAAATTTATTAAAAATGACCAAAGGTGAATCCCAGAAGAGTCAGTAAAAGTAACATGTCTGCCGAGGTTTAGGTTTGGAAAGGTTATGGAAACATGGAGCTGTTGGTGGTGTTTCCTCGTGTTCAGGGGTGGTAGTGGTTTGAGGGCTAGTTATGGAGAAGGCACTGGCACCCCACTCCAGTACTCTTGCCTGGAAAATCCCATGGGCAGAGGAGCCTGGTGGGCTGCAGTCCACGGAGTCGCTAAGAGTCGGACACGACTGAGCGAATTCACTTTCACTTTTCACTTTCATGCATTGGAGAAGGAAATGGCAACCCACTCCAGTGTTCTTGCCTGGAGAATCCCAGGGACAGGGAAGCCTGGTGGGCTGCCGTCTATGGGGTCGCACAGAGTCAGACACGAATGAAGTGACTTAGCAGCATGGCAAAAGATGTGGGTTCTGAAGTAGGATACCTAAGTGTCACTCCTTGGCCCCACATTTTGTGAGCTATGTGATTTCGAGCAAGTTACTTAACCTCTCTGTTCTCTGTGCCTCAGTGTCCACATCTGTAAGACGGGAAGATTCAGTTTGAAAAGTTATGGAGAGGATCTGATCGGTAAATAGATACATATAAAGCACGCAGGTAGCTTCCCTAGTGGTTCAGATAATAAAGAATCCACCTGCAATGCAGGAGATCTGGGTTCCATCCCTGGGTTGGGAAGACCTCCTGGAGGAGGGAATGGCTACTCACTCCAGTTTTCTTGCCTGGAGAATTCCACAGACAGAGGAGCCTGGGGGCTATGGTCCACAGGGTCGAAAAGAGTTGGATATGACTGAGCAACTAACACACACACACACAGCACTTAGGACAGAGCCTGGCAAGTGGCAGTTTCCCACTTGAGAGTGGGAAAGAAGAGGGTCCCCCCATCCATAGATGGCTGTGAAGGTGGTGGTGGTAGCTGCACTGACAGTCACGCATTCCTCACTGACCAACCCACCTACAGGCAAAACTAAGATACAGAGAAGTGCCTCACACCTGTCACAGTGACCTACAAAGGCTCATGCTAGGTCTGTGAATCGTGGTCACTCTGGAATAACTGTTTTCTGTGGAAAAACTAGCCAGAGCTATTCCCAAGTAGTGAAAAATTCAGCATCCTTTAAACCCTGGTTTCATTAGACCAAGCTGCCCACAGCTGATGGTGGTCCTGCAGGTGGGGACCCGTTGCCAGGGATGCTGCCGTCAGACCCCTGAGTTGCAGGTTTGTCTTGGCCGGCATCTGAGTTTTTTTTTTTCTTCTAAAGATTCCACTGGAAATACAAATGTGGAATGACCAATGCTTAAGTGAATTCTAATAATTGGAACAATATTCAGTTTTGAGGCATTTAGACTTTGGAAGTTTTCTTCTTACCCTATTTGAGAAGGAAAAAAAAAAAAAAAAAACCAACCCCTGCAAATTAATATCTGCTTGGGTGGAAATTTGTGAAGCTAGAACTAACAACTCTAAGAGTTTTGAGTCCCCCTTATTGTTGCTGTTGCTCTGTGGGGTTTGTTGACTGGTGATCGGAAGCTGAACACACACTGTACCTGCCAGAGAATAGAGCCAAGTGCTAAATGATCACCCGTCATCAGAAAGTTTTCTGAATCTGGAGTACAATATACATACTTCCGTGTACAAAGTCATGTGTATGTACGTGTGTGTGTGTGTGAGAGAGAGAGAGTCACTCAGTTGTGTCCAACTCTTTGTGACCCCATGGACTGTAACCTGCCAGGCTCCTCTGTCCAGGAAATTCTCCAGGCAAGAATAATGGAGTGGGTTATCATTCCCTTCTCTAAAGGATCTTCTTGACCCAGGGATCAAACCCAGGTACCAGCAGTCCTGCTCAGAGGTGAAGTGATTTGACTAAGACCATCCAGTTACTTAGAGGCAGGCTGTGAATTTACCTCAGCTGTGTCTTGAAGTGCTTCACACACTCTTTATTCTTAAAGCTACTAGAATATATACATTTTGCAAAAAACTCAAAAAAGATCAGTTCCTTCGACTGTCCTAAGTCATTTGTTCTAAGTTATTTGCAGAATGAGCCAAAAACTTTTCCACGGTTTTCTTTGATCTGTGAGCACCTACATGCTAGGCCTGTCTTCCATAAGAATATAAATTTAATGGCCTACCTAGGACTATTTATGGAATATCAGAACTTCCCGAGGAGTGAAAAATGATTTGGGATTGGTATTAGGTTGGCCAAAAACTTTGTTCGGGTTTTTGTAACATGTTTTGGGAAAAACCCAAACAAACTTTTTGGCCAATACAGTATTATGACATCAGCCTTTAAGCTG
Source organism: Cephalophus harveyi (assembly GCA_006410635.1). Lineage (NCBI taxonomy): Eukaryota > Metazoa > Chordata > Mammalia > Artiodactyla > Bovidae > Cephalophus > Cephalophus harveyi. The sequence continues at coordinate 53,074 of SJYT01048124.1, read as the reverse complement.
CTCATCACTGATACAGCCTGTGATTGAAGCGATGTTGATGGGTTTTTAGAGACATTGATGGATTTTAGTTCTTTAGCTGGAAATGATAGCCCATCTGGGAACACAGTGAAAGCATTTCTGATATCTGACAAAACTATCAAAGAGAGAGAGAAAGAGGGGAAAAAAAATTCTACAAACATTCATGACTGTGGAATTTTAAAATTACTGACGTTATTTGTTTAGTAAAGATTATAACTCACTTCAACATCACAAAGAATGAAATCCCTTTGACCAGATAATAAGCACAGCATGTTCTTTACGACAATGCCAACAATAAAACTAGAAGACTTTACAATTTGTTATTTATCAGGTCCACCAGACACATCATTTTTCTACATGCCAGGCTTGGGAAATTCTTTATTTTCTCTCTCCTTCTTATAAATAAAGACAGCACAGAGCTGGCACGTTTCTCTCAATGCACTTTGCACTATAAAAGCCATATGGCTTGGCACTAGTGCTGAGGTCCTAGAGTTTGCAGCTCTGAGGGTGTACGTTTGTTCTTATTTCCCATCAGGGTTGGAGAAGGATCTCCTTTATCTCATGGCAATGGCAGAACTTGCCTTTAAAATTTTTTTTTTCAGCATATTTCCTGAATCTATTTATTTTTCTTTATCTTCAGCCACCACGCTAGACCACCCCAACATAAATTTTTATTTTGATGGTGTAATAACCTCATAAATATCCTCCCAACTTCTAGTCTTGCCCATGGAAAGTCGATTCCCCTCACAGAAGCTGGATTAATCTTTTTAACATAAATCCGTTCAAAGCATCCCCTTACTGGGACTTCCCTGGTGGTCCAGTGGTCAGAACTTCACTTCCAATGCAAGGGGTATGGGTTTGATCCCTGGTCAGGGAGCTAAGATTCCACATGACTCAAGGCCGCAGAACCAAAACATAAAACAGAAGCAATATTGTAACACATTCAGTAAGGATTTTAAAAATGGTCCACATCAAAAAAAAAAATCTTACAAAAAAAAAAAAAAAAATAGTATGCCCTTACTTAAAACTCCCCAGTGGCTTTCTAATGTCCTCAGAATTAAACCACACACCTTACCTTACCATGGCCATTCTGGGTATATCTTCTACTATCTTGTTTTTTCATCTCTGATCTTCACCCTGCCTCCTCTGTCCAACCCCCGACTCTGGGGTGGGGTGCAGCGGGGAGGCAGTGTCCAGGAGGTGGACCAATATGGCTGGCATTAATAGATTTCCTTTGTCTCCTGACTTCTGGGTATGTCCGGCCAATGTGGAGCTCTAGTATGGATTCCAGGGAGGTGGGAGAGAGGGGTTATTGTGTTTGTTTCCCAGGGTCTCGTGATCTCAGCAGCATCCCTGTGAAGACTGCAGCTCTCAGCAGGCAGTCTTGTCTGTTAAGATCCCTTCCTGGGGCCCTGCTGACCATTCCATCCTTCTGCTTCAGCACTGGGAGTGCCTGAGGTGTCTTTCTGGCTGGAACATCCTTCCCCAGATCTCCACGTGCCTGGACTCCACTCACACAGGAATCAGCTTCATACAAAATCCTTCTCTGACCTTCTTCTCCTAGGTAGCCTGCTCGTCCCAGCATCTTTCTATCAATTTCTCTGCTTTGCTTTTTTCCAGTCCCTCACCATTAACTGAAATGGTCATATTCAGTTACCTGGTTGTCCGTTTGTGCGTTTGTCTCTGCTACCAATACCCGAGCAGGAATCGTGTCTTTCTGGTGCCGCTTTGCGACCCAGGTGCCTAGAACTGCACTTTGTACACAGTTGGTGCTCAGTATGACTGACTGGGAGAAGGCAATGGCACCCGACTCTAGCACTCTTGCCTGGAAAACCCCATGGACGGAGGAGCTGGTGGGCCGCAGTCCATGGGGTCGCTAAGAGTCAGACACGACTGAGCGACTTCACTTTCACTTTTCACTTTCATGCATTGGAGAAGGCAATGGCACCCCACTCCAGTGTTCTTGCCTGGAGAATCCCAGGGATGGGGGAGCCTCATGGGCTGCCGTCTACGGGGTCGCACAGAGTCGGACACGACTGAAGCGACGCAGCAGCAGCAGCAGCAGCTGCATGACTGACTGACTAAGACTGATGCTCGCTCAGTCGTGTCTGATGCTTTGCGACCCCATGGACTGTAGCCCACCAGGCTCCTCTGTCCATGGGATTCTCCAGGCAAGAATACTAGAGTGGGTTGCCATGCTCTCCTCCAGGGGATCTTCCTAACCTAGGGATCAAACCCACATCTCCTGTCTCCTGCATTGGCAGGCGGATTCTTTATCACTGAGCCACCTGGGAAGCCCCCAGGCTAAACGTCTGTTGGATGAATGCAGTGAGACCATCTCATTTTACAGTCAAGGAAGTTGAGATCTGTGGAAACAGACCCTGTCCAGGGCCTCACGCGGGAATGGAACCAAGATTTCTGTGACCCAGGCTGCCTTTCCTGTTCTCAAGTTCCTGATTCTTTTTTTTTTTTTTTTTTTTAATTTTTGATGTGAAACATTTTTAAGCCTTTATTGAATTTGTTACAACATTGTTTCTGTTTTATGTTTTGGTTTCTTAGGCTGCAAGTGGGATCTTACCTCCCTGTTCAGTTCAATTCAGTCGCTCAGTCATGTCCGACTCTTTGTGACCCCATGAACCGCAGCGCGCCAGGCCTCCCCGTCCATCACCAACTCCCGGAGTTCACTCAAACTTACGTCCATCGAGTCGGTGATGCCATCCAGCCATCTCATCCTCTGTTGTCCCCTTCTCCTCCTGCCCCCAATCCCTCCCAGCATCAGTCTTTTCCAATGAGTCAGCTCTTCGCATGAGGTGGCCAAAGTACTGGAGTTTCTTCTTCAGCATCAGTCCTTCCAATGAACACCCAGGACTGATCTCCTTTAGGATGGACTGGTTGGATAACCTTGCAGTCCAAGGGACTCTCAAGAGTCTTCTCCAACACCACAGTTCAAAAGCATCAATTCTTCAGCGCTCAGCTTTCTTCACAGTCCAACTCTCACATCCATACATGACCACTAGAAAAACCATAGCCTTGAATAGACGGACCTTTGTTGGCAAAGTAATACCTCTGCTTTACAATATACTATCTAGGTCATAACTTTTCTTCCAAGGAGTAAGCATCTTTTAATTCCATGGCTGCAATCACCATCTGCAGTGATTTTGGAGCCCCAGAACATAAAGTCTGACATTGTTTCCACTGTTTCCCCATCTAATTCCCATTAAGTGATGGGACCAAATGATTACTTAAGGATGATTCATGTTGAGACAGCAGAAACCAACATAGTATTGCAAAGCAATTATCCTCCAGTTAAAAATAAAGTGAAAGTGAAAGTGTTAATCGCTCAGTCTTGTCTGACTCTTTGCAACCTCATGCAGTGTAGCTGACCAGGCTCCTCTGTCCATGGAAATCTCCAGGCAAGAATACTGGAGTGGGTAGCCATTCCCTTCTCCAGGGGATCCTATTGACCCAGGGATTGAACCCTGGTCTCCTGCATTGCAGGCAGATTCTTTACTATGTGAGCCACCAGGGACACCCAATTAAAATTACATTTAAATTTAAAAAGATATTTTATTTTTAAAAAAGAAAGGGGCCTCTCTTCTTTGCCATCTCTTTACTATGATTTTTTAAATAAAATGAGTAATTTCCCCTACAGGATGGATGCTCTAACCTGCATCTCCTCTCATCTTTCTTTGTTCTCTTCTTCTTTCTTTCCTATGTCCCATCTCTATGCCTTACTGTAGCTAGGAGCCACCGATTAAGAGTTGATGTTTGGAACCTTAGAAAAAAGTCATGCGAGGACTGGGGAGCAACTAGGGGAATCAAGACCTGGGAGATTCTGGAGGCAGTCAGAGCCTCTGTCCCTCACACAGTGATAGTAATATAGTTACTATACTTAATTGAAGAGCGCTCAGTCTGGACCAAACATAGCATGAGGCACTTTACATATAATCCATGTAAGTTCTTACATATTTCTAATGGCAATCCCCTGACCTATATATCTTCCTCTTCTTTTAGGGACAGAAGTCAAAATTCAAGGTTAGAAGATGGGTGAAGACATGGGTCTGCCTCACTAAACCCTGTTTACTACTTTCTCCAAGTCTAATGAGGTTCCTGGTAAGTCAGGATGGGGAGCTGCAGGTAACTCTTCAAAGAGAGGGATGAGACAGAAGTAAGATGCTGATTGGGAGGTTAGCCAGAGCTTGGAAAAGTCAGATATTAGAGGAGGAATGAAGCCCACGGAATAGAGAGCATACACAGCCAGTTTCAAGCAAAAAGTTCAACATTAGATCTTTTTAAAATTTTTTTTCTTTTTTAAATTTGGCTGTACCGTGTCTTTGTTGCAGCATGCGGGATTGCTAATTGCAGCATGGGGGATCTAGTTTCCTGACCAGGGATCAAACCCAGACCCCCTGCATTGGAAGCAAGGAGTCTTAGCCACTGGGCCACCAGGGAAGTCCCTTGAAATTAGATCTTAAGCCTAAAGTGAGACATGGGAATCCGAGGCTCATCCCAGAGACCATGTTTCCTGGCCCTTTGATTCTCTGGTGACTTCTTTGCATCTGTAAGACTGTTTTTTTGGAAAGGACACTGATATTCAAGGAGGGCCTTTCTCTCTAACCCAGTAATGAGGAAATATTGGCTAGACTCTCTCTAGGGCAGAGAGAAGTTGCCCCTGAAACAAGGTGACTAGCTTTCAGGCCTAATAAAGCATCACCAAGGACAGAGTTAGGGAGAAGAACTCAGAAGTTAGGAGCATGTGCAAAAAAAGAGGACCAAGCTGAGGGCTGTGTGTCCTTCAGCTGCCAAACAAGATTTCGGATTATTGAGTATCAGCTCTTACTTGCAGCCCCAGGTTCCATATCCAGTGTATTTCATTGACTGAAGTCACCGGCAAATGGCCACTCCCTGACCCAGAAGACTTTCTCTGCATTTTACAAAAGGAGCGAGTGGACAGAAAGGATGGTGAGGCTGCTCCATCACAGAGGCAGGGTCCGGCCATGAAACATTAATCTCCATTCTTCAAGCATCCCAAAGAAACGTCTTAATTTATTGCCATGCAGAGGCTGTTGTGCAATTGACACTGACACAAAATACTTCTGCACTTTCCTAAGTCTACTTTTGAGCCGCCCCATGTTTTCATCATAATATTTACTTCTGGGTAAATAGGCTAAATTCTCCGATTCTGATACAAAACAGAAAGATCAGAGAATGAAAATAAATAGATGACATGGCTGTTTAAAGATCATGGAAAATGTTTTTGAGCAGCATAAATATTTGATTGTAAAACTTTCAATATGTTGTGTCTATTAACTAGCAATGTACAATATTTAAATAATTCAGCCAGTCGAAATGGGCCAGGGTCATTGCGGGAGGACAGAGCGAAGGCCCAACGTGGCAAGAAGCCAACCTGCAGTCTGAACATAACCCCGAGACTGGCCCCAGACACTGTCCATGCCATCTGGAGCTCTTTGGTCAGGCCGAGCCACAGACGAGAGCAGAGGGTTTGAATGAAACACTCAGGGACACTGAACATTTCCCAGTCACTTTCCATCGCTAATGTGGTTTGCACAGAGCCTTCTGTGTGTCATTGACACTTGGACCTTCAGATGCTCAGTTAGTTGGCACACTTTGGTCTGACCCTCTGATTTTGTATTTGGAGGTTGTGGGTTGGGGTGATGTTTCTAGAATGCCATCCAGGACTTCTGTGGAATTACTCTGAAATTCCATCCATTCCCTCTGATATCCCTGGCATGATAATCTGGTAGAAAGCATTTGATTTACAGTCAAGAGGCTTGAGTTTGGGAAGCCTCTGTAGCATCTGGGTTCGGGCAGTTCTCTGAATGTCTCTGGGCCTCACCTTCCTCATCTGTGAAATGGGACTGAGATGTTCCCTGGCTGTTACACTGGGTGGTTATGAGGGTCCCTCCAAGTGAGGAACTTCCTTGGTGGTCCAGCGGTTAAAAACGCGCCTATCAATGGAGGGGATGTGGGTTCAGTCCCTAGCCCAGGAAGGTCCCACATGCTGTGGGGCAAGAAAGCCCGTGCACTGAAACTGCTGAGCCCGCGCACCTAGAGCCTGTGCTCGGCAACAAGAGAAGCCGCTGCAGTGAGAAGCCCTCTCGCCACAGCCAGAGAAAGCCCGCACGGGGCAGAGAAGACCCCGCACAGCCGAAAACAACCCGTGAAAGTGAAGGCTGCTCAGTTGTGTCTGACTGCGGCCCCATACAGTTCATGGAATTCTCCAGGCCCAGAATACTGGAGTGGGTAGCCTTTCCCTTCTCCAGGGGATCTTCCCAACCCAGGGATCAGACCCAGGTCTCACGCATGGCAGGCAGATTCTTTACCAGCTAAACAACATAAATCAATTTTAAAAATGAAAAGTATGAAAGTTCTCTGAAGGACGGTCCTCGTTTAAGGACGCATCGCATTCACGTGAGAGGGTATTCATCACTGTATGTGTTCTGCTACCTATGACCAAGGCACACCAGAAACCTCTTTACAAGTTTGTTGATCGAATAAATGAGCATTGCTGGCAGCCTACGCCGTCCTCTCCTTGCTCAGTGCTGCAAGGAGTGTGCTCAGAACTCCCGAGAATGAGGATCCCCAGCTGATCAAGATTGCCGTGGGCCCTTGTTGTTCTCAAGGGGTGTATCTTGCAAACCCGAGAACCCTCAGGTTCCTGAAGAAACTTGAAGAGAAGGACAGAGCTGTAATGAGAGGCTGAGAAGCTGGGGGACAGTCTGCACCCACCCCTGGCTTGGTAACTGCCCAGGTGACTGAATCCCCAGGACAAAGGCAAATTTCTAGACATAGTGGACGCTGCTGCTGCTGCTGCTGCTAAGTCGCTTCAGTTGTGTCCGACTCTGTGCGACCCCATAGACGGCAACCCACCAGGCTCTGCCGCCCCTGGGATTCTCCAGGCAAGAACACTGGAGGGGGTTGCCATTTCCTTCTCCAATGCATGAAAGTGAAACGTGAAAGTGAAGTCGCTCAGTCCTGTCCGACTCTTCGCGACTCCATGGACGGCAGCCCACCAGGCTCCTCCGTCCATGGGATTTGCCAGGCAAGAGTGCTGGAGTGGGGTGCCATTGACCCTAGGGTGGCTCATAAACAATGAAAACCAGAAATCTGAAATTAACGAATGGTAATAGCTGGTTCGCTATTGTAAATAACTGGGGAGAAAGTAATTTCATAAAGCACTGTGAATGATGCATTGATTCTAAGTTTCCGGTGTTCCTCTGCTCCCTCTCCCCCACCCCCTGCGAACCCTTGAGACAGCTCCTGGGCACATCAACACAACACAATTGCTTCACCCAGGTTTTGAATCTTTCCCTCCTGACTGATGAAGTCCTGTAAAGATGCACATTGAGAGACCTATAAGCTAATTAGCTTTAACAGACTGTGTATTCTCTTGTGTCTGAATTTAGAACAGACTTTATTACATTATATACATCTATTTTTACTCCTTGTTGTTGTTCAGTCACTAAGTCATGTCCGACTCTTTGTGACCCCATGGACTGCAGCACACCAGACTTCCTTGTCCTCCACTGTCCCATTTTTACTCATTCAGTTCAGTTTAGTTCAGTTCAGTTGCTCAGTTGTGTCTGACTCTTTGTGACTCCATGAATCCCGGCATGCCAGGCCTCCCTGTCCATTACCAACTCCCAGAGTTCACTCAGACTCATGTCCATCGTGTCAGTGGTGCCATCCAGCCATCTCATCCTCTGTCGTTCCCTTTTCCTCCTGCTCCCAATCCCTCCCAGCATCAGAGTCTTTTCCAATAAGTCAACTCTTCGCATGAGGTGGCCAAAGTACTGGAGTTTCAGCTTTAGCATCATTCCTTCCAAAGAAATCCCAGGGCTGATCTCCTTCAGAATGGACTGGTTGGATCTCCTTGCAGTCCAAGGGACTCTCAAGAGTCTTCTCCAACACCACAGTTCAAAAGCATCAATTCTTCGGTGCTCAGTGTTCTTCACAGTCCAACCCTCACATCCATACATGACCACTGGAAAACCATAGCCTTGACTAGACGGACCTTAGTCGGCAAAGTAATGTCTCTGCTTTTGAATATACTATCTAGGTTGGTCGTAACTTTTCTTCCAAGGGGTAAGCGTCTTTTAATTTCATGGCTGCAGTCACCATCAGCAGTGATTTTGGAGCCCCCCAAATTAAAGTCTGACACTGTTTCCACTGTTTCCCCATCTGTTTCCCATGAGTGATGGGACCAGATGCCATGATCTTAGTTTTCTGAATGTTGAGCTTCAAGCCAACCTTTTCACTCTCCTCTTTCGCTTTTTACTCATTACCTCACTTCTAATATTTAGAGTGCCTACTATGTGCAAAATTAAGTGATATACTACCTACCAGGGGACATAAATTGCAATCCATTAATTTCTACCTTTCGAACCTTACCATCCTTCCTAGGGGGTAAAGGCCATAAGAAGCATGGGTACAACAAAGTATGAGCTGGAATGTAGGTGCCTTGTCTGTATTGGCTGTGGACATCCTTGGTTCTGTGCTGAGCACATGGTAGGTGATATTTACTGAGTAAATTTGCTCAGGAAATATGTACTGAGTAAAGGAACGTGTGTATGAATCTCCCACTATATTTCACTGAATCCAAGATGCACATTTTTCTATCTTTTGTTGTTATTGTTGTTGTTCAGTCATGTCCAACTCTTTTCAACCCTATAGGCTACAGCACTCCAGGCTCCCCTGTCCTTCACTAACTCCCTGAGTCTGCTGGTTTGTGTCTATTGAATCAGTGATGCTATCTAACCATCTCATCCTCTGCTGCCTCCTCCTCCTTTTGCCTTCAATCATTCCCAGCATCAGGGTCTTTTCCAATGAGTTGGCTCTTCGCATCAGGTGGCCAAAGTGTTGGAGCTTCAGCTTCACATCACCCCCAAAATAACACCTCTTAAAGAATCAATGACGTGCAGGGACTTCCCCAGTGGTCCAGTGTTTAAGAATCTGCCTTCCAGTGCAGGGGATGCGGGTTCGATCTCTGTTTGGGAAACTAAGATCCCACATGCCTCAAGGCAACCGCTGAGCCCACACATCATCGCTAGAGAGAAGCTAGTGCCACAACAAAGGCCTGACACAGCCATAAATAAATAAACAAATATTAGAAAAATCAATGGCATGCAAAGCAGAAAGGGGGAGGTGTAAGTGAAGAGCTTGTGATTAACATATACACACTCTGCTACCATATATAAAACAAATAACCAACAAGGATGCGCTGTATAGCACAGGGAAAGGAAAAGTGCAAGTCGCTCAGTCATGTCTGACTCTTTGTGACCCCATGTACTGTACAGTCCATGGAATTCTCCAGGCCCAGAATACTGGAGTGGGTAGCCTTTCCCTTCTCCAGGGCATCTTCCCAACCCAGGGATGGAACCCAGGTCTCCCACACTACAAGCAGATTCTTTACCAGCTGAGCAACAAGGGATGCCCTGATAGCACAGGGAACTGTGCTCAGGATTTTGTAATAACCTCGAAGGGAAAAGAATTTGAAAAGGAATATCTGTATCTCTATCTGAATCACTCTGCTAAACAGCTGAAACCAACACAACATTTGTAAATCAACCATACTTTAACCAAGAAAAGAAAAAAAAAAAAGAATCAAATGTCACACTGTACTTGGAAGGTTTTTCTCTTTCTTAGTGGTTCATACAATATTTTCTCTTACAATCAATACTTTTGAATTTGATGATGTACGATAATGACACAAGGTAGGACTTACTTAAGTATTAGAATACAGTACTTAATTCCTTGGACATTTTAAGAGGAACATTTCTTTGTAGGAGGAGCTAGACTGCATTCGAGGAGGAGAAAGGAAAATCTAGCTGGGATGAAAGGGTGGACAGCTGACATGGAAATAGGTTACACATGTGAACAAAGAAAGGCACACAGAGAGAAGTGATTAAAGTACGTTTCAGGGCTATAGAAAACATGGACACTCCTGGGATTGGAGAGTTCATATAGGGAAGCAGTACAGCCTAAGCCTGTAAATAAAGGTGGGATCACAGAAGATTTTAAAGGGCTTTGAATAACAAGCTGGAAAGTTTGGAGTTCATCTTGTATATAAATTTTGAGCCAAAATGTGGCATACTAAAAATAGTGTTCTAAGAGGATTAATCTGTGCAGGGTGGATTGAAGTTTGTAAAACTGGAGTCAAGGAGAGCAGATAGTGGATTATTTTTATAATCCATCAGAAATTTAAGGAGAGATTATGCTAAGGTCATAGAAATGGTAATGGAGAACAAAGGTGAGATATGAGAGAAATTTTGAACTAATTGGTCAATGATGTCTCTTGTTTTACATAATCATCATTCATTTAATTCTTTTAATGAACCAGGTAGCATTATACTGCTGCTGCTGCTAAGTCACTTCAGTCGTGTCCGACTCTGTGTGACCCCATAGACGGAAGCCCACCAGGCTCCCCCATCCCTGGGATTCTCCAGGCAAGAACACTGGAGTGGGTTGCCATTTCCTTCTCCAATGCATGAAAGTGAAAAGTGAAAGTAAAGTTGCTCAGGCGTATCCAACTCTTAGCGACCCCATGGACTGCAGCCTACCAGTCTCCTCCGTCCATAAGATTTTCCAGGCAAGAGTACTGGAGTGGGGTGCCATTTACTAACTGAGATCAAACCAGTCAATCCTAAAGGAAATCAGTCCTGAATATTCATTGGAAGGACTGATGCTGAAGCTGAAGCTCCAATACTTTGGTCACCTGATGCAAAGAACTGACTCACTGGAAAAAGACCCTGATGCTGGAAAAGACCGAAGGAAGGAGGAAAAGGGGACGACAGACAGTGAGATGCTTGGATGGCAACACCAACTTGATGGGCATGAGTTTGAGCAAGCTGTGGGAGTTGGTGATGGACAGGGAAGCCTGGCGTGCTGTAGTCCATGGGGTTGCAAAGAGTCGGACACGACCGAACGACTGACCTGAGCATTGCACTAAATACTTTCAAGCATCATCTCAGTATTCCAGTAGAACTTATTATTTTCTCCATTATTTTCTAAGTATCACTTATTATTTCCTCTGTTTTATAGCTGAGGGAACAGTAAATGGTACATAATCTGTGTCACTAAAAACTTCTTACCTTGGATTTGTCTTTATTTGTCGGTAGTATTACTACCTCTGTTTGTTTTCATCTGCAACTGATATCTTTCTATATGTTTTAATTTTAACTCTTTAATGTCATTTGAGTTTAGGTGCTTCTTGGTGTTCATATCCCAAATCATAGGGAAACTTCTTGATTTTGTACTATAATTAAATTATGCAGTTTTTATATAGGTTCCATTTGACATGTGCTGCCTTTATTAATTTTAAGTATCTGTCATTTTTCAATTGCTAATAAGTATTTTCTGATGTCAGTCTGCTTCCTTTTCAAGACCAGCTTCATAAGTATATACTCTTCCCAAAGAATGTTGAAAATGCATATCAGAGATTAGATGATTTCTAATTACTTCAATGACTGTTATTGAAGGGGGGTGCATTTTTTCTGACTTAACAAATCAGTTCCCTTTTGGAGACTGTGGGATAATTTTATACATCTGCTTTTCCTCCCTGACGATTTAGGCGATTTGTCCAGTACGGAGAACTGATATCAGTTCTTTCAAGGATTTTGTATATTGGTATTAAAATATCTGGGGTCCAGGTGAAAGGGAAAGGAAAACTTTTGATTCATAGATCTTCAGTTTGCCAGATTAGAGAACCAAGAGGTTGTAGGGAGTGAGGAGGGACTTCAAACCCGAGGTAACTGTGGAAGAGGGAATCTGGCCCCACTGAGGCGACACCCCGACACCACCCCAGTCTCTGCAGGTGTGCTGGAGGCAGCTCAGCCTGTTCCTGATGTTTGCTTCATGCATCTCTTCCCGACTCCAGCTTCAGTGACATCACGGTGTTAACTGAAATAGATGGTAGTAGGAGTATTTACACCACAGACATTGTCAAATACTACCAATCATGTCACCACAATGATAGATGGCGGTTAAACATTTACCAGCATATGGCTGCTTTTTAGAAAACATATTTAGCTTTCCATTTTCCTGGGTCCAATGTCTAACTCTGCTTTGAGAAAATATGTGATGAAAATGAAGCTTGATTTTGGCGTTTTTACATATTCTTCTCTTATGGGGTGAATGGTATCCTCTCAAAATTCGTACGTTGAAGCCTTTAACAGTCCACACACCAGAATGTGATTGTCTCCAGAGACGGGGTCTTTAAAGAGGTGATTAAGTTAAAATGAGGCTGTTGTTTGTTGTTGATCAGTTGCTGAGTTGTATCCAACTTTTCGTGACCCCGTGGACTGCAGCATGCCAATCTCCTCTGTCCTTCACCGTCTCCTGGAGTTTACTCATACTCATATCCATTGAGTCGGTGACATTACCTAACCATCTCATCTTCAGCTGCCCCCTTCTTCTTCAATCTTTCCCAGCATCAGGGTCTTTTCCAATGAGTTGTCTCTTTGGATCAGGTGGCCAAGGTATTGGAGCTTCAGGTTCATCATCAAGCCTTCTGATGAATATTCAGAGTTGATTTCCTTTAGGATTGACTGGTTTGATCTCCTTGCAGGCCAAGGGACTGTCAAGAGTTTTCTCTAGCACCACAATTCAAAAGCATAAATTCTTTGGTGCTCAGTCTTCTTTATAGTCCGACTTTCACATTTGTACATGACTACTGGAAAAACCATAGCTTTGACTAGACAGACCTTTGTTGGCAAAGTGATGTCTCTGCTTTGAGGTTGTTGTAGGGAGCCCTAATCTAGTCTGAGTCCTTATAAGAGTGGGCAAATAGAACGCAGAGAGATACCAGGCAGGTGCTTGCACAGGAGAAAGACTAAGTGAAGACACAGCAAAAAGACAGCCACCTCCAAGCCAAGAAGAGAGGCCTCAAAAGAAACCAACCCCACTGACGCTTTGATCCTGGGTGTTCAGCCTTCAGAACTGTGAGGACATGAATTTCTGTCGAGCCAGCCAGTCTGTGGACTTTTGTCATGGCAGCCTGAGATCACTCATACATTCCCTCTCATGAGCCCAAACCATCTCATATTCCCTCCCCACCTGTACCCCATGAGAATGTCAATCAGGCCCTTCTGTTTTTTTTGCAAACAGCAGAGAATCATGGAATGAAACTGCTTCCTACTTGTCAGCTTACTTGTTTACTAAAGCGTGTTAAAGATTCCTGCCCAAGGATCAGCTTAGCTCTCTATCATATGAAGGTGCTGACCTCTCCCTTCCCCTTGATGCCTTGCACTTGCCCCTAGAGCTTCTGTCTACATAGAGTCAGACAGGGGAGTGAAGGGGACAGAGAGAAGTTTGCACACGGGTGAGAGCACAACCAAAGTTCAAGGTGACGAGCTCACAGATGACTGACAGTTATCTTGATGTAAGAAACACAGCATTTTTTTTTTTTTTGGCTGAAAAGAACTTCCTTCTTCCAAAATACACTATCTTAGAGGACTATGAAGTGGTGAACTATTCACAGATGAAATTCTGAAAGTGGCATCTTCAATTCCAAAGATGTGCCCAGTTGACCCACTTCTTATCTTATTCCCACCTAAATCTGTGTCCTTAAGTCAAAAAAGATCCCTGGGGGTGGTGTTACTTCAATATCTCACAACGAATTATGGACCTCGAGATTGTCATGCTGAGGGAAGTAAGTCAGATAAAAAAAAAAAAAAATGATATTGCCTTTGTGTGAAATCTTACAAAATGGTACAGATGAACCTGTTTACAAAACAGAAACAGAATCACAGATGTAGACAACAAACTATGGTTACCAAGGGGGAAAGAAGGGAGGGGTAAATTGGGGGATTGGGATTGACATACACATACTACTATATATAAAATAAATAACTAATAAGAACCTACTGTACAGCACAGGGAACTCAACTCATTACTCTGTAATGGCCTATATGGGAAAAGAATCTAAGAAAGTGTGGATATATGAACATGTATAACTGATTCACTATGCTGTACAGCAGAAACCAATACTAATACAACAGTGTAAATCAACTATACTCCAATACAAATTAATTAAAATAAAAAGAATTATAATTCAGTCTTCTTAATTATATTTAAAAAGAAAACAATTTTGAAATGATTGATGAATTATGATTGTGTAGAAACATTTGTACTAAAAGATTCTTTAATATAGCTAAATAAATATTTGTCTTACTAATGATGAGACGGCATGGTGATTCAGGACAATGGACTTCTTCAAATACACGCATAGTAGGCTACAGTCCATGGGGCTACAGAGTCAGACATGGCTGAGAGACAGTCCACGGGGGCGCGTGCGCGCGCGCGCACACACACACACACACACACACACACACACAGAGGATAATATATTGGAAAGCCATCCCTTCAACAAATCCTTACTAAAGCTGTATCATCTGCTTGGCACAATAATGAATAAGATACACAGTCTTTGTCCTCACGCAAGTACAAGGCATATGAATACACCCTTTCAATACAATAGATTCTCAGAGAGGCGCTATCATTACACGCTGTGTGTGCTTGGAAAAGTCATTTGATTCCCCTGAATCTCAAATTTTCTTATCTGTAAAATGGGATCACTGAGTCCTGTTGGACCACTGCTGAGTTATACCTGAACATCAGTTAGGATCAAGTAAGCGAGAAGGGAATGGCAACCCACTCCAATATTCTTGCCTGAAGAATTCCATGGACAGAGGAGCCTGGAGGGCTATGGCCCACGGGATTGCAGAGTCAGACATAATCGAGTGACTAACACTACTACAACTACGTGAGAATTAGGGGCTTCCTAAGGCTATAAGTCTTCCCCTAAGGCTATATTAGGGACTTCCCTAGTGGTCCAGTGGCTAAGACGCCATGCTCCCAATGGGGGCCCAGGTTTCACCCCTGCTCAGGGAACTAGATCCTGCATGCCACAACCACAGTGCCCACATGCCGCAACTAAGACCTGGTGCAGCCAAACACATAAACTTTAAAAATAATAAAATTATGTTAATGGTAAATGCCAGGCCTTCTCAGATCTCATCTTAAAGACGGAAACACGGTGCTCACTGGTTTGGCTCCTCCAGGCAGAATGGCTGTCTCGTGTGCACTGGACAGTTTCAGTTGCCTCGGGCTGTGGAGCCTGCGCTCGCAGAAGCAGAGGGTCTGGGGCCGCCTCACTTCCGGCCTCTGCCCCTCCCTGTGTTCTCTGTCCGGCTGGTCATCACTCTTGCCTTGACATCTCACAATGGGACAGAAGAGCCTGGGTTTTGAGTTCGAAGGGCATGGAAGATAGATCTTGCTTTTCTTTGCATGGCAGTTTATTAATTTCTCTTTCAGCTACCGCAGATACTTGGAAGAAAGAAAAGAGACCCACCAGTCCATCACTAAATCAGTAACTTAAACAATGAATCTTAAAACCAGATTCATCCACAAGGACTATAGTAGGAGGGTCCCTCCACCTTCAAGGAGACCACTTGTTTAATCAATTCTTCCCTACGTGCTGGCTGCCTTTGTGAGTTCCCACTGTAAATGAATTTTGCATTTGAGGAAAAGCCAACGGAGGTTAAACAAGGTGTCCCAAATCAGAGAGGTCTGCCTGATTCCAAACTTCAGCTCTGTTCCCTCAACTCAAATTGCCTCACTATTGTCTCCAAGATCCTGGTTAATTTTCAGAAGTAGCATATTCATGGAAACCCAGTTTCTAGGCTAAAATAGAACACAGGCCACCACTGCTTTCTGTCCCTCCTGTTTTGGGTACACACCTTGACCCATAGGCAAATATCTCATTATCTCAATTTCTGACTCTGGAATTCTGATCAGGAGGAGGGTTAATATTTAAACTAAAGGGCTCTGGATGACTAAATCCTATTCTCTTCTGACTTGCCCTGCTGCTGCTGCTAAGTCGCTTCAGTTGTGTCCAACTCTGTACGACCCCAGAGATGGCAGCCCACCAGGCTCCCCCATCCCTGGGATTCTCCAGGCAAGAACACTGGAGTGGGTTGCCATTTCCTTCTCCAATGCATGAAAGTGAAAAGTGAAAGTGAGGCCACTTAGTTGTGTCCGACTCTTCACGACCCCAAGGACTGCAGCCTACCAGGCTCCTCCGCCCATAGGATTTTCCAGGCAAGAGTACTGGAGTGGGGTGCCATCGCCTTCTCTGGGCTTGCCTTGGGGCTGCGGCTAAGACACTTGCTAATCGGATCAAAATAAGAAATGTGTCGAAGAAACGAGAAGGGTTGAGTTGGGTTTTAAGTTCAAGAGCGGCACAGACTCAGCCCAAGCCCAGGTGGCCCACGTCTACCCAGTGTCCCTCCACTGACCGTTCTGTGTCCTGGACACAGTCCTCCTGCTGGTAGGCAGGAGGAGAAAGGTCGGGCTGGCACGCTCCTCGGTCCCCTTTTGCCTGTTGGTTGGCAGATCCTCATAGAATAAAAGCGCCTTTTCGTGTAATTCTAATCAAAACACACTTTGAAAGGGGTGTCTGCTGCCAAAACGTTATATTTATCCCAAGAAAAATGAGAAACTATTTTTGGATTATCTGCCCATGGCTCACTCGCCTTACTGCAGATAAACTGGAATTACTTGCATGCAGACCCTGTGTTGCTCAGGACATGTGTCGTGCTCCCTCCCAGGACTCTGCCTGTGAAGGAGGCTCTATGCTGCTGCTCTTCCTGGGTACCTCCAAGCTGGGGTTAGACGATGGATGTGGGACCCACAGAGCAAGGTCTGAGTTCTGGCTTGGCTACTTCCCAGCTCTGCAGCTTCAAGCTTTTTTTTTTTTTTTTTTTAACATCTCCGAGTCTCAGTTTTTTCTTCTATAAAATGGGGATATTGTTGTTGTTCAGTCGCTCAGTCGTGTCCGACTCTTTGTGATCCCATGGACTGCAGCATGCCAGGCTCCCCTGTCCTTCACTATCTCCCAGAGTTTGCTCTAACTCATGTCCACTGAGCTGGTGATGCCTTCCAACCATCTCATCCTCTGTATCCCCCTTCTCCTCCTGCCTTCAGTCTTTCCCAGTATTAGTGTCTTTTCCAGTGAGTCGGCTCTTTGCATCAGGTGGCCAAAGGACTGGAGCTCCAATTTCAGCATCAGTCCTCCCAGTGAATATTCAGGGTTTATTTCCTTTAATACCGACTGGTCTGATCTCCTTGCAGTCAAAGGAACTCTCAAGAGTCTTCTCCAGGACCACAGTTTGAAACCATCAATTCTTCGGCGCTCAGCTTTCTTTATGGTCCAACGCTCACATCTGTACATGACTACTAGAAAAACCATAGCTTTGACTGTACTGATCTTTGTTATCAAAGTGATGTTTCTGAAGAACACCCAATTTGAAGATGGCTGTGGGAATTAAATGCGATAAAGCCTTGTTATTTTGGAGGTGGGGGCCAGGGGACTCAGTAACTGCTTTGCCTCTTCTCTTTCCAAATCTGTCTTTGGCCCTGAAAGAAGAGATCTTAATCTACCTTGAAGAAAATGGCAGAGAAACTAGGGGAACCACACACTTGCCTTCATCTTCCACGTGTTTTGGCCAGGAAGAGGGAAGCCGTCATGAACAGGCTGCTGTAGAGCAGGAGATAAACTCTAATGGCCTTAGGAGCCAGGCAGATACCAGAGATGCAGAGAGAAGACAGGAAGTGACGGGAACTGCAGCTCAGTAGGGATACATGCAGTAACCACAGGCCTTCAGATCTGAAGATTTCACAGCACCAAGCATGCTGCTCGGAAAACACAAGGGTGGGCTTAATGGGCCCTTGGGGCTCCAATTTGTAACTCCTACTCTGGAGGGATGCATTGTCTCATTCCTTCAATAACTGTCTCACAAAGCCCACCTCCCCTGGAACTATCTCCTTCCTTTCTTTGCTTGTGGCCCTTGGTCTTTTCTAGCCCAGCCACTCATTTGCAAACATTGACACAAGACCTTGTGGAAGAGACCAAAAAAAAAAAAAAGCCAGAGTGGATGCAGCCATCCAAACTAGAA
Source organism: Cephalophus harveyi (assembly GCA_006410635.1). Lineage (NCBI taxonomy): Eukaryota > Metazoa > Chordata > Mammalia > Artiodactyla > Bovidae > Cephalophus > Cephalophus harveyi. Next base: position 35,081 of record SJYT01048124.1, on the reverse strand, counting down.
AAGAGAGGAGTGCTTCAGTGAGCTGTTACATATATGCTGTTGTGATAATGTTCCAATTTGCTAGGGAAATAGTAAAGAAATTGCTTCTGTCTAGGGCAGGAGGCAGCGGGCACAGGGGAGAGGGATGTTTAATTGTGGAGGTGTCACTTGAGTCCTGATGGGTTCTGACAAGGAGGGTGGCTGGCAGGAGGTGAGTGAAGGCTGTGACAGGCCCATGGTTTGGGGTTTTGCTTGTCTCTCACGTGTATGTTTAGTCCCTCTTTCCTGTTGGAATTTTGGAAGCTCCTTGAAGGAGGCACCTGTGTCCTCTGTGTGGTTTTCCCGATTTCCTTGACATTCTGTAACACCTATCTTAGTTTTTCTTGCTCTTGAAGAATCTTTTTCTGGTTGTTGAGAAAAGGAGATGCCAGATTTTGTATCAGTGGGAAGCAGACAGTCCGAGGCATTTTCGGAACACAGATAAAGGTAGCTAGATTGGTGCTGGGTCTGAACGAGCCGAGGATTCCTGAGACTGAGGCTGACAGATGATGTCTTGCTCCTGATAATAGTCCATCAGGACTTCCTCCTCAGCTGAAAGGAGAGGACAGGCAGGCACATTGGTCCCTAATTGTCCCTAATCACAGATGTTCAGAGACAACCCAGAGAGAAGACCTCCCGCATTATGGATCCTACCAGGAAGCAGCGGATCAGGTTATCAGCAGCCTGAGGATAAGGAGTGTTGATTTAGCTGTAGGAGCTTGGACCCAGGCTGATTTCACAAAACCAGTGACACAAGGGCTCATCCCTTTAACCGGGGCTCCCAGTCTTGTCTGTTTCAGGAAAGGTGGAGATGAAATGGGGAAAAGATAAGAACGTTTCCCGAACACCTGCTCTTTGTTGGACTAAATTCTTTATCTACATGAGCTCATTCACTCTTCACAGTGACCCACGATCAAATCGACAACAGACGTTGTTTTTAATTTTACTTTGGAAGAAAACTAAGCTACCGGGTTGCATTGCCCACCCAGCATCAAGCTTTGAGAAAGTTGCAGGGCTGAGCTTCAGTCCCAAGCTTCCTCATCATAGAAGCTGCTATACCCTGCTGTCTCCATGTCCTGGGGCAGCATCCTCAGGAAACAGGTTTGGGCATAGAAGGCATGTGTGTGTGTGTGCGTGTTTGCTCAGCTGTGTCTGACTCTTTGAGGCCCCATGGGCTGTAGCCCGCCAGACTCCTCTGTGTATGAGATTTCCCAGGCAAGAATATTGGGATGGGTTGCCATTTCCTTCTCTAGGAGTGTGTGTGTTAGTTCCTCAGTTGTGTCCGACTCTTTGCAACCCCATGGACTGTAGCCTGCCAGGCTCTTCTGTCCATGGGATTCTCCAGGCAAGAATACTGGAGTGGGTTGCCATTTCCTTCTCCAGGGGATCTTCCCCACCCAGGGATTGAACCCATATCAGCTACACTGGCAGGAGGGTTCTTTACAACTAAGCCACTTGGGATGCCCATGAAGAGGATGCGACCTTAAGTTATTCTCTTTGGCTGAGATCAAATCTCTGAGTGGGGCTCAGGTAAAAGGCATCAGCCCCCACCACTCCAAGTATCTGGGGGCTTTGGGATCACACTACTATGTCCACTACTCTACCCCTAAACCCCTACCCCAGAGCAACTTACCTGGAATCCAGGGCTTTCCCTACTGTGCCTCTGAATTAAAAGGAAAGCCTATTATTAGACTAGAAATCTTAGGAGAGGAAAGTTATTTATTTAGAGAGGATTATCTACAAAATAAAAATTTTCGATATAGTATGGTCTTGTCCAGGAAGATGTTCAGGGCTGGGAATATTCTCAGTCTATTCAAGGAGGTATTGTGTGCTGCCGTGTCCAACTGCAATGATCAGTACTGCTAAGACTAGAACATACACTCTGCAGAGTTCACTGGTGTAGCCAAAACCTTGAGTTTTCGACAGCCACAAGATCGGAAGTGTCCACGCAATTTGGCATCCACGTCCAACCCCACCATGGACATCCACACTGATAACTAACTTAATTCCATTAGATTTTCCCCAGGTTCCTGCAAAGGTTAGGTTTCTATTGGACCCCAGGGTCCTCAGCTCAGAGTTCAGACACACTCATCTTGCTACATTCTTTCTGGGACTCCATTAGGTACTACATTTGATCTTAGCCAAAAGGCTGAAAAGCAATGGGACGCCATCAGTTAACAAAAATGTGGAGCTGAGCTGCTCACGCCAGGCTTGCTCTGAGTAGGAGGCATGGGCAGCGGGATGGAGAATTTTGTGGCCTCAGCAGGGGCATCAGGCCCCGTGGGGACAGGATACGAAGTCACATAGGTCAGGATGTGACTCATAGTTGGTGAGGGGTGATCAGCTGACCTGGACAATCAGAAAAGGGTTATCAAGAGACCTCAGTGTGAGAAGAGAGTGGAGAGTGCACAGCAGGGATGCAGGCGGCTGGACTCTGAATGGATCTGGGATGGATTCCATGGTGTCTCAGTCTGTTTCTGCTGCTGTAACAGGTCACCACAGACCAGGTGGCTCATGAACAACAGAAATTTATTTCTCCCAGTTCCAGAGGCTGGGAAGTCCAGGATGAATGTGTCAGAAGATTGTATATTTGGTGAAAGCCCACTTTCTGGTTCATAAACCACTCTTCTCAAGTGGGGAGTGGGGTCTCTTTTTATCAGGGCACTAATCCCATTTGTGAGGGCTCCACCCTCATGACCTCATAACCCCCAAGGCCCCTCCTCCAAAGACCATCACGTTGTAGGGATGTAAACAGTCAACCTGGGGCCAGGAGAGCTCAGCTTTCCCAGCTCCTCAGCCACAACGGCAGTCACATCTTCATCAAGGCCCAGACCGTGGAGTCTGACTGCTCAGGTTCAAATCCCAGCTCCTCTTCCTGCTAGCGATGTTGCCTGGGTGAGTTACTCAACCTCTCTGTGCATCACTTCTTCACAGAGAATAATAACACGGGCCTTGAGGATTTAGGATTAAAACAACCAATATGAGTGAAGCACCTAGAACATGGGACAAAGGAAGTGCTGGTTCTTCTGTCCAGAAATTTCTTCTCTATCTTCTCTTCTCTGTTTGAGGGCTTTCCTTGTAGCTCAGATGGTTGAGAATCCACCTACAGGGCAGGAGACCCAGGTTCCATCCCCGGATTGGGAAGATCCCCTGGAGAAGGGCATGGCAACCCACTCCAGTATTCTTGCCTGGAGAATTCCATGAACAGATGAGCCTGCCCAGCCACAGTCCATGGGGTTGTAAAGAGTTGGACACAACCGAGCGACTTTCACTTTTCTCCTCTGTTTTCCACCCTTCTTTCTGTTTACCCTTCCTTTTCTTTCTCTTTTCCTTAGCTGACTCTCACGTGGAGCTGACACAATATGCTTTGATTTATGACTCAAAATGTGGTCTCCTTTGTGGCTCATTTAAAATCAGGTAAGGGAAAGGCCCCATACTGGAACAGCCCTTTCAGTTGTTTCGGTTTTTTGTTGTTGTTACCTTTATTTTTAAATTAATTTTTATTGGCGTATGACTGCTTTACAATATATTAATTTCTACTGAACAGCTAACTGAATCAGCTATACATATACATATATTCCCTATTTCTTTCGCATTTAGGTCACCACGGAGCACTGAGAAGAGTTTCCTAAGCTAGACAGTAGGTTCTCATCAGTTATCTATTTTATACATAGAAGTGTGTATATGTTAACCCCAGCCTCCCAGTTCATCCCCCTCCTTGGTGTCCACACATTAGCTTCCTACCTCTGTGTGTCTATTCTGCTTTGCAAGTAAGATCATCAGTTTTTGTGTATACACATAGGTGCATTAGTAGACAATATTTTTTTCTCTCTCTGACTCACTTCACTCCTTTGTTTCTTTTTGGTAGTTCATGGTCTCAAGTGAGATTTTCCCATGATCATGTAGTTCCAAATAGAAGACCTGCTTCCCCGCACCCCCATCCCGCCCCTGACCTCCATTTTCATTACCTCATCATTAAGCTTCTATTAGCCTTTTCTGGACCCTGATGTGGCTGAGATCAGGCTTTAATGTGGCATGGCCAAGTATGCAAGGACCCACTCTGGATGTGATAAAGGTTTTTCCGTTTCATGAGAAATCTTAAATTCATTCTGAGATGACTTCAGGAGGGTACAGTGATGTTCTTTTTTTAAAAAGCTATTTTTGCCCATGGAACACACCATTTCTACAAGTAGGGAGCCTCATCCAAACACCACGCTAGACAGGCAAGCTCCCAGCTTGGGAGATGGTAACTCTTTCCTTTCCTAATTCTTCACTCTTTCATGGCTTATCAACATGGAAGGGAAAGTCCATCAACTCTTGGGAGAAAACTTAGACATAAGCAAATTTGCAATCTGCAAGCCAGCACTGCAAAGCTTAAAATGAACAAAACCTCAGGATGAAGACAGACAGTTTTAAAAATCCAGTTATGATGGGACGTGAGGATCAACAATTGATGGAGAGCCATGTAAAGTAGCCAAGACAAAACATTTTGTGAAAAATGGTGGTAGATTCAAGTAAGCCTGAGACCGGAAGTTGTCTTCTTTCTCCAGAAAGGCAGAAGGATGAAACAGCCCCAATCAAAGAGAATAACAGCACCCTTCCATTTGTTATTCAGGAACCAGATGAGGCTCATTTATAATACATAGTTACAGCTCTAGAATTTGTCCAGAGGAAACAGAAATCCAAGTTTGATTAATCAGGATTGTTTATTTTAAAGCCTGAACATTCAGCAATATTAAGCACTGCAATTAATGTTAGCCCTGAGTTAATGAAATGGTCTATCTGTTAGGGTTAGGATATGTGAATAATGAAAAATTAGCAATAAAAGGAGAGACTTACTCCATCCATCCATCTATCTATCCACTCATCCATTCATTCAGCCAGGTGCCCATCCCCCCTCCCTCCATCCACCAATTTATCCATTCCTCCACCCATTCACCCATCCATTCATTTGCCCATATGCCCACAATTCATCCATCCATGTATCCTTCATCCACCCACCCACCCCCTCATTCACCATTCATCCAACCATCCACCTGCCCACCCACTGGGACCTTACTGGAACGTGCTGGTTGTCATACTAGCTGATACATACATGAAAAGTCAATCTGAGCCTCAGAGAATTTACAGACAAATAGGAAGAAGAAACATACAAGTAATTATAATACGATATGATGAAATAAGGTGCACGTAGCACAGCATGGCACCCCACTCCAGCACTCTTGTCTGGAAAATCCCATGGACAGAGGAGCCTGGTGGGCTGCAGTCCATGGGGTCGCTGAGGGTCGGACACGACTGAGCGACTTTACTTTCACTTTTCACTTTCCTGCATTGGAGAAGGAAATGGCAACCCACACCAGTGTTCTTGCCTGGAGAATCCCAGGGACGGGGGAGCCTGGTGGGCTGCTGTCTACGGGGTCGCACAGAGTTGGACACGACTGAAGCGACTTAGCAGTTGCAGCAGCACAGCATAGCACCCTCCCCGCCCCCCCGCCCCCCCCAAAAAAATCTGCTTAGAGGTGTCAAAAAGTTCTGCAGAGAAGACAAGTTTTGTTCTGGAATATTAAGGCTGAGCATGAGTCCATCAGATAGATAGCGCTGCTTTCTCTATCTGAAATACCTCCTATTCCTGTCCCTGGCAGACCTGGAGACAGGAGACAATCCTGCATGGTTAGCCTTGGAGGAAGTCTGCCCTGTTTACCAGAGACCTCTCTGAGAGTCTGATGTGTACCCTGCTCCCAATGCAAACACACAAATACACACAACTAGACACAGTTTCACTGGGTCCCTGAACCTATTCATGGGCACCAGACCTCTAGGCAGAGGAGTGAGGAGCAGGCAGAAAAGAACAAGATGGAGAGCCTTTCCTGTCAATTACATCAAAAATCTATCTGCCAGAGGGTCAATATAAGGATCCTGAAAACATAAAACAAAAAACTTGAACCCAGAAACATAGAAAAGTGGTTGCCAGGAGCTGGCGGGTGGGGGAAATAGGGGGAATCCACCTGCCAATGCAGGGGACCCAGGTTCGATCCCTGGTCCAGGAAAGATCCCACATTCTGTGGGCAACCCATGGTTGGTGCCCATGCACCACAACTATGAGTCTGTGTTCTAGAGCCTGTGCTCTGGAACAAGAGGCCGCCAGAACGGGAAGCTTGAGCCCTGCAATGAAGAGTAGCCTCTGCCCTCCGCAACTAGAGAACGCCCGAACAGCAACAAAGACCCAGTGCAGCCAAAAATCAAACAAACAATAAATAAAATCTTTCACAAATTAGAACTTAAATGTAATCCCCCCACTACCACCAAAAAAAAGATAAATATGTAAACCTGATGAATGGGTTAATTTACTCAATGAAGGGGATCCTTTCACAATGCATACATATAACAAATGATCACATTTACACTTTGAATGTCTTACAATCTTGTCAGTCATATCTCAATAGAAATGGGAAAATACATTTAAAAAACCCAATCAGAGTCAAGTTACTGGAGTTTATTGTAGATAATGATATCAGTCAACAGTTTCAAGACCAACATGATCTTTTTTCCTTCTATAGTGTATAAATAATGGATACAGTTATTCTCAAATAAGTCCTAGATGTTTATTATTACATATTTTGGTGTGAAGGAACCCTTGTATGTATCACATGTTAAAATGGAAAGAAATTTTAAAGCCAAAAGACCCACTGAGCATTTTCAATCAAGAGTCAGAACCTAGAGCAGACATCCAGGGAAAAAGTTACTCTTGCAAAGATGTCTGAATACAGCCTGCCTCTGGTGGTGGCACCTGCCATGTAGACATTTGTTATGTAGGAACACTGAAAATGCTTCCAAGGCAAGACTGCCTCCAAAATGCCTTGCCATTGGAGTGGGGAAGATGCAGCTTAAAACCAATAGCCTTTGCGCAAATTAGGGGCATTGTGCTTGCTAATGAAAATCACCCTCAGGACAGGCTTTACTATCTCCGTTTCTCCTTTCACTTCCACCCAGACTGGCACCCCTTCAGCCATCCTGGGTAGAATCATGGAGACCTGGGTATCTGGGGATGAATGCTGCAAGCACAAAGGCTGCTTCTCTACAAGCCAGTGGTTTTCTCATTTTCCTTCAAAAGTGAATTTTGGACACCCCATCTCTGTTAGACTACAGCACAGGCTATCTTTTCATATTCATTTCTGGAGGAAGCCCAGGAGATACTTCTTGCCTACTATTTTAAGGATTAAATATTTACCATGTATTATAGGTCATGGAAAATGGCTTTCTTTTCAAATTTCTGGATTATTTTTTCACGTCCAAGGGTGAGTCAACATTCATAAAGGCCTTCTGTAATCTACAATACTGAGTTTAGGCCAGTTGGTGCCCCTGGAAGATATGAGCGCACTCACCCCAGTTTCTATTTATGGAATAGACTACAAGGTAGAAACTCCTCTGTGGCTCCTAAAGGCCATGTGACCAAACCGGCCAAGGATACACAATGGAAGCATTGCATGGGACTCCTGGAACATCTCCTAAACGAGAAGGGATCACACTCCCCCCCAACCCTTTCCTCTCTCCTATGTGGAACACAGTCATGATGGATAGTGACCGGGCAGCCTCTGGGACCATGAGGTAAGCTGGAGAATGGAAGCCATGTGTTCAACGTGGCAGAGGAAACAGTTAAGAGCTTGGGACCCTGATGACACCGATATGTATGCATGTATGTGTTAGTTGCTCAGTTGTGTCTGACTCTTTGCGACCCCATGGATTGTAGCCTGCCAGGCTTCTCTGCCCATGGACTTCTCCAGGCAAGAATACTGGAGTGGGTTGCCTTTCCCTTCTCCAGGAGATCTTCCCGGCCCAGGGACGGAACCTAGGTCTCCAGCATTGCAAGCAGATTCTTTACCATCTGAGAAGGGACGGTGACACTGGGGTCCCACCATATTAGCCCTAAACCTCCTCTTTGAGACTTTTTATGATTAGATCACAATTATAAAGGTTTTTTTTTGTTTGTTTGTAGCAACAAAATCCAATTTTCACTGGGATGCCATTCATCTGGTTTTGCTAGCAGAGGTCTGTCTCCATGCCTAGGAGAACAATCATCTCAGCTCTCAGTTTTGCTGAATTATCCATGGCTGATCTTCCTGACTGGCAGCTGTCCAAGTGTATCAGCCATTCCATAGGGCGATGGCATCAGAAGATTGTGTTCATCAGCCTGATGGAAAGTTACAGCTGGCATGGTTGAGCAATGGTTCTGACGCTGGTCATCTAACATCTAAGAGACTCTCCAAAGCCCTGCCTTTGATCCACTGTTTGTCAAAATCTTCTCTTTCTACCTGGTCTACTGAATAATGGGTCTGGACAGGTTTGACTCCTCCCTCTGCTGTAAATAACCTAGATATGAGAGGCACAACCCATTTTTCTTTCAATTATTATCTGACTCTTAGGGCTATTTGACTTTCCTGCGTCAAAAAACAAACATCGAACATGAGGATGAAGCCAGGACTGCCCCAAACGCAAGAAAAAAAAAAAATCTTTCTTTCTCTTCCCCTGAATGTTTTTCTAGTGACTCCTTTTGGAATGTTATTTTGAACTTACAAAGGTTCTTTTTTTTTTTTTTTTCTTAAAAAAAAAAAGAAAAAACTTTGTGTATTTCTTTTAAGCATCCCTTGAGAAAGTCAGATTTAAACTTAGCCAACGCGTTGGCTTTTTAAAAGCACTTGCTTAAAATAGACGATGTAAATCTTGGTGGGAAATCTTTAGGTGCCCCGAATGGACAGAAATAGAAATGTTAATGGAAATGCCATTTGTAAAGACACTGGTGGCGGCTCCATTCAGATGTACCCAATCAGAAAAGACTGGAGTTTTGCAAACTGTTCCAGTGTGAGTCTGAGTCTGACTTTTGGAGCTCAGGGAGGGTGTGTGTGGGGGGGTGGATACAAAGCCAGAGGAAGAAAGTAAAAGCACAGGCCATAATAACATTGTCGGGACCAGAGGGACTCCTGACTTGGTTCTTTTCTAACTCCTTTAAGGAGCAACCCTTCTTTCAAAGACTGCATCTTTCAAAGATTACAAACGTTAAATGAGTCACCCTGGTAGGTCTGCAGGGCTTGGCGTGATATCATCTGGGTTGCTGTAGGTCAATACAGAGTGAAGTCACAGAGGTCCGCGCTATGTGGGAACCCAGGGGCACAGGCCTCTGGGCTGGGCTTCACGGGTGTGGACTTGACCTCCAGCTGTTCAGAAAGGTGCCTAGTCCTATGGTTACCCCTTAGCAGACCCAGGCAGTGCCAGCTCGGGGGTATGGCTTGAGGATGGCACAGTGTGAGGACAATATGGGGGGGGCGGAGTTTTATCTCCCCTAGTTCTATTCCAGACATCCCCCAAAGCTCTCCAGATGAAAGAAAATGGTACAATCTGAAACTTTCTTAGTCCTATTTTACAAATGTTTCAAGGTCTCTTTGGAAATGCAGTTCTGAAATGTGCCTCCCTCCAGTCTTGCTTCCTCTTAATCACCTCTGTTCCTCAAACCTGAGGACTCCCCTTAAACCACAAGCCCTGCAAAGTGTTCTGTATCCAGTAATTTCCCAGCCATGGGGCTATACACATTGTTATATTTATTGCTATGTTCACTAAGGCTTTAATATCACCAGGCAGACTTTCAGCCCATTCATTAATTGGTGGCTCAGACGGTAAAGAATCCGCCTGCAATGCAGGACACCTGGGTTCAATCTCTGGGTCAGGATGATCCCCTGGAGAAGGGAATGGCAACCGCTCCAGTATTCTTGCCTGGAGAATTCCATGGACAGAAGAGCCTGGTGGGCTACAGTCCATGAAGTGGCAAAGAGTCAGACATGACTGAGGGACTAACACTTTCACTTATCAGTTTCACTATATAGGTCAAAGCTACTCTCCCAGCTCGCTCCTTCCTCTCCTTCCCCCACTCTGTCCACATTTCCATTCCCTATATCTGCATCTCTACTCCTGCCCAGCAAATGGGTTCATCGTACAATTTTTCTAGATCCCGTATATATATGTGTTAGTATACAATATTTATTTTTCACATTGTGACTTTACTCTGTATGACAGACTCTAGGTCCATCCACATGACTATAAATGACCCAATTTTGTTTCTTTTTCTGGCTGAGTCGTATCCCATTGTATGTATGTACCACAACTTCTGTCCAGTTACCTGTCGATGGACACTTAGGTTGTGTCCACATGTTGGGTATTGTGAATAGTGCTGCTACAAACACTGGAGTGTAGCTCTCTCTTTGAGAGGATGATTTCATTTCCTTTGGACATATGCCCAGAGGTGGGATTGTTGGATCATACGGTAGTTCTAGTTTTCATTTTTTGAGAAACCTCCATTCTGGTTTCCATAGAGGCTACACCAGTTCCCATTTCCACTGGCAGTGTTCCCAGGCTCCCCTTTTCTCCACATCCACACCAACACTTGTTATCGCTGGTCTTCTTAATGAAAGCCATTCTAACAAGCGTGAGGCCACACCTCATTTAGTTTCGATTTTCCTTTCCCTGACTATTAGTGATATTGAGCTTCTTTTCACTGCTTTTCAACTTTTAATTAACACTAATTACTAAATGGGGGCAATTTTGATTAAAAAAAAAAAAGACTTTCAACCAATCACCCCCAGAAAATGTAGTTTTGCTATCTTAAACCCTTCCATCTTTCTAATCCATTTCAGCAATACTGTGCAGACACTCAGGCATCTTGCTTTGTGCACAGGGATAGGAAACTGTGGATCGAGTCTGTTCCCTGACTTTGCTCCTAAACCCTGTGTGCTCCCTGCCCTGGAGCATGGGCCCCACTTGAGAGGCCTTTCAGCTCTTCGTGTTTTGGTTCCTCTAGACTTCTTGTCCCTGGTTGAGATTATTCAGCAACTTGTGCCCCTCTGTCTAACCTGCCTAAGAAAAAGCAGAGATAAGGAGGGCTTTCACCCATTGGCTCGGATGCTCTGAGTGGATGAACCACGAATAGCGCTGTTTGGAAACCTACTTCTGATTATCACTGTCGAAGGTGTCAGCTGTCCAAAAAACTGCCGAGAGCAAAGAACACTGAGATTAGCTAAATGCAGAGGGCCGCTGGGAACTCTTCTCAAGGACAGTGGTGGGCTGAGAGCAAGCAGCCCCTCGCTGCCAGGTGTGACCGGAAAGTTCATTCTTTGGATTCCTCTTTAGCGGCACACGCTACAAAGCCAGAGGGAGATGGCTGACTCCGTCCTGAGACCAAACACAGGGCCGTGGACTCCATTCATTTCCTTCTCATCACGCAGATGAACCTCATGTTTTGTTTTAATGAACTGCAGAAAGGGAAAACAATGCCTATTTCAGGAACTCTGTGCCCCAAGCACCAAAGAGGTATTGCACCATGATGGCATTCTTAGAACAAGTAGATGCCCAAGGTCGTGCCCTTGGAGGTTATACATGTGTGAAGATTTACAGTTCCATTTTCAGGACCTTTGCGATTTTTATTTCTCTTTTCCTGGAATGCCGTTCTCTCTCATCTCGGCAGACTCACTCTCCTATTCCTTTCATGTCTCTGCCCGAGTGTCATCGCCACACAAGGTTTTCCTGCCTTCTCTATCTGAAACAGCCTCCCTGCCCCACCAGCCATCTGGTAACTTCCTCTGCTTTGCTGTCCCAAGTGGTGATCAGGAGACACATGGCTACTGGGCACTGGATATGCGACTCTGTGTTTAGTCACTAAGTCATGTCCTACTCTTTGTGACTCCATGGACTGCAGCATACCAGGCTTCCCCATCCTTCACCATCTCCTGGAGTCTGCTCAAACCCAAGTCCATTGAGTCGGTGGTACCATCCAACCATCTCATCCTCTGTCGTCCCCTTCTCCTCCTGCCTTCAGTCTTTCCTGGCATCAGGGTCTTTTCCAGTGAATTGGCTCTTTTCAGCAGGTGGCCACAGTATTGGAGCTTCAGCTTCTAGTGCCACTGAACTTTTAATTGTCTTTAACTTAAATTTTAAAACTGATGGTGTATAAATGACTTTCCTGTTAAACAACTTTATTATTTGGTAGAACTACCAATTTGACTTTAACCATTGAACATTTAGCATCCGCACTGAATTATGCTGAAAGTGTCAAATATACTTGGGTTTCAAAGAACTTTTTAAATGGCTTTATGATTTCATATGAGAAAACAATCATGTAAAATATCTTTACATGTTGACCATATTTTGGATATATTTGGTCTTCTAAAATGAATTATCAAAACTAATTCCACAACTTTTCTCTTGCTTTTTAAATATGGCTAGTAGAAATAAAAAAACTTCCATTGGAAAGCATTGCTTTCTATTTTTACCTTTTTACTACCTGACTTTATATGGTTTAATGCACTTAATAAAATTAATGAATAATAAATTATATATTCTATAATATAAATATTAGGGCTTCTCTGGTGGCTCAGATGGTAAAGAATCTGTCTGCAATGCAGGAGACCTGGGTTCAATCCCTGGGTCAGGAAGATCCCCTGGAAAGGGGAATGGCTACTCACTCCAGCATTCTTGGGGCTCCTAAATTCTATATATAACATAAATTAGGTATTATTTAATTGTCTGTTTCCTTTTCTAGAAGCCTTACTAGGGTGTTATATTTTCAGAAGTACTGATATTGAAGTACTGGCATCACCGACTCAATGGACATGAGTTTGAGCAAACTCCAGAAGATAGTGAAGGACAGGGAGGCCTGGTGTGCTGTAGTCTGTGGGGTCACAATGAACCAGACGCTACTTAGAGACTGAACAACAGCAACAAATTAGTGCAAGGATGAGCAAACAAAAGGCTCTCAAGAAGCAGAAATGAGGATGGTGAATCAGAAACCTCTCAGATTCTCCAAATATTTCTCAGCCTGGAACACACAGCTCTGGGCCAAAAACTCACCGAGATAAGCATCTCAAAGGTCCTGATGCCAATCTGGACTCCAAAAGAGCCTCTAAGAAAACAGAATGAAACATTCCAAGGAAGTGTGTCTTTCACCTGAACGGAGCCAGCTTCAAGCCCTCAGGTGCCCTTCGTACACAATGGGACTCAGAAGCTTGGTGTTCTTTTTTTTTTCTAAGAAGCAGATTATTTTTTCCCCCATGCAAAATCTTGTGCAAAATCCAAATTATAAAGCAGATAAAATTGCGGCAGTTCTCCCCTGCACTGTTGGTGGTAATGTAAGTTTGTACAGCCACTACGGGGAACAGTATAGAGGTTCTTCAGAAAACTGAAAATAGAACTACCATGTGATCCAGGAATCCTGCTCCTGGGCATAAATCTGGACAAAACTGTGTTAAAAAACATACATGCACCCTATGTTCATAGCAGCACCATTCAAAATAGCCAAGACAGGGAAGCAACCTAAATGTCCATCAAAGATGAATGGATAAAGAAAATGTGGTCCATATATACACAATGGAATGTTACTCAGCCATAGAAAAGAATGAAACAATTCCATTAGCAGCAACATGGATACCACTAGAGGTCATCATACTGGGGCTTTCCTGATGGTCCAGTGGTTAAGACTACATGCTTCCAATGTATGGGGTGTGGGTTCTATCTCTGATGGGGGAACTAAGATCCCACATGCCATGTGGTGTAGCAAAGCAAAACAAAACAAAAACCAAGGATTAGAGATCACCATGCTACGGGAAGTAAGTCAGAAAAAGAAAGACACATATCATATGACATCACTTATATGTGGAATCTAACATAGGATGCAGATGAACTTATCTATGAAACGGAAACAGAATCGGGGACTTAGAGAACAGGCTGGTGGTTGCCAAAGGAGAAGGGGTTGGGAGAGGGGAGAAGAGAAATTTTGAGATTAGCAGATTGAAACTAGAATATAGAGAAAAGATAAACAACAAGGCCGTGTTCTACAGCACAGGGAACCATATTCAACATCCTCTGATAAACCATTAATGGAAAAGAATATTCCGTTTAACTGAATCACTTTGCTGTATAGCAGAAATTAACACAACAAGGTAAATCAACTATACTTCCATTAAAAAAAAAAGAAGTGGTGTGGTTCTATGCGTGGGGTCCTTTAGCTTCCCTGCCCTTCCCCATCCTGGGAAATGTCCCTGGAGCTCGAAGACCATCAGGATGCATTTGGAGAACACAGTTAGGAGGTGAGGGAGGAGGGAATGATACAGAGGCTTTAGCTTGGCACAAGTGATTTGAATTAGCGTCGGGGGGCTGGGGCGCAAGCGGAGGCATCGTGGTGGACACCGGTAGAGACAGAGTGGGGTGTTAGTCCCTGCCTTTGACCTGCTCTGAACTTTCAGAGACTAAGCTGGGGCAGGGGGCCAAAGCCCTCCCAGGAGCCTGAAGTAGGTTTATTAATAGGATAAACAAGAGTGCAGGTTAGGAACTGAGCTTTCGTACAATGAAATGGCAGAAGGTGGTCTTTTATTTAGATGTCGCCTGCCTTTCTCTTTTCACTTTCTAAAACCTCATGGAAGTTTCTATATTAACTTACGATTTATAAAGCCCACACTCGTTCACTGTCTTTTGCTTTTGCAGATTTGTATATATTAACTTTACGTGGCCCTGGATCATTTATACTGAATGTGAAATTTAATTCATCCTACTTCTAAATAATTATATTTCTTTATAGAATACACGAAATGATTTTTTTAATGCCTGAAGAAAAAGCCACCCCTGGGTTTCTGCTATTCTCTCTCTCTCTTTTTTAAAGGGTAAAACCTTTTGGTTATGGGCAATTTCAAATATATACAAAAGCTGAGAGAATAGCGTAATGAACCCTCTTACATCCATCAGACATCTTCAGTGAGTTACTCAGAGATAACCTGTTTCATTTATATTACTACTTCTGGTCTTCTGGATGATCTTGAGGCAAATTTCAGATACATATCAGTTAATCTGTGTTGACAGCTGATGCTTGTCATTCATGGTATTGATGTTTTTTAAAGTCTAGTGAATGCCAGAATAGCAAATACTGAACCATGGCTCTTGGAAATGTACAGGGTTAGGTTCCTGAAAGCCTGTGGCTGCTAACTTTTTGTCAAACAATTAGTACATTCCCTTGTTTTACGTGTGTGTCTGTTTAAAGACACATTATCGAATATATATCATGGGTTCATTAACATTGAACTTGTGGCCAGCAGAGCTGTAACTCATGCCTGAAGGAAACTTATGTTACTTCTTCCTGCAACGCACATTACAGCTTTCCTGTGCTTAGGGACACCAGACGGCACTTCAGCATATGCTTGGGGACCATTTTAAGCAATGAAGTCACAAGCAAAAGGCACACAAATGCCAAACATGTGGCACTGTTGACAGAATGAGCTGAGAGAGGAGGACAGGGTGGACATTGTCCTGCTGACCTCGTGCGAACACGCCTGTCAGGTGACATCTCCTCACATCTGCTCACATCCTCCAATGAGTGTAAGAGAACCTGAGTCTTGATTTGGGGAGGGGGTTGCAAATAAACTTTAGCTCCAAGGCAAATTCGTAAAGATGCAATCACCAATAATGAGGATCAACGCCATCTCAGTATGTCGGCACTACATTTAATAGAAAGTCCTCAGAGAAGTTTTTTTTTTTCCCTTCATACAGTTAATGTCCTTCTGTATATGTTTGTCTTTTGCTAATTTTTCTTTATGGGAGAATGGCGGTTCTATGATAATTGGAAGGTTACATCCTCCAATGAGTGTAAGAGAACCTGAGTCTTGATTTGGGGAGGGGGTTGCAAATAAACTTTAGCTCCAAGGCAAATTCGTAAAGATGGAATCACCAATAATGAGGATCAAGGCCATCTCAGTATGTCGGCACTACATTTAATAGAAAGTCCTTAGAGAAGTTTTTTTTTTCCCTTCATACAGTTAATGTCCTTCTGTATATGCTTGTCTTTTGCTAATTTTTCTTTATGGGAGAATGGTGGTTCTATGATAATTGGAAGGGGAAAGGGACATATACACAATGGAATATTACTCAGCCATAGAATGAACAAAATAATGCCATCTGCAGCAATGTGGATGGACCTGGAAATCATCAAACTCAGTGAAGTAAACCAGACAAAGACAAGTATCATATGATATTGCTTATATGTGAAATCTAAAAAATGATATCAATCAACTTATTTACAAAACAGAAATAAACTCACAGACATTGGAAACAAACATGGTTACCAAAGGGGAAGAGGGGATGGATAAATTAGGAGTTTGGGATTACAATATACATACTATTATATATAAAGTAAACAATAAGGACCTACTGTATAGCACAGGGAACTATTCATCAAACTCAGTGAAGTAAACCAGACAAAGACAAGTATCATATGATATTGCTTATATGTGAAATCTAAAAAATGATATCGATCAATTTATTTACAAAACAGAAATAAACTCACAGACATAGGAAACAAACATGGTTACCAAAGGGGAAGAGAGGGATGGATAAATTAGGAGTTTGGGATTACAATGTACATACTATTATATATAAAGTAAACAATAAGGACCTACTGTATAGCACAGGGAACTATATTCAGTATCTTCTAATAAGCGATAATGGAAAAGAATGTAAGAAAAGAATATGTGTGTGTGTGTGTGTGTGTGTGTGTGAGTGAGTATTCCCTAGTGGCTCAGATGATAAAGAATTTGCTTTTTCTGGGTCAGGAAGATCCCCTGGAGAAGGGAATGGCTACTTTTCTTGTCTAGAGAATCCCATGGACAGAGGAGCCTGGCAGGCTACAGTCCTTGGGGTCACAAAGAGTTGGTCACAACTGAGGCGACTGAGAACGCAACATAATATATGTTTGTGTGTTTGTGTGTATAACTGAATCACTTTGCTCTACAGCTGAAACTAACTCAACTCTGTGAATCAATTATATTTCAATAAAAGTATATATATAATTAAATTAAATTTTTAAAAGCAACCTAGAAAAAAACACAACAAAACACATGCTTAACCAATCATTCTAAAGTAGAAAGATTTAGTTTTAAAAGACCACAGTGCTCTTCATTTCACAACCAGTAAATAAGCCTATACATTTAAAACAGACAGAAGACGGATCCACCACTAGAGGAATGCTCAGTCCTCTCATTTCTAGATGCCATTGAAAATTCACTCATTAAAAATGTTTTTTTCCCCAAAGATTTCTTGAGCATACATGCCAGGCTCTACTTCAGATGCCAGAGTTAGAAAGAGGAATAAGCATAGTCCCTGTTCTCCTTCTCAACACTGTCTACGCAACGAGACAGTCACACCCATGACTTTTGAGGACCTGTGAGAACTCTGCTGGGCCAACGATGGGAGCAGAGAATTCTGGGAGTAGAGGAAGTGATTCATTCTGCCTAGGGCTCTCATGTCTGGAAAGCATCACCAATGAGATGGTATTGAGGGTAAACGAATGGACAGTAGAGAGAGAGCAAACGAGGCACTTGGCCACCAGTGGGTAAGCTGGTGCTTCCAGATCATAAAGACAGGAGACTGAAAAAGTAAGTTGGTGTGTGATAGGGAGTCTTTAATATGAAGACTTTGAGTTTTCCCTCTAAGGCAGTAGAAACCCCTGGGTATTCTTAAAAACAGTATCATGGCATGATTAGAAGTCTGATGAAATAAGAAACAGCAACTAACTGAATCATTCTTATATGATCATGAAAAGACTAGATTCCAATGAACTTCAAATCTAACCAAAATTTAAAAGTATTTCACATACAAAATTGACAGTATATAGGATGTAAGAAATCTGATTTTTTGAAGATAGAAAAAAAGAGTGCACAAATGATTTTCATTTAAGTTCAGTCTTAAGTCTAACTTCTTATTTGGTGATTTAACAGAGAAAAAGAAACTCGTCTCCCAGGTTTATATTTTGGTTCCCAAGGGTATATCTGACTTTGCAAGTTACTAGGGCACTAAGTTTTGAAATTTCAGGTCTGAAATTCAATGCTGAATATGGACAATTTGCCAGTAGTTGTGGACATCTGAGTAAATTCAGCCTCTCACAACAGGTTTTACAATCATGTTACAACCATCTACAACCATGTTACCTTTTATGGTTGTAAAAAGCCATGTAAAACAGGGGTGACAAACAGTTGACACCAATCTTGTTTTATTTTAAATTGGTAATAATTGGTAAGGTTCATCCATCATGTGAAGGCAGCCTAGAATTAAATCTATGCTTAATACAAGGGAAATCGTTGCCCTGTTGATTTTCACCTTACAGTTCTAAGTGGAAAGGGTAATGAGATTTCGCTCTATCTATGAGAGGCTATAGGACAAGTCAACTAGCTAGTGCGTGACATGAACCAACAGCATCATCTGGAAATGTTCGTCTCCCAGGTTTATATTTTGGTTCCCAAGGGTATATCTGACTTTGCAAGTTACTAGGGCACTAAGTTTTGAAATTTCAGGTCTGAAATTCAATGCTGAATATGGACAATTTGCCAGTAGTTGTGGACATCTGAGTAAATTCAGCCTCTCACAACAGGTTTTACAATCATGTTACAACCATCTACAACCATGTTACCTTTTATGGTTGTAAAAAGCCATGTAAAACAGGGGTGACAAACAGTTGACACCAATTTTGTTTTATTTTAAATTGGTAATAATTGGTAAGGTTCATCCATCATGTGAAGGCAGCCTAGAATTAAATCCATGCTTAATACAAGGGAAATCGTTGCCCTGTAGCTGTTGATTTTCACCTTACAGTTCTAAGTGGAAAGGGTAATGAGATTTCGCTCTATCTATGAGAGGCTATAGGAAAAGTCAACTAGCTAGTGCGTGACATGAACCAACAGCATCATCTGGAAATGCAAAATTTCAGGTCCCACTTCAGATCTTCTGAATCAGAATCTGTATTTTAACCATACCCCCCAGACGATTTGTAGGCACATTATAGTTGAGAAGCACAAACATTCTGGCTTGATGAATTGCAGGAGAATTTGTCCGCTAAGAATGTGCCTTTCATGGTCAGCTTTGTCCTCCTTGTAACTGATTTGTAGGAACTAGATGCAGAAGCTCCGTGCAGTCAATAAAACCATCTGGCTGTTTTTAGGCAGCTTATCTGTGTTACAGCATGAGAAAACAAAGCCGTTGTACACGGGGAGTTAGCAAACCCATCTATAGAGATATGCTTCCTAGAATTAATTTCAGTTTGTGAATTTTTCTTCTCCCTCTTGACTTGGTATAAATTTGTTAGATCTCTTATAACTCTATAACCAAAGACTTCCTGCTGTTCAGCTGCTAAACTGTGTACTACTTAGATATCAGAACTGACTCAATGGACATGAATTTGAGCAGATTAGGGGAGGTAGTGGAGAACAGTGGATGCCTGGGGTGCTATGCTGGAGAAGGCAATGGCAACCCACTCCAGTGTTCTTGCCTGGAGAATCCCAGGGATGGGGGAGCCTGGTGGGCTGCTGTCTCTGGGGTAGCACAGAGTTGGACATGACTGAAGCGACTTAGCAGCAGCAGCAGCAGCAGTGGAGAATAGTGGATGCCTGGCGTGCTATAGTCCATAGATTTCCTCATGTTTTCAGCCTGGATTTTACAACTTGCTTAGGGATTGTTGACTTCTCGGCCATGGCTGACTGGTTCCCATCCTTTCTGCCAAAAGACTAAATCTTCCTGCTTTCCTATAATCTCCTGCATATGAATTTTTTGCTCTTGATGGAGTTACTAAGCTGATCAAATTGTCATCTTAAGTCAAACATCAACATCAAGGATTATTTCATGTTACAAGTATTCTTTTCCCAAAAGCAAGATGATCTTATCCCAGGTTCCCAGAAGGATTTGAATATGTGTTTACTTATCTCATGTTGTCCAAATGTTTCTGGGCCTCACCAGCCCGGGGTTGGTTATAGGATTTTTGAAGCTGGACAAGATTGAGGGCAGAAGGAGAAGAGGGCGTCAGAGAATGAGATGGCTAGATGGCATCACTGATGCAATGGACAACTTTGGGAGATGGTGAGAGACAGGGAGGCCTGCCGTGCTGCCACCCATGGGGTCGCAAAGAGTCGGACATGACTAGGCAACTGAACATCAACAACCTGTGCCCAAATTCTAATCCTTGGAGCTCAAGCAAGGACAAAGCCTCCTCTCCTTTGTTCATCAGTTACTTCAAGTGGTCCCCAAGAGGTTACTTTCAAGTGGTCCCCAAGAGGTTCCTCCCAGGTATGTCAAAACCAAGCAGTCAGCTGTGGTTGCTCTGCAACCTCTTCTATCCTTGCCTGTCCTGTTGCAAAGCCTAACTATTAACTCCATCTTCCCTAACAAGTAAGGCTTCCCAGGTGGCTCAGTGGTAAAGACGCTGCCTGCCAATGCAGGGACACAGAAGACTCAGGTTCAATTCCTGAGTTGGGAAGATCCCCTGGAGGAGGAAATGGCAACCCACTCCAGTACTCTTGCCTGGGAAATCCCAAGGACAGAGGAGTTGGGTGGGCTACAACTCACGTGGTCACAAAAGAGTTGGACATGACTTAGCAACTGAGCATGTATGCCTTTCTAGTAAGTAGACAAATGCATTGAGGCTTATTAGTGAATAAGATATCTGAGAAGTGTGTGACAACTGGCACTATTTGAGCTTCAGCTCAGATGGTGCCAAATGCAAAGCACCACCCTCGGAGAGTTTATGGTTGGGCCTTGATTATGTGCGACAATACAGGGGAAGGGACGGTGAGTGGCCTTGTTTCCATCTTTTCCAGATCTACATGTGTTCCTGAAGCAAATTCAGCCACGCTTTCAACAAGGACAGTCTTGTTCTTCCATGCTGTCAGGAGAATTACAGTTCCAGGGGTCCCTGCTACAGACCAAGCATCTTGACTGTTCTGAGAAGGGGGAGCAATATGATTGTTTCTATTGACCAACAGAAGCTTAGTACGATATAGGACACACACTGTAGGTACCTAGCAATTGCCACTGAGTAGGGAAATCCTGAATATTCATCAGAAGGACTGATGCGAAAGCTGAAGCTCCAATACTTTGGCCACCTTATGCAAATAACTGACTCATTGGAAAAGACCGTGATGCTGGGAAAGATTGAAGGCGAGAGGAGAAGGGGACGACAGAGGATGAGATGGTTGGATGGCATCACCAACTTGATGAACATGAGTTTGAGAAAGCTCCGGGAGTTGGTGATGGACAGGGAAACCTGGCGTGCTGCAGTCCATGGGGTCACAAAGAGCCGGACTCATCTGAGCGACTGAACTGAAGGGAAATCCAGGTCCTCCGGTGGACTCAGCATCCCAAGCCTCCAGGAGATGGGTGTGAGGAACTGACTGGCTTGGAACCAGGGGGTGGTCAGCAGTGGGGAAGGAAACCATGACACCACTTACCTTTTTTTGCCCCCTCATTCCTGTAATGAGCTTAGGAGTCTGGATGATAAAAATCATGTTTATTTTTCTATTAGGCTGCTCTCCCTTTTTTTTTTAAAAAAAAAAAAAAACTTTTTATTTTATATTGGATTATAGCCGATTATCAATGTTGTGAGTTTTCAGGTGAACAGTGAAGTGCCTCAGCTGTACATAAACATGTATCCATCTCGACCCCCGCCCTCCATCCAGGCTGCCACACAACACTGAGCAGCGTTCTCTGTGCTATACAGTAGGACCTCGTCGGTTATCCCTTTTAAAGACATCTCTTATGCTCTTTCCTTATTTTACACAAGATGCCTTCTGTTCCTACCGACCCCTGTTGTTTAAAATAGTGATTTTTCAATCACAACGAGTGTGAAAGTTCTACGTCTTCACACAACCAATTCTTTATTGAAAAGTTCCACTTGGACAACCTTTCTTTGGTTTGTCAAACTTGAAGCCAAAGCGGACTCCATCATCCTCTCCAATCTAGTTCTTCCTTCTCGGTTTCATATGTGGTTGGCAGGTGTACCCACCCACTCACCCAATTGCCCAATACCGAAAACATCTTTACCCTTTATCCTTTCTCTCACTGGTAGCATCCAAGCAATTTTCAAAAACCACTGAGTCTAGGATTTCCCTGGTGGTCCAGTGGTGAAGACTTCGTGCTTCTAAAGCAGGGGCACAGGTTTGATCCCTGGTTGGGGAAGTTCCGCATGCCATGTGGTCAAAAAAATCACTGAGTCTAGTCTCGAAATGTGTCTCACATCTATTCACTTCTTTCCATTCCTTGACCTGTCTACTGGCACCAGGGCTGCCTCGTATAGGTGTGGCTCGTCTGTAACCCCAAGCAGACATGAGCCACTGTGTTCCTGAGGAAGGCCCTTGTAAACCATAAAGTCTCAGAGGTGCACAGAAATTAATTTTGAAGCACAGCCCAGGCGAGTGGGAGGCCCATGGGGGCAGGAGGCGGGCAGATGGGTCTCTGGGCCTCTGAACTCACTTTCATCTGCTGTTGCCTGATTTCCACGAACTTGAAAGCTACTGGGAACTCAATTGTCATGTGGTATTTTCATTCTTCTAAGTCCAAATGACAGCTTGGAAACCCTCCAGCTAATTCATTTCTGGGTAGGGCAAGCATCTAAAAAGATTGCAGGATATGGATCCGTGTCCAAAATATTATAATAAATTATCAGTCACATTTGCATTCAAATGTTAGGCTATTTATTCCAAATATGGCAGGGCTGTGATTTTGTGATCAACATGAAGTAGGCTAAATGGTTATTTATGTTTTTTGTCTTCAGTTTTCCAATAACAGTGTTTGAGCTTAGTGATCTTGTTTTTTTCTCTCTCATTCAGCTGGTTGTCATCTTCTCTGAAAAATCATATAAATAACCAACCCAGAAGGAAATAATGTTTCCTGCTTTTTCTCTTTCTTCTTACTTACATCACGACTCACACTTTACCCTTCCATCTTGTTTTTGTTTTGGCCACATGACTTGGGGGTATCTTAGCTCCATGACCATGGATGGAACCCAGGCCCCTGGCTGTGGAAGCAGAGTCCCAACCACTAGACTGCCAGGGAGGTCCCTACCCTTCTGTCTTGAATAGACTGCCTTAAGCAAAGGTAAGATATGTTGGGTCATCATTAGAATAATGGAATATTTACTTAAATATATCACCAGAGGAGACAAACTTTCTGTGGTCCGAAAGTTACAGGGAGCAGGTGCATGGCCAGAAAACCCCGGATCCCAACTCATGAGACCAGAGGCTTGAGAACTGCACCTGGCCCATGATCACCTTCAGAAATGTTTTAAACTTTATTCTGCATCCTATACATAATGCATATTTTTGTAATTAGAAAATAAGAGTTAAGCAAAAACAAACCACCAACGTAAAAACCATTTCAATAGAATTATGCTGTATTATTTGTTATTTTTTCACATTATTCCATGTTTACAAATAAATTTCTATAATATCACTTTATTTATAAATGTGATCATTCTTTATCATACACTATTGATGTGTGTGTTAAGTCGCTCGTTCGTGTCCATGGACTGTAGACACCAGGCTCCTCTGTCCATGGGATTTCCCAGGCAAGAATACTGGAGTGGGTTGCCATTCCCTTCTCCAGGGGATCTTCCCGATCCAGGCATTGAACCCTGGTCTCCTGCATTGCAGGCAGATTTTTAAAAAATTTTTTTAATTTGCAGGCAGATTCTTTACCATCTGAGCCACCAGGGGTCCCATGACTGCAGTACATTTGTCAAAATCAAGAACCTGATGTTGATATATTACGCTTAACTGAACTCCAAGCTCTGTTTGGGTTTCATCCGGTTTCCACTGAGGTCCTCTTCCAGTTCAGGAACCAGCCCAGCGTGTAGTGCAGTAGCTGTGAAGTTGTCGTGTCTCCCAGGCACCCCTGGTCTATGACACCTTCTTGTTTTTCATGATTATGACAGTCCTGAGGAGAATGAGTCTTGAGGGGAGAGGTTTTTTTTTTCACTTTAAACTTTTGATTGTATATTGGGGTATAGCTGATTAACAAAAAATATTGTGATAGATTCAGTGAACGACAAAGGGACTCAGCCATACATAAACATGTATGCATTCTCCCCCAAACTCCCCTCCCGTCCAGGCTGCCACATAACGCTGAGCAGCGTTCCCTATGCTCTACAGTAGGTCTCAGATGGTTGTCCACTTCAAATACAGCAGCAGTGTGTACATGTCCATCCCAAACTATCCCTTCTCCACGCCGTTCCCCCATGGCAACCATAACTTTGTTCTCTTAAGTCTGTGAGTCTCTTTCTGTTTTGTAAGTAAGTTCATTTGTATCATTACTTCCTAGATTCCATACCCTCATGGAATTCATCAGTTTGATCATTCATCAATATCTTTCCACTATCTGTGTTAATGTGCTAAAATATAGCAAGATAAAGAATTTTGACATATATATATATGACATACTATACTTCTGCTTTATAATTTTTAAATTGGGGTATCATCCTTTATCATCACTAAAACAAACAACAAAAAACAGTTTCAGAATATTCCATTGTGAAAACTAAATCTTAATTTTTAGCCAAACTTAGATGACAGATAGCTCCTTAACTTTTTTACACTACAATTCACAACTCTGCTGCAATGCATACCCTTGATCTAAATTTCCAGGTGTGTCCCTGATCATTTTCTAAGGATAAATATTAAAAGTTGCCAAAGACTTTTCTCTAAAAAAATAAAAAAATATCTAATTGGCCCACCAGGTCTCCAAACAGTTTTTATTTACCCTGCCAGTGTCTATGTGTACACTTGCATGTCACCAAGTGATGCTTTCATCAGCAACACAGAGTGCTGTTGCCCTGAAGCTTAGACAACTTGACAGAAGAACAGCAGCTGATTACATGTGCGGCTGAATTCTCTTCATGTCTATTAGCCATAAGGCTTTCTTCTTTTTAGAGCCGTTGGGCTTCCCTGGTGGGTCAGATGGCAAATAATCTGCCTGCAATGCAGGAGACCCAGGTTTGATCTCTGGGTCAGGAAGATCCCCTGGAGAAGTGCATGACAACCCACTCCAGTATTCTTGCCCGGAGAATCCCAAGGACAGAGGAGCCTAGTGGGCTGCAGCCCACTGGGTCACAGAGTTGGACACGACTGAAGTGACTGTCCGCTCATCTTAGGGTAGGAGGAGGAGGAGACAGGTCATCTCTTCCTAATTCATTTATAAAAAATTTATTCTGTACTGTGAGATTCTATATGGATGATATCTTGAAGCTATTTCCTCCTCAGTTACAGTTGTCCTTATTCTGCCTGTATTTTTTTTAGAAAGGGATATTACAAATATATTATGCACTCAACAATCATGTTTCCCGTGACAATTTCTGCTAAGTATTATAGTCATAAGACCTTTCCCCATAATATTGTCCTGTTGTTATTCACCTGTATTTTCTTCTGATATTTTCATGTCTCTCTATTTCTAAATATTTAACCCACTTGGGGTTTATTTTGGTTTGAGATCGGGTTCTAACTTTGTTTTTCCAAATGGTTCGCCAGCTGTCTCAATACTGTTTAATGAACCACCCAGCCTTTCCCCCACTGATTTGAAAGTCTATTTTAACACCTCATATCTGGGGTCTGGCAGTAGACCACCTGTTAAGCACCCAGGAGAGGATTCCAGCAAGGAAAACAGGAATAGATGAGAGCTGGAAACTCTTCCAATTTTGTTTCTATGGCCATTTCCAGTTAAATTGTCAGTGTCTGCCAAAAGATAGTGTCCAAGCCAAATCCAAAAGGACATTTCTATTTCTGCTCTTTCCAGACCAAATCTCTCTCTTGTTCTCTGCCTTCTCCCCAGAGGTAGAGATATCTGCCTTTGGGAGCAGCTCAGGATTTTAAGGCTTCCCCAGTACCTCAGATGGTAAAAAGTTGCCTGCAATGCAGGAGACCCAGGTTCAGTCCCTGGGTCAGGAAGATCCCCTGGAGAAGGGTATGGCAACTCACTCCAATATTCTTGCCTGGAAAATCCCATGGACAGAGGAGCCTGGCAGGCTACAGTCCATGGGGTCGCAAAGAGTCAGACATGATTGAACGACTAACACTTTCAGGACTTTAGGTACCTACTGTTTACAAAACTGCACATGTGCTCTGGAATGAATTTTATTAAAAGCTTCCCCAAACTTTATGGTAAACTATTTTATGGCCTACTTCTGCCATTTCCTTACCTTTCTGCAGAGAAGAAACTCTATTCCCCTAATTGAGAAGCCCATCACAAGTAGTTACTAACTACATAACAGCTTATAAGCTTAGTTGAAAATTCATTGCTTTGAATAATTAAAATCTACCTGATAATAACTATCTATAGACCAGGCATTAGGCTAAAATTTTTCAATTTCCCCCAGTGGGTGGGGCTGCCATTATTGTTCCCCATTGTACAGGTGAGAACCGGAGGCACAGAGAGGTTAAGTAACATTCTGAATGTCACGCAGTTCTAAGCAGTAGAGGAAGAATTCCAACTCTATCACAGCCTATGCTGATGGCCACCACTTTTATTCAAGACTGAAGGTTGATATGTTCCCATGGGGACAATGTTGGGTTCCTTGTATGGCCTCTGATTTCAAGACTGAAAGATTTTAGTAACTACCAGTAATAACTTCCTGATCATCATTAGTTTCACTCTTGGAGTGTTTTTTTTTGTTTGTTTGTTTTTTTTTTGTTTTTTCTAGTTTGTGAAATGAAATCTGAAGGGACTCCAAGTCTTGAGTTAGAGTGTGGTTTCCATAGATTGCACTACTAAGCCATTTCTTCAATGGCACAAAAATAACATCGGTAGAGTTTTATTGAGTTCTGAGGCTTTATACCTGCTCTGTTTCCCCTCTGGATTGTACGATGTAGCAGAGCTAATGACTCCTCATAGGTCTTTCTCCAGATCTCTCTGTGTTTCCTCCTGTCTGCTCACAATGAGAAGCTTTATATGATTCAGTACCTTTGTAGTTATTCATTTTCAGAGGATATCAATTAGAATAGGATCTAGTCATTTCCTATCTTGTACAGTTCTGTGTATTCTTGCCACCTCTTCTTAATCTTTTCTGTTTCAGTTAGGTCTTTACTGTTTCTGTCATGTACAGATGTGAGAGTTGGACCATAATGAAGGCTGAGAGTTGAAGAATTGATGCTTTTGAACTGTGGTGCTGGAGAAGACTCTTGAGAGTCCCTAGGACTGCAAGGAGACCAAATCAGTCAATCCTAAGGGAAATCAACCCTGAATACTCGTTAGAAGGACTGATGCTGAAGCTGAAACTCCAATACTTTGTGGTGCTGGAGAAGACTCTTGAGAGTCCCTAGGACTGCAAGGAGACCAAATCAGTCAATCCTAAGGGAAATCAACCCTGAATACTCGTTAGAAGGACTGATGCTGAAGCTGAAACTCCAATACTTTGACCACCTGATACAAAGAGCTAACGCATTGGAAAAGACCCTGATGCTGGGAAAGATTGATGGCAAAAGCATAAGAGGGCAGCAGAATATGAGGTGGTTAGATATCATCACCAACTCAATGGACATAAATTTGATCTAATTCCAGGAGATAGTGGCGAAGAGAGGAGCCTGGTGTACTACAGTCCATGGGATCACAAAGAGTTGGACATGACTTAGTGACTGAAAAACAACAGTCATTTCATGCTCAAAGTGCTTAAGGGGTCTTTTCCATCCACCCTCTGATCTTACAGATTAGGAGGCTAAAGTTGGTCAGAGTAAATGATGTGTCCAAGGGACCTCAGCTGTACAGCAGCAGAGGGTGATGGATCCCTCAGATCTCCTGACCTCCAGACTTTCCTCTTTGTCTGACAGCTGGCTGCCTTCAGCCGTACGACCAATCCTGCTTTTTGAGGACTTTTTTTTTTTGCAGTCACTGGATGGCTGACTCAGGTTTCATGTAACCAAACACAGCTTGAAAGCTCTCTTCCCTGCCGCTTACAACAAAGTGCCCGTGGAAGAGTTTATGGTGCAGACGTATGTGCTTGACATCAACCTTCTCATCTTTTCTTAGTAAAAAGACACGCAATATACACTGCCGCACCACACCCCCCCACCCCACTCCACAGAGGGATCAGAATCTGGATAATTTGTAAGTACATCTCCTCACTCTCTTTAATGGTCCGATGTCACAAATGCTCTTTCCAAGGCCTGCAAAACACAGTTCTTACATTTTTGGTTGTCACTGCATTCGATCAATGCACTCTGCAAAATATGCTTTCAATTTTCTACACAAAATACTGTGTAGAAAAACTGCAGTTGGCTCACTTGGCATCCATTACCAGCCTCTTCGTTCTTGCCATCATCCCCTCTGCAGTCTGGAAATTGAATACTTTCTCCTCGGCATCCTTTGTTGGCATGTGGGATGGAAACAAGTCTGTTGAGGGGGTTACTGGGAAACAGTCCTGATGAGGAGGAGGTCGAGAGGCAGAAGGTGGGCTCTCTTCCTCTTTCTTTCTACCAGGAGTGTTAGTGTGATGCCCGGAGGTACAACAGCCATCTTGTAGCAATGAAGAAACATAAATAAAAATCAAAAAGTTATGGAAAGCAGTATCAAAAGTTAAGAAAGGCTGGGCTCTCAGATGACATCACTAAGCATCTCAAAGAACTAGAGATTCCTAACATATATTGATTGTTTTAAGTACAAAAGGATGGTATTAAAAATACATTTTGAAAATAGGAAAATATATAAAAAGTTGGTGAATGAAAATCATAGTTGCAGTACCTAATTTTAAAATGCTGATTTTTATATATTTTCTCAATATGGCATTTCTCCAAACATTTTTAACCTATTAAAATAGCATTAGTGTCTAAACTGCTTTGTCACTGACTTTTTGTTTTTTATTTCATGATGAATTATGAACGTTTTCCCATGGCATTAAGTATTCTTATATAACATGGCTTTTAATAGCCCCAATGTATTCTATTCTGTGAATATACCAGTATTTCTTTAACCAAATTTTCACCATTGGATTCTCTAGTTTTTCACTACATCCTATCATTATTAATATTTACATTATAAGCACTCTTATTCACTCATCTTCTTTTCTTTTCTTAATCTTCTTTTCTTTGGGTCCCCATAGCAGAATCATTCAGTCGAAAGGAATAACCTTTGTTATTTTTGATACTTATTGGCAATGTTTCTGCAAAAAAGTATATTAAGGTGGATTCTACCATGACTGTATTTGGAAGTTAGTACCTAGCATAGAGCACTCATCTAAAGTTTTGTCACTTTCATCTTATTTAAAGGACTAATTAAGAGGGCTCCCTTTGTTCTACATCCTTGCTAACATTTGTTATTTGTAGACTTCTTGATGATCACCATTCTGAGTAGTGTGAGGTGATATCTCACTGTTGTTTTGATTTGCATTTCTCTAATAATTAGTGAAATAATTAGACCTAACAGAAGCAGAAGATATTAAAAAGAGGTGGCAAGAATATACAGAACTATACCGTCTAGTCAAGGCTATGGTTTTTCCTGTGGTCACGTATGGATGTGAGGGTTGGACTGTGAAGAACGCTGAGCACCGAAGAATTGATGCTTTTGAACTGTGGTGTTGGAGAAGACTCTTGAGAGTCCCTTGGACTGCAAGGAGATCCAACCAGTCCATTCTGAAGGAGATCAACCCTGGGATTTCTTTGGAAGGAATGATGCTAAAGCTGAAA